>VXAX01004357.1:413707-530469 GCA_013399835.1 Leptocoma aspasia
CCGGCTCCGCCTCTCGCCCTCCACCGGGGGAGGGCGCCGGGAGCAGAGCCCGCACCGCGGGCATCCCGAGGGGGCCGGGCCGCGCGGGCCAGGCGCTGGCGGCGGAAACTGCGGGGCTGAGGCCTCAGGGGAGCCGTTCCAGTGCGGCGGCGCCTCCCTCGCACCCCAACCCTGGGACAAGGCAGCGGGGGCCGCAGAACGCTCCGCAGCGGCGGTGCCGGCCCGGGCTCGGGCGGCAGCGCTGGGCACCGNCGTCCCAGCAGCGCGAAAAGAGCCGCGGCTCCCCCGCCGCCATCCCGCGCCCGCCAGCCCGGGGGCAGCTCGGGCCGCCTTTGGGCCGCCTTTGGGCAGCCTTTGTCTGTGTCCCGGCTCTGCGCGGGGCGGCCGGCATCACCCCACAGCCTCACCTCCGGGCCCAGCCAATCGGCGCGGCGCCCGTCCGCCCCTCGCCAATCAGCGAGCCCCGGCAGCAGCCAATCGGAAACAAGAGCGGCCCCCCTACGCCCCCGCCCTGGTAACAGGCGGGTTGGCCGCGAGCGCCGCCGCCGGTCACGTGGGGCCGAGCGGGGTTGGGGGCGGTTGCCGTGGTAACGGCTGGAGCATCACCCGCGGGCCGGGGATGTCGCACACGGGTAGCCCGGGCTGAGAGGGACCCAGAACCCTGCCCCCTACAACCTCTGTGAGCCCCGGCTGCCGCCAGGCCCCGGCCCGAAGGCAGGAGGCCGCGTCCCTGGGTGACAAACCCTCTGTGGGAGGGATGGGACCGCGGGCAGCTCGTGCGCCGCAGATATTTGCCGTTAAGCGGTGGCCAGAGATACGGGCTGGTATAAAATTATGAGTTGTTCGCAGATAATTCACTACGGGAAAAAGAAGAAATTATCTCACCGGGCCAGAAAATTGGCCACGACTTATATTTGCGTCTTTATATAGATGCAGTCTGTCGTTAATAGACCATTAACAGTTTTGCTGCCTTTAATTGATATATAGCCTGCACCGAACGCTCAATAAATTGGAAAAAGCAATAAATCTTTAGAAACAAGGGGAATTGGTTTATTGTCCAACTTTCCAAATTAAAACAATTAAACGTTTTAACAAATTAAAACTGAAGTCTTTACCTGAGGTTACAACATAGTGGCTGGGGAGGAGGAAGAGTTGGCAGAAACATCCCAGCTTGGAGCTGCAAAGGGGGAAGGTACCTGAGTCTTCAGTGTGATGGTATTATACGAATTAGGGCCTGAGCATGAAATAATTTTCAACCACACCTATCTTCTTTGTTTCCCAAGAGGTATAGCCACACATTCTTCTTCCAGCCTGGCTGTAAATGTTTCCTTATTTTAGTGAGGCATGTGCCTCACCTGTTAGGCTGAGACAGATCATATTCAAGTCAAACTTAGCAGCATAAAGGAGTTGGCTTCTTTTTTTCTTTTTTTTTTTCTTTTAACCTTCCTTATGTTCTGATCGATTTTGATATGTGACATAAATGTCCCTGGTACATATAATGTGCATCATGAACACAAGCCTGGGTAGATCTGATTGCTCTTTGGTTCAAACAAAATAAATGAGCACATATTCCTTACTCCGGTGGTATGTAATTGACATGGCTGTGCACGCGAGAGAGAAAGAAATGGCACTTTTCCCATTCCTCTTGAGGAAAAGATGATCCCATTTAAGGTAAAAAATTTTGTATGCAAGTGGCATTTGTTTGAAATGTGTCCTCTTCAGAACGATCCAGTTATCATGGCCGTGCAGGCCCTGGAAGGGGAATCAGATGGAAACCCCTTATCGTGCCCTGAGCAATGAGGAAGTTTGCATGTTCTCTATCTGGCAGCCCAAGAAAGTGTAAATGTGTACCTTTCCCCAGCACAGTCCTGGATAAGGAGACCAACATGACAACGTGCAACAGTAGTCTTTATCCAGCACCTCAGCTGGATGGAGCACTCCTGATGTACAAGCCCAGCAGTGTGAGGTGAAAACACCTTTCTGCTCAAATACACTTGGTTCTGCTATTCAGGAAAGCAGGAGTCACATGAAAGTTACTATATTAGCTAAAAACCTTTAATTTTCTCTGAAATGAATGATGGCTGGTGCTGTTCAGCCCTTTCTGCACAAGAGCCTTCTTTCTTTCTTCTTCCTGAATGATGATTCAGGAAGATGAAAGATTAAGGGATGAGCTATAGCTGTTAGTATTTAGCTGTTCCTGTTACTGAGCTATTAATGGCATTAACTGTTGGACTTAGCTGTAAACCAGGAGCACTGAGGTTAGTGCTACAAAGGTTGGCTATAGGAACAGAACTGCTACTAGCCTGTCTTCTCTGGCAACATTAGCAGCTGTGCAGTGTTTTCCAAGTAAAGACAGATGATTCTGTCAGCTTGCGTGGGTTTTCATACCATTTGCGAGGCCTATCTAATTTCTCTGTTCAGTGGTAACAGGATAACAAACCGTCTTTGTTCACAGTTTTCCCAAGACACGTGCTGGCACGAAAGAGGTGCCACTGGCACACTGCAGACCAGAAATGGCTACACTTTGGTGGCTATGAAGTTGTTCTGCTGCACAGTGTTTGCAAAATAAGATGAGATCTTGTGCGGGCAAGAAGTGATAAATATGTGCAAATATTTAGTGTTGCATTCTTCAGGCTGGGAGCACCATTTGGGCCAGCCTTTTAAGGGCAACATCTCTTGGGAATTTCACTTCCTCTCATAATCTGTTGTCAATGTGACACGGCAGATTAGAGTTCAGCCTTGGAAACTGCAAGTTGTTTCCTTCTATTCCTATTTGACATACATTTTTGCTCAAACTTGTGAACTGCTCCCATCATTTTGGGGAGCAGTACAGATGCATGCATTTAACACTTCTTTCTCTTTCTTAAAGAGAGTCCAGTTGTATCGAACACTGAACTGGGGAAACCCATCATTTCTCATCCAGAAGGAATGTATGTAAATTTATCATCTTAATTGATGCCTCTCCATGAGGTTCATATAATCAGCCCTTGTAGCTTAACATGCTAATGAACAGGGTAAGTAGAAATCTAATATATTAAAGGAATGCAGACCAATTTGTCTGAGCCCTGCTGAGACCTGCAGTGTAAGTTTTGCAAAGATTTACTCATCTCTCTCCTATCTTTCACTTAGCTGCCTTTTACTCCTCTTTCTGTTGATCCTCTGCAAGTGGAGTGATTCTCTGAAGTGCACAGAAGCCTCTGTGAGGATGTGCAGAGGGGTCAGGAGGATGTTTGGAGAAGGCAGCGGTGATGGTAAATCCCCTTTCCCTCTGGCACACGCACAGATCTGCACGAGACCACACGCTGCCAGGAGCAGCACGAGAGCTGTGTCCTCACATCCTGGCACAGAGCAGCAGCACACGGTGAAAAGTGTGGGATCCAGCGGGAGCTCTGCTGGCAGTGGGATCAGGGAGCAGTGCTGGGCAGGTAGGCAGCTGTCTCAGGCAGCTGAGCTCCTGCAAAGCCCCTCTGAATTGCCTGGCTGCAGGTTGTACCCGGGTCTCTCCAGGTCTGTCAAATCCTTGCTTCCTCATCTTTCCTGGAAATCATTACAAGCACAGCTTCAATCTGTTTGCCAGTTACTCTGTATTTTAAGGGCCTGGGATCATCTAGCTAGCGCTGTGAGGTCGAAACAGGCTGAATCCTCTTCCTCCTTAAAGGAGCTGGTGGGATAAATGCTGCCACAGACTGTTTGCATGGCGTGTGCATAGCATCCCTCTCCCCTACCTCTTGCCAGCCTCATCCATCTTCCCTGGAAGCTGGTCTGAGCAGGCACTGCAGTGTGCAGTGCCCAGGACAGCAGCAGCCCTTTTCAAATGGCTCCTTAGTGCTGCCATAATAAGCCTGATAAATAAAACATGGCTTGCAGACACGGATTTACTGGAGAGGGCTAAGGGGGCTGTAGCTCCCTCATTAGTATCTCCCGGTGCAGCATGTGTGCTCCTCATTATGTGGCACAGTGGCGGTTGTCTAGTCATCCATGATGAGGCTGCAGCCACTCCAAGGATGCACCAGGGATCCCAAGGATTCTTTTTTTTTTTTTTTTTTTTACCTCCTGTGTTAATAATAGGAATTTAGAAGGAAAAAAAAAAGCTCAAATATGAAGAGGATGAAGAGGAAAATATTGCAATGGGGTCTGATTTTTTTCTCCCTTGTGTCTCTGTAAGCCAGCAGCAAATGCAGAGAAATCCATACAGCTGTGTTAATACGAAATTGGCATGAGCAGGATTGAGACCTCTGTACTGCACAAACTCTTATTTTGGGGAGCTTTGTTTCTGTTCATTCTAAAATGCTGCTCATAAACTTGTGGCCCAAGTATAAACTTTATCATGTCCCTCACATTTTTTTTCTTCTGTTCAAGGGAAAGGAAGCAATTTGGCTGATTTCAAGTCCCTCAGAGCTGGGGACTCAGGAATCTGGGTTAATCTGAGCACAGTTTGTGGAGGTTTGATCCAGCTTTTCTTTCTGGCCATCACTTAAATCCCTCCTACCTCCCTCATACAAGTTACAACTGCATCATCTTAGTAACCCTGTGACCAAGAGGCATGAGAGTCTCCTCTGAGACTGTAATCTCACTCTAAACAGCTCTCTGGCGGGTGCTCGTGAGTGGCCATACATCATGCAATTTTCTCCTTTAGAGGTTTGCGGTGTCATCTCCACCGTGATCCCTGCCCTGCCTGCCCAGTGCCGGCGAGCTGGGGACCAGGGCCTGCCTGGGAGAGTGTTCCTGGCACAGCTCTGCATGGCTGGGGCGTGCGTGGGGTCATGAACAGTGACAGCAAAATCTGCCCCTTCCTCTTTGCCTCTCGGCCACCCTCTGGCAGGAAAGAAACCTGTTTAGGATGGCAGGAGACTTTACCGGTGTAGCAAAGTAATCCTCAATAAGCTCAGGACTTTTCTGTAATGGTATTTAATATGCAGATAGTCAAACGAATGCCACTGTGATATATTTTTATGGACAAATATTATATATTAAGCCCTGATTTATACGTTTGAGCGTAATACCTGGGGCTCTGAGGAGAGCCTTTAATCTCTGTCAGCGAGGCAGCACGCATGCTAAAGCGCCGAGTAAATCTGCACGGGAGCGCTGAACTGAGCGCAGCATACATCAGAGTTCTTCTGCCTGATAAAATTAAATACACGAGACCACCTTTCTGTGACATTACCGGGCTGATACGCAGGGGCTGACAGCAGGAAATACCGATCTGTGCTTCCCTCTCTGACCCACACCCGCACCGTTCCTGCTGCATCCCAAGGGTGCCATCTCAAGGTCCCAGAAGATGTTCCCGGGTGGAGCGGTGTCTCTGTCCGCGACGTTCCCCCTCTCCTTCCATCACCTTGCTCCCATGTGACCGCCTGGGTGCAGCTGGGGGGGGCGATGCCCTGTTTCCCCTTCATCAGCACGCGTAGCGAGGTGAGCATCATCTCAGCATGGGGCTCTGCATTTAATAATCTCACCAGCTCAACTGTTTTTATCTGAATCTCCCTCCAGAACTGATAAATCTAAATTGCACATTTTCTAACCCGCTTTAGCCGAGGGGGAAATCTCGCAGGTATCCTCAGGTGACGGGCGGGCTCTGCCGCGCCTCTCCGGCTCCATCTACTGCACTTTTCTGGGACTGCCGCCCCTTCCCGGCTGCTCCCGCAGGAGCTGCCCCTTCATCCCGCCGAGCCGGCGGAAAAACGGGAGCTCTGGTTTTATTTGGAAGTCCCAGAGCTGTCCAGGGGGTGAATCAAATACAATACGCGTTCATACAGTCCTATAAATTGTAATTCCTCGTTGTAAACAGGTCGCTGTTTTCCAGCGCCTGGCTTGGTGGATGAATTCTTCACTTCCCGGTGCTGAGAAGGAGAAGGAGCAGAACAAAGGTGGCCACCGACCCTGAAGCTTTCCGTGCTGGCCGGTGGAGCGAGAACTGGGGACATGGCAGAACGAGGGGCTGGAGGAGAGCTTTGTGTGGAGAGGAGAGGGCCTGCCGAGGAACGAACCTTCTTGCTGCCAGAAAATGCCAAGGGGAAGATACCAGCTTGGATTTCTGCCGTGATGGGGACTTAGAGGGTGGGACTAGAAGCAGCAGAATTTTCCTGTGAAAGCCCTCTCTTTTCATTTTACATTCAGTATTAAGAGAGACGCAGCTCTGAAAGAATATCCTACTTTTCCTGGCTCTGTAGTTCAGAGCTGACATGGAGGCGTTGTGTCCTTATTGTAAGAACTCCTATTATAGTGTGGTTTTGGCTGGAGGATGCTGTGTGGTTAAAGACGACTATTACAACCAAAAATAGTACCAGGGCTTCCCGAATGCTATGACTATTATGAACTTGTAGGATTAATATTTAGTTGCTCTACAAAAAGCACCAAAAGTTGAAAGTCAAAATCAGAACAAAGTTGTGCTAAGGACATATAACTTTTTTTTTTCAGTGTATCTATTCATAGTGCATGTTTCTGTAGGTGATAGATTAACATAGAAATACTGCCAGTTTTTCAGCATTGTAAAACACAAGGTACATCATATGTTATTTTTTAATTGAAACAGTTTATCTGAAATGAATTTGTTTCGATGGCAAGTAACATATTTTTCCACAGTCCTTGTGAAAACTGGAAATAAGGTAGATTTGGCAGCTTAGCCTATGAAATTCTGGGGCAAATCTCTAAACCGAAAGACCACAGGGTTTTGTCCTGGCTTTGATGAAGTTCTGAAAAGAGCTAAATTAAATCCATGCTGTAGCCATATGTGTAATTTTGTTCTACTGGAATAGCTTATAGCTGTCAGTGAATTTCTCCATACTCCCATTGTGTAAGGGATGACACAAGAGACTGAAGGTTACTCTCTCCAGTAGGAACATGCATTTGCAGCCTTAAAATTATTACAACAGCATTTTTTCATTTACGTGGCTGGAGAGAATCTGTTTTTGCAGTAAATTTGTATTTCAAAGCAGATTTTTGTGTCCATCATTATCAGTGGTTTACAAGATTTCTCTTCCTTCCTCCCTTTCCCCCGCCCCCCCATTTGGGGATGTGGGAACAAATGAAATAAACCCTTCATAAAAAATAATTTTGTCCAGGTGGAACATAAATCAGCCCAAAAAATATTATTCTACATGGCAAATAAAAAGCATATGCTGTATTATTTAAAGAACAGCCTCCATATTCACATACAAAATTAATGCTACAGTGGGAGGTAAAACTGATGGAGGCAGACAATGAAAATATTAGGAGTAAAACATCATGCCAGGAACAATTCAAGCAGAGCCACTTGCAGGGTCATGGTCGTATTCCATTTCAAATGGGCATGGAAATACACTGTGGGTTATTCTTCTCCAGAGATGCACACATAATAAGCACCTGCTCCCCGTGTCTACTCTTCCCTTTTAACTGTTGATTTATTGGATGTTTCTGAAAGCTGTGGTCAGGCTTGTGAGGGATATATAACGTGGTGCCTGCAGGAAGGAATGGGAGCGGGCAGACGAGCTGCCACACTTCCCGTCCCTACTGTGGGGTGACGGGCTGAGCGGGACTCACAACAAAAGCTGGCTGCTCCTCAGCTTCCCAGGGAAAGGGCACCACTGGAAAGTAAATCATTGGCATTGTGCCTGGCTCGCACCTAGGAAAGTCGGTGAAAAATTATAAACTGTGCTCCTTGCCTCAAACTGGAGGAAATGGTGAGTTGAGGGGAGAAACATGCAGCGTTCAGCAGCCTAAGGCACCAAAAGGGATCTTTGCCATCACTAGGTGTTTGTCTTCCACAGCAACAAGGAAACAATATATGAGTATAAAACGTAATATTGCATGTGTTTTAAATAGTTTTCAGAAGATTGTGAATCCACCCTTGTCCCATGTGTGGGAAGGTACATACCACATACTACTGCTCCCTGCTACACTGGAGACAGTATCACCAGCAAATATTTTATTCTCATCCTGGTTCTCCCTGGGTTGGGAGGGGTTTTCATTCCATTCCTCCTCTGAAATGGAGCCTCACTAAATAAGAAATGAACATAATCTTCAGATAATGTTGAAGAGAGGTCACTACAAAGAGACTTTGAATTAATATGATGTTTATTCCTTTAATTTAACAAAAAAAAAAAAAAGCATGGAGACGATGTTCTTGCTCTCTGCCCTTCTATTTCACTATTCTCTGATATTTTCTTCTCTGCAGCAAGAGGGAAGCTTTGCAGCCATGAGGTCTTGAGATAGTCTTATCTTGGTGGTCCTTGAGATATAATGACACAGCATGCCCATTTAGAAACAAAAGAAAGAAAATGACATTTAATTAAAAATGTGAATCAGAAAATGTAGGGCTATTGAGAATCATCCAGAACCGGACATTCTATGTACATGGCTAAAAAAAAGATGCACTGTAGCAACTGGAGTAATTCATGGTTCAGTTCCCCTGTGATGGTAAGCAGTTTATTGACCTAGAACTACAAAATCATTCAAAATGACATTTGGCAATGCTGAACTTCTGACACAAATCCCCTGATGTAAGGAAATTGAGAGGGCAGCCACATAACCTTCCACTGAGCCCTGCTGTGTCTTTAAATAGCAGCAGGAGAGGTGCACCTAATTCAGAAAGGTAGAAGAGCAATATAGGAGCAAGAAACTCCTGCATTTTAGCCCTGGCTCTTTCAATGGTCCTGAGTCAGTCACCTTGGGCCAGACATTCAGGTGTTAATCAGCCAGACTGCAGGCCAGGCTTTACACAGAGCTTCCTGTGCTCATTCCTGAGCCCCTTGGACCTGACTTACACACCCAAAGAGCAGGGTGTTTAAAAACCAAGTCCTGGTGGTGCCTGCTGGGATCCTTTGAAGAAGGATCCCTAAGGTCTGATGGTACAGGTTCATGATGGAGCTGTGAGTGCACCCCACTTACAGCTCTACTCGTGACACCTCTCAGTCAAGGCAAGGCCTGGCTCCTTATGTGTTGTCACCTGCAGGGAGACATAGCCTTGGCCACCACATTTGCTTCAAGGACCTGTTGGGGCTTTCTTGTAGCATGAGGGCATGGGCACAAAGGAACATCAGCAGACCTTGCTTGGCAGGTTGGTTCCTGGCCAGCAGATTTTTGACTCAGTGTGAACCTTTTTCTTTGACAGGCGTGTTGCAAGGAATGCATGTTTCCCAGCCTGGCCTGCACACATGGATCATGTCTGCTCTACCATGTAACTGGAAGGGCACAGGGTTGCCAGAAAGCACAGCCAAACTTAGAAAGCAAGCACACCTCCCAAAATGGGGGGATGTGAGTTTACTCTCTGATGTCTTTCAGCTCCAGTAATCTGAAGTGGTCCAGTAATCTCAATTGCTATAAATAACAACACAAATGTTCTCCTGCAGAAGCTTTTTCTTTTGGCTGATGCCATCCCTTTAAGTGTTAAGACACTGTTGTGCCCAGTTTTTGCTGTAGCCAAATGGGACTAGAAGGAAATCAATAGCCCCATTTTGCCTGTCACTTACTTAAGCTTGATTTGAACCCATGTTTGTAAAGCTGAAAGCTTTTGTAATCCATTGTTGTTGTGCCTCCCACAGCCAGCCCACCTCTGAGAATTTCATATTCCTACATTTTAAGAAGAAATATATTGGACAATGAAAATACATGTTTGTTTAGTTTTAATATGTTTAAATCAACACTTTTTCTGTTATTAAGGCTATGCCAGAAAGAGACTGCTTTGAAAGGAGACACATCTGCTGAGAGCAAAGGCTTCCATAACTCATTCAGAGTTATTGGTCATACCCACAATATTAGTGATAAAAATTGATTATCCATTCCCACTTGCTTCACGATCCATAGCTTTTTTTTCATTCATATTGTAAGTTGGTTTATACAGAGTGAGGCAGTGTTACTTAAATAGCCAAGGACGAGCACAATACATCTTACTAAAAGCCCACACCAGCAGAAAGCAGGACTTTTTTCATGTTAGACTTGTCCTGTCCCGAAGGTAGAAATAACCTAGATTTGGCAAGTATCTTGACTACTTTCAACCCTGAAGAGCAAATGCCCTTCTGTCAGTGTGCGTGCACTGCCCACTTAGGCTCACTGCTGCCCTTTTATCCCCAAGTGCAAAGTTTGGGACTTGGTGGGGCACTGTCATTTAAAGAAGAGTATTCTGAGATCCCTAGCTCATTTTGGGACTGTCACCAGCAGCTCATAGAAGGCAAGAGAGAGGGGGAAGGACAGAATATTGCAAGGATGGAGAGAAAAATTAAAGGGAGAAACAAAGCTCAAAGCTTCTGAAAAACTTTATGAGTGAAAGCTCTGTTTTGAACATCATGTTTCAGCAACATGGGCTCAGCTGCTCCCATGAAGGGTACCATGGAGGGTACCATGCATAAGACACCTCCAACAGGGTGACATCATGACCATTAGCACCTTATACACCCTCTTGCAGCCATTGGGGAGAGGAGGAGCATTCCTGCCATCAATCCTGTGTTCACAAGCATTGAAAGGGCAGAGAAGTTTGGATATCCCCTTCTGATGAAAATGTAAACGTTGCAATCTCCAACTTAAGTTGATCCTTGGAGTCTAACGGGTAGATGTGGTGGGAGAACAGAGGTAACCCTTAAATGGTATAATTTGTGGTGTTGCGGTTGTGAGGATGAGTTTATTGACATGACCTTAACTCCCTGTTAAGAGAGTGATTAAACCATGACACTCCCTTACAAAAAATAGAGAGGGATTTACTGGCCTGCCCAGAGATTTTTTTTTTTTACTTAGATCTAAAAGGTTTTTGTTATTTAATTCAAAATTGGATCCTGGGGATTCCACCTTTCCCTCTGTAACTCCTTTTAGCATAAACAGGTATTATCTGCACACAAGGGAAAAGGGAGAATAGACTCCTAATAAAATTACTTCACACCTTAAGTGCATAGGTGGTAGCTTCCCTCACACACAGTAAAACACCCAAAGCATAGACTGACATGAGATTGAAAGGAGAGATGTTTCCACTTGGGACTATTAAATGTAAATCTCTTTCGGTTCAATAAGGGGATGAGACAAGTTTTGCCACTGCTGTGTAATCCCTTTTGGAGCGAGGACTGCTTGTCCTGCACGGGATCTCGAGCTCCTGAGGGCACCTGCGGCGCAAGCCACTAATGCCAGCGAGAGCAACGAGAAAAGCAGCCACGCCTCCATCCTCACAGCCCCCTCACCTCCGCTGTTCATGAGGGGCATCCGATGTTTCGGGCGCGATCTCTGCGGTTTGCAGGAGGGAGGCAAGGCGGGGATGCGCAGCCCCTCCTCCTCCAGGTGCCCGTGGGGACCGGACCCACCGGGGCTGCGCTGCCAAACCTGGCGCGGCTTTGCCATCTAGTGCCGCGCGTCCGGATTGCAGGAGCCCAGCATCGCCCGGAAAGCCAGCCCATGGCCCCGCTGGAATTACCGGAATGTCAGCTTGGGTTGTTGTTGGGGTTTTTTTCCAAGATTCATTGGCATCAATATTTTAAGCGCCGCGATGGCTGCATGACCGTGTCTGGAAGAAGCGGGGGGTGTTTCCTGCGGTCGGTAGCAGTGGGAAGGGAATAAATCACTGGTGGCCACATGAGCTGCCTGTGGCTTGCTGGGAAACCCTAACCTCACTGATTTGCAGTCGCCTAAAAGTGGCTATTTAGTGTTGTTCAGATCTCCTGGTTTAGGGTTGAAACTGTGACGGAACCAAAGCTGCTGCAGCACTTTTGCTGCTGCTCAACTTGTTTGGCAAATGAGGCTGCTTTGAGTTGTGAGGGACATGATGTACAAGGGAAGGCCTGGGAGAAGAGCCAGGAGAATCCATTTCAGTGGCACTGAGAAATGGATCCCATCAGCTTTGTGGACCCTCCCTCTCACCTGGAAATTGTCCACGAGTAGGTCACAGTTTTTTCACATTAACTCATTCTTCTAAATCACTGGGTCAAAAATTTCAGTGAATATAGGACATCCCTAAAGGATGTGCAGGAAGTTTATTGGGGAGCCCTGGAGTCACAGGAATTACAGCTGGTTGAATGGAAGCGCAGGAACACTGTGCTAAGCTTTTTGGTGCAGACACACAGGGCTTACTCACATGTATGAATTTCTGATTTACTCTGAAATAATTCTCCCCTGTTCATTTAGAGAGTGCTGTGTCTACAAACTTCGGGGCTGTGACATTAAGACTATAACTAGACTTGAAAAAATGCCTGAGATGCAAATCCAGCTTAATTTCCCATAAAGTACAAATTAATATTTACTGAACCTTTTCATTTTAGGTTTAATTTCAGCAAATTCTAGTCACCTCTGAAATAGAGAGGGCATAGATAAGTGAATTTGACTGCCTCACAATCAGTTCCAAGCATGTAGAACTAAAAGGTCTCATGCTTCATGAACTGAATTTAACAGGGACAGGTTTGGACTTTGAATACCATTTCCTTAAAGAAGAAAAAAACCTCTTTTTGCTGCCAACCAGTTTCCAGAGGAGTTTTATAAATAATTTCTGGTTTTGTTATGTAAAACTTCCTTCAGCAGTTGCATCCACACAAACATGTTTACAGGCCTAAGAAATTGTCATAGGGAGGAGTTGGCATTGCTTGGGTAAAGGACAAGCACGTAAGTGTGCCAAACAGCTTAAAAAGTAGATAATGATGAGGCAAAGCAAAAGGAGACCGAGTTAAGCTGGAGACTGAGACAGTCAGAAAGGGTGAAGACAACAATAATAAACTAATGAGCTGTTTTCAAAATGCCTCTCCCGCTGCACAGGAAAACAGGGCAACAGATGTGCCACCACAAAGAAAACTTGGCAGGTTTCAGGTAAAGCCATACCACACCCTGTAGGCTTGGTGAGCTGGAAATAATACCAAAGTTTCATTTTACATGCTAGCACAGGCTATATTGTCATCTACAATTCAAATCTTTACCTAGGAGGTTATTGGGTTTGCTATCGAGAGAATAACAAAGAGGTGTTTGAAGACAAGATCCAGCGAGACCTGGTTTTGTACAGATTCATGGCTGAAGGCTCAGCACCTAGGAGGAATTTGTTCTGTGTAATAGCAGTTATGCCCACACTGTACCCTTTCCCTCAGCTGGGAATATTAATAAGGTCTTTTCCATCCACCTTCCTGCTTTCATGCAACCCACAGGGAATGTCTGTCTTACACATCTTTGGCCCTCTGTCACATTTGGTTAAATTGGGTGGTAAGTTTGAAAATGGTTGAGGTTACCTGGACTCAAAATCAACAAATGGCTTGAATTAGTCTGTTTTCCTTAGCAAAATCAAGTTATTCAACACAGAGTTGGAGGGATAAAGACTTCAGCCTTTAAAAAGGGATTCTAATGCAGCAGAAAAAATGACCTTTTCTAAGCCTGTCAAGCATTTCCATCATTACCAACAATAAGGACTAATAAAGTTATAACAGCTGAGCTTTTATGTAATAGCTTGCATCTCGAGGTGCTTTTCAGCTTATTTTCTCTACTTTCAGAGTAATTCTCTCAAAATTCCTTGCATTTTTTGCAGTGTTGTCATAGCCCAGTCTCTTCTTGGTTAGGAAAAAGACAATCACATGGATTGCAGCACACTGCACATCAGTGGAGGGAGAGGAAATTTTAGGCAGAGACATTCAGATGGATTCCTGCTTGCTCATAAAAGGTCAGGGTTTCTTTCATATTTAAGCAAGGAAGACAGGACTTAGACAGTAGATGTCTTATTCAGTGGTTTTTTTGCCAGACTGGGCAAACTGTGAGCATCATTGTAGGTGAGACACCCCAAAGCCAATCTCCTGTCAATACAAGGAGTTGGGTTTGGATCAGAGTTGTACTGTGGGTACAGGAACACAGCAATGTTGATTTTATGAGATGTGCAGTGATGTGCGATCGCACAGATCCTAAATCATCCAGAGCACACACCAGATAATGCCTCAGATCCAAACTGAGTAAATGCCTCTCTTCCGAGGACTTGAATGCCAAAGATGTGTTCAAAGGCAGTGAACAGGCCATTGAAAAGCTTTTGAAAGGATTGCTGCTGAGCTGTGGTTCAGTTTAACTTTTAGGGCAGTATATTTGCTTGTATTCTTACAAAAAATGTGAGCTGTGGAGTCTCTGCATGTATTAGGATATGCATACAAAGAGACAGAGAGGAAAAATTACTGAATACTTTATACTTTACAGATTCTAAAACTGATGGTAGTTACACATTGAGGGGAGGCTGAACTTGCCTGCTATCAGCACAGAGACCATGATTGTGCCATTTAGAAAACATGCAGAAAGGTATTATAACACTTATTAATTAATCTTTACAGTATTTAATTAAGGTATTATTATTATTATTGTTATTATTGTTGTTCTTTTTCTCCCAGTGAGGGTGCACAGAGAATGACTAAATAATTTGGACAGACAAAGCATGATTGGGAAAGAAAAGAGTTTCTAAGCACTTCACAGAATTCACAGAATGACTGGGTTGGAAGAGACCTTCAAGACCATTGAGTCCAACCCATGCCCTGACACCTCAACTAAACCATGGCACTGAGTGCCACATCCAGTCTTCTCTTAAACATATCCAGGGATGGTGACACTTCATTTCCCTCTATCTTGTTCCCTCCAGAAAGGAGAATAAAATCCCATGGTTTTTGCACAGAGCTTTGGGCAGGAGGCAGGCAGCAAATAATTAAGCATTCTTTTCTGACAGCTCAGCTTAGGTATTCCCTGTGTGCCAGTGAGGGTAGGAGTGCAGCCAGTGTTTGGTCACTGACCCAAACTGTGCCAGAGGGTCGGTGCCAAGCATGGCTGAAGTCCAACAGATGGGCATAAACAGCAAAGGGTAGTGGGTTTGTGGAAGGGTCAACCCCTCGAGGAAGAAAGGAGAAGCACACCTTTAGCTTTCCTTGGGTTCATAAGAATGCAGGTTAGTGGCAAAAGCCAAGCCCATCTCCCCCTGAGTGAGACACAGGAACAGCCAGGAGATGCTGGAGCAACCCCAGGTACTGCACCAGTGCTGGTGCTACACCAGCTGGGATGGTCTGGGCACGGAGCTGATGGAGCCACGGGAGGGGATCCTGAGTAACCAGCCCTCCATCCAAATGCTCCCCTCTGATAAAGGGATCTTGGATGGCTCCTTTAAAGCTCCTTAGAGCTACAGAAGCTCATGTTTTGGTTTTTTTTTTTTTGTGTGTGTGTGGGGTTTTTTTTGTTGTTTGGTTGGGTTTTTTTAAATGAAATAATGGATGTGGCTGGAGGTGGAATTGAGATGATAGAAGGATAAACTACACTGAGACTTCCTTCTGTACCTTGTTCATGTAATCAGCACAGACAGCTAAACTGAGGCCCAACACTTCAGAGAGACAAAGACAGATAAAGAAAGGACTGAAGCACTTTTCCATGTCAGTAATGCTGTGTCAGGAATGCTCTTTGATTATTTTTCCCTCCAAAATAACAGTATGTGAAGTTGCATGAAGAATGTTTGGTAGGAAGCACCACTTGTGTGTAAAGCTACTTCTGGAAGTTCTATAAATGAGCTTTTCAAGTAACTTACAGAGGTGTGAGGTCAACTTCCATCAAATTTTAATGGGATTTGTGCATCTGTTATTTCAGTCTTGAACAAAATTCTAAAACTGCTGGTTTTCACAGGAGCATTGCTTAACTGCCTTCTTTGTACTGTAGTAAAAAACATCAAAGTCCTTTAAATACAAATCAATATAATGGACAAAATTACCATTTGAAAATTGTAGGCTACTATAGTAATTTAAAGAAAACATTCTTAATCTTGCTAATCCCTATTCAAATAAATCCAACAACCACTTTAAGAGGCATATAATGATCTAATGTACTCAGCCAGCTCTGTGTCTCCTTGAATAACTCAAGGGGACAAAACAAAACAAAATTCCAGCCAATAGCCAGATGGGGATATGGCACAACTTAGTAAATTAAAGTAAGATGGGAGACAGATGGAGGCCTTTTCAGAAGTCAGATTTTGGTAGTTGGAAAGGACAGTGATACTCCGGCTGTGATCAAATCCCAGCAGATTGGACTTAAAAAAGCTGTGGGTAACGTGTGGTCACAGCCTGACATTAAAAGTCTGTAAACTGTTTGTGTAACTCCACAGATCTCCCATGCCTCAGAAATGAATTATTTCTTAGGAGCATTGCTGGGGTATTTGGGCATGAGCAGTGCTGGAACACTCGGGGTGCTGTGAGGAGCAGCATCAGGAGGGATTTCACAGCCCTGATCTGAGCCCCTCAGTCAGCTGCCTCGAGGTGAGGAGCGCCCACCTGACTGCCTTTCAGGGCAGACACAGAGGTCCTTCTCCCTGTCCATCCCAGAACTTCCAGGCTGTTTTCTCTCCATTTCAATGTCAGTGAGCAGAGTCACTGCAAAGTGCTTTCCCACACTCCCCCTTCCACTCCTTCCTTTTCAGCATCGTGGGAAATACCGTGCCCACACTTTTCATGGAAATTCCCTAAATGACTGAATGTTTGTGTGGGGGGATCAGTTACACCATCCTGTACTTTGAGGGTTTGTTGCTGTTACAGTATTTCCTCTTTGGCTGCATTTCCTTCCCTGCTCTCCCCTTTTTGCTGGAGGTACAGCACATTAGGCCTTACCATGTTCACATGGGAGGCTTCTGCTTTCTCCAAATCATTTGTATCTCATCAAGCTGAACAAGCTGACAATTACCAGGTGGAATGCTGGCTGCTCTTTTGAATTGACATAATTTTTCATCCAGACTTTCAAAAGTATTCACAGTTACCTGCCAAGGTGCTACTCCTTTTCTTTTCTGTAATGTAGTGATTTGGGTGCAATTTATATTAGGATGCCACAGAGTGAGGGGATGGCCATCAAAAGAATGTACAGTGACCTACATGGCCTGGCACATCTTCCCAAACTGGTTCCCATCCTTGCTGTGCCTCATGTGAAGTCCACTACAGACTACAGGTACTTGAGCCTGTATTTCTCGGGTGGCACACCGCCTCTCCTCTCTTTAGTTCTTCCTGTGGACATCTTTTTATTTTTCATTTTTTTTTAAGATTAGCAGCTTTCCAAAGGCAGAGACACTTGATCATCCTCTCAGCTTCACCAAGCATGTTCAGTCTGTGCTGCATATCAACAGATGTCACACTGTTTGATGGATTATAGTTTAAGAGCAAAAATATGGCCATCCTAATGAAAGAGACACTTGTGAAGGTGGGAACTACAGAGCATGGAACATTTTGTAGTCATTGACACAGCTTGGCAAAGTCCTATTATTTATTTACAGCTGCATTTTGTCCTGTAGCATGAGCCTGATTGTAGTGGTAGAAGGGTGAAGGAAGAGGAATACTGATGATGCTTGTAAATGCTTCAGGTCCTTGCTGTCTCAGAATCACACATTGGGTAAGGCTGGAAGGGACCATGTCCAGTGCTCTAGCTGTGATAATTACTGTGTATCTGAGCAATGCACTTTCTTTAGCAAGTGGTTTGAGTTGCATGGCTGGGCATGAACAGACTGACCTACTTCAACCTCCTTTGCAATTTCTAAATTTCCCTGTTTACCCTTCCACTGTCAGCTTGTTCACTGTTGCTTCTAATCAGCAGGCTTTGCTGCCTTTGTGGTTGGTTTCTCCAGACACAATTAAATTGTCTGCTATTGACATCTGGCTCTGCTGAGCTTTGGGTTGCATCTTCTTGGCTGCCTCAATGTCCTCCTTGATTTGGGATTCTGATCACTGCCTGGCCAGCCATGGCACATCATCAATGGGTGCTTTCATTCCTGAAGACTCCCTTGTGCCTGCAATAACGCAGTGAAGTGTTTCTGGCTCTCAGAGCACTCCGGAAGGTTATTTCAAGACAGCCTCAGCTGTTGTGCCTGTTGTGCATGCTGGAGCCTCCAGCAGGGCTGCATCAAGCTATAGGAATTTCTAAGGGCCTCCATCCCTTTGTAGGAGGGCTGTGAGCTCTCCAGGGCTGGTGTCTTCACAGTCACACCCAGCCAGAGGTCTCCTTTGTCCTTCAGTGGCTGATAAAATTATGACAAAAAACTGACTCGTGGAAGAATTTGGTTTCTTCCTGATGTGCATGATCTTGCCAAAGGGTCAAAGCAAGGCCTGGTACCTCTCCTGTGCCCCTTCTCTCCTCTCCTGTTACTTATGGCTTAACCCAAACTGACAGCTGAGCCCCAGGCAGCCGCTCACTCACTCCCTCACCAGTGGGAGAGGGGAGAGAATCAGAAGAGTAAAAGTTAGAAAACTCATGGATTGAGATACAGACAGTTTAATAGCAAAAGCCTTATGTGCCAGCAAAGCAAACCAAGGAATTCATGCACCACTTCCCATGGCTGGGCAGGTGTTCAGCCATCCCCAGGACAGCAGAGCTCCATCACATGTGACAGTGACTTGGGGAGAAAAACAACATCACTTCAAACATCTCCCCCTTCCTTCTTCCCCAGCTCTATATGCTGATCATGGTGCCATATGGTATAGGACATCCCTCTGGTCACTTGAGGTCAGCTGTCCCTGCTGTGTCTCCTCCCAGTGTCACGTGCACCTGCAGCCCCCTCACCAGTGTGCCAGTACAGGAAGCAGAAAAGGCCTTGAGAAAAGCAGCAAGTGCTGCTCAGCAATGACAAAAACACCTCTACATTATAAACACTGTTTTCAGCAAATCCAAAACACAGCCCCATACCAGCCACTGTGAAGAAATTTAACCCTACCCCAGCCCAAACCAGCACACTGATACAGAGCTTTCCCTCACTTCATAGGTTACAAGCTGTGCTATCTACACTTGTCATCTGCAATGCTTCTTTTAATCCCTTAATTTCAGGTTTGTGAAACATTGCAGGTGGTGACAAGAACAGAGTTATCTTTTCCATGACATACCCTTGTGTTTCTGGTGAACAGCCCTGTGCCTTTCCTATGGATGCAGTTGGCCCCTTGTTCCTGGGAAGAATTTTTGCTTTTTATTGTTGTAGCTTTTGGTGATGTGCACCCTCTTGGTCTCAGGCCTAACAGCTCAGGTATATGCAATCTCACAGCCTACAGCTTTTCTTTGTCAAGTTCATTGGCTTTAGTGGATTAAATGACAGGTACCCAATCTAGAGATGTCACTCACTGGAAAGTTTGGCATGGCCAGTTTTAACCTTGATATTAAATTTCCTGAATTTTGTGGTCCCGTACTTGCTTGCCTGGCTATTGTCAACTATGAGTGCCACTAGATGTTTTCACAAGTGAGAGCCTTAAAAGTTGACAGATGGTCTTCTCACTGTGCTTGAAGTTGCTCCTGTCTTTCCTGTAAAGACCCTCCACATTTAACCTTCACCTCCCAGTTACTCCCATTTTGAGCTTCTTGTGATTCTTTCTGGTTGGAAACTCTTCAAAGTATTCATCCAATCTGTCTTGTTATCACTCCTTGTAGGAAAGGATTCCCCCTTTCCCCTGGGTTTTTTAGGCACTTCTCCTCTGTCTGCTTTACTCTGGCATTTCCAGCCACATGCTTTTTGATGCTTTCTAGACACCACATTACAGATGTGTTCATTCATCTCTGCTTTGCCCAGTGTGATCTCTGCACCCACACAGAGGCTGCCATGTATCTTTATTTTCTATAGCCCAACAGGAGACATTCTGCACGCCTGTAGGATGCTAAATGAAGATGTGTCAAGAGCTGATCAGTTTGAAGTTATGGGGTTTCTTTAATATGCCAGACTAACAAGGCTAATTATTTCTTTTAAGTCTGTTTTAAATATGTAGGATTTTTTTTTTTTGTCTCTTACTTCTTATGCAAAACATTGATCTTTGGTAGATCATTTATGTAAAATGTATAATTTCTGAAGTAATGTTCTCCCCTTCTTACCCTCACTCTCAGCTCTCAACTCCCACCACTAAAACCAACAAAAAATGACACTGACTGTGCACATTCCCATTTTCCTACCAAGAAGCAGGTCTTCATCTTATTTATTTTTCATGGCATGCTTCCATGTTCCCTATATTTAATCTTTTACATTCGGTGGTTGATCTATAGTAAGATTTCTAAAATAAATTCATACAGCACACAGCCCTCCAACAGCACTGTGCTCTAGTCTGGGTATATTTTGGAGCTACTTTCCAGCTCCGTGTTCAAAGCGCTGCCAAAATCAGCTGGAAACTCAGTGCCCCACAGTGACCCACAAGGAGAAACAGCAGCTCAGAATTGCTGCTGGGCTTAACACTTCCCTGGAGATAACCTAGGGATCTTCTGCTCTGGGCAGAGTCTGAGCCTTGCCCTACAGGGGCTCTTCCGACTTGCACTGAATGAGATGTGTGTTATCTGTGCCAAGGGAATTGTATTATTAAGATTAAGTTCTGATATTCATTGCTCTGATCCCATGAACAAAGGCAATCTATTAATTGCACCCTTCCTTGATTAGACAGTCTTCTCCCAAGCACCTGAGCTGCATGAAAGTTCATGTCCTGCCACAAGAGCCCTGAACAAGCCCTGGCTACCTGGTGTGAGGGGCAGAGCCCTGCCTGGGGGAAGCTGGAGCTGTTCTGGGCTTCAGGTGCTGGTGAACAAACTTCTTTAACTGAAGAATATCTAAATCCTCAGTTTTGCACCCATGATCCTAACTATATAAAGAGAAATCTTTTTAACCTTGTGGGTTTGGTGCAGAAATCTTCATATCAAGTTCCCCTGATGATCAGTGTGTCTAATTGTGCATTTCAGCAGTACCTCATTTACACCTGGACTCATTAGTTAAGAGCTGACTTACAGGAATAGCCACTGCTGGAGAGGCAGGGATCCTTCCTTCATTTATCTCCATGGACCCTAACTAAAAGCACTCCTGAGGTGAGTGGACCCACAAATAATTGATATCCAGCACAACTTGTTTTCCCCTGGTGGAGCTGCCAGATCAATCAGCAGAAAACAAACTGGTACCAGCTTCAGGTGACTGCCCTTTGTTTGCCATCGATTTCCGAGCTGCCTCCGTGAAGGGCTGATGAGGGCTGCCGGCCTCCGGGTGCTCCGGGGATGCCCCGTGTGCTCCAGGGATGCTCCGGGGATGCTCCGGGGATGCTCCGCGCACCTTCCCCCGGGCTGAGCTGCCGCCGTCTCACAAAGAGGCGAGAACAACTTTGATTCACGCACAAGGTGAAATGGCAAGTACAACTGTGAAGCTTGAAAGGGAAGTGCCAGAAAGCAGAACACAAGCTCCTGCTTGTCGTTTAGCACAGACAAACGCGAGCGCCACCAAAACAGCAGCATTATCCTATTAACAAGCGACAGGAGTGGATCTGCAAAGGCAGGGGATCTGTCAGCTGTCATTGCGACACCACCGCGAGTGCCACAATACATTAAGAGGGAATGAAGAGAGGTGGTGTAACAGGTGTCGCTGCAATAGTGCTGAAAGGGACACTGTCACAGCTTGCAGACCTGAAATGTGACCTCTCGGTCTCCTGCGAGGGTGTGCAGGAGGTGCAATGCTATGTTGCACTGAGGGCTCCCCTGCCTTGTGGCTCCATGGTGACATCCAAGGATACAACAACCCTGAGCTTGTGAAACTCAGCACTGACCCTGTTTACAGTGCAGAATAAGCAGGGGACGGTTTTGAGTGGGAATATCTCAAACACAGAGTCTGGTATGGCCACGCTTGGGACCCTGTGGTGAACTACCAAATTTCTGCTGCCCTAGAGAGCTGTGTCTCAGAGATCAGCTTTAAAAGCACCCAGACACTTTTAACTTGTCCTTCCCTTGCCACATTCTCTTCCTTCCCATAAGGCAAGAAATGTATTCAATTTCAATCAGAGTATAAGTTATACAGGTATATTATACAATGATGATGATGATAATGATGATGATGATAAATGGCATAATAGCTGTCTTTTTTACACATACACAGATGTGAGTGCCACCACATGCTTACATTATAGAAAATAGTATATGAACTATCACCTAAGCATGGTTTATCTGATCATATTTTTACTCTGAAGGGTAATTGGTAAAAATAATGAACATTGATAAATTGGAAAGTGTTTATAGGATTTTCCATGGGATCTTCTGCTCAGTAACCTGCATAAAACAAAGAAGGCATGGTTCACATGAAGGGCTGGTGTATCATGCCCATCTTCCACTTTCAAGATGGTACAGGCCAGTTCATTAGGCTGCCGCTAATACATTCAGTTTATTATTTAAATCAATCAGCCATGGGTTGTTGAGCTGTCTTGAGACTGTGCCTTAGATGCAGAGGTGTGCACCCTCACTAGTACCTTCCCCAGGTGACACAGACACACACCTTTCTCAAGAAATCAAAACGTTGAAAACATTAATTGGTGGAGAAATTACAAAAAGCTTGGTCCTGGAATGCAACACTGAAAATTGCACTGTCAGTACCAACATGGGACTGGACTTCTAGACCAGGGAAATGCAGTTTTTGTAGACCTTGGCAGCTGGGCCTCTGGGCTGTGTCCTGCACAGCATGACTCAGGTTTAGTCAGGTGGATGGGACTGACTGCAGCATGGCAGAAAAGCCAGGCCTGCCCCTATTTGCACCCCTGGCATTTTGGTGGATGCGCTGCAGAAGGGATGAATTTTCAATTTCTTTTGTGTGCTGGGACCCCATTACACCACCAGGTGAAACTGTACTCTCCACCAACCAGGGAAGGGATCAAAACCCCTGTGAGAGGGGAGATATGAGCCCTCCCTGGCCATTTCTCAGCTGCTTCCCAGCGTGCTTGTGCTGGGGTGAGCATCACAGGCAGGAGCGAGTTGTGGGTATTGCACTTGCCCTTGGAGAGATGCAGCCCCATCATGAGATAAATGAGGCTCTAGGGATGGAAAGGCCTCCTCTTTCACCTCCTAAATATGCCCTTCTTCAGGCAGCAGGAATCATGGAATTATAGAACCACAGGCACAGAATGGTTTGTGTTGGAAGGGACCGTAAAGATCATCTCGTTCAACCCCCCTGCAATGAGCAGGGACATCTCCAAACTAAATGAGGCTGCTCAGAGCCCCACTCCATGTAGTGCTTTGTTGCAATTCATGTCTTAAAAGCAGCTTATTTTTTTCCCAGAGAGATGACAGAGTTCGCTGTGACTTTTTGGGCACTGTGCACACAGCATGGCTTGTTTGACCACAAGCAGAGGACTAGCATGGCCTTGAAAAATATATCCTACTTATTAAAAAAGAGTCCAATTATTCTCAGATACAAGGCACTGGTTGGCAAGAGAGAATTAGGAAGGCTGAGGAACAGTCACAGCCATAGATTTTCCAGTTTGGAAATAAGTCAGTGACAAACACAACAGCTCATTTGTCCCCCAGGTAGAATTTGCCTCCTGACTGTTGTAACTGTGCAGGGTGTCCAGCATTTGAAACCCTCCTGGGATAGTGTAATGGTTTTATCCAGCTGGCAATTGAGTGCCAAACAACCACTCACTCCCTCCCTCCCTCCCCACCCACCCCAGGGGGACGGAGAGGAGAATCGGGAAAGAAAAGTAAAACTTAACTGTGGGTCAAGATGGATTAATAATTAAAACAAAGTAAAATATAAAGAAACAACAAAAAAGATACTACTACTAATAATAATTGTAATTAAAAGGAAGGGCAGAGAGAGAGAGAAAAAACCCAAGAAAGACAAGGCATACACAATACAAAGTCCTTGGCTTAGTATAAGCACTACTTAGCAAAAACTAAAACCACCAGTGTGTTATCCATATTATTCTCATCCTAAATCCAGAACACAGACTTGTGCCAGCTACTGTAGAGAAAATTAACTCTATTTCAGCTGAAGCCAGGACAGACAGGCAGCTATATGCAACCTCCAATGCAGGATAAAATACAAATCAAAGAGCAAATCTGTCCACGTGCTTCTTCTTTGCTCTTGTCCATGTCAGCCTTTGCTCTTGACCTGCTGCTGTGCACAGCTGTCCTTCCAAAGCCCAGCAAAGCCATCCAGACAGGGAACCAGGGGCAAAAGGAGGTGCTGGATGTGTGAGCCCAGGACCATGGCAGCATCCTAGGCAGGACAATGATTTCCCTGCAAGCTGCCAGGGGCTGAGAGCCCTGGCCCAGGGGCTTGTGCAGGGCAGCCTGTAGGTAAAAGCCACCCAGGTTTCTCATTTGCTGTGGGACAGACCCCTTAGGTGCTGTATTAATGGAGTTTTGTAGGGCAGGTAATCTCTAGGGAGGGTTGGTGAGCATCTCCCACTTCAGTGAGTGCACCAGTGTCACAGCTCCCACTGACACAAAACACATCCTGTAACTCCCCCTGGTTTTGAGCCTTTATGTTTCAGAGTCTGACCTGTCCCGTTGGTATTTCTTGGCACCGTTGCTGTGATGGGATTAAAGGATAATTCCCTTTTTCAAGCTTCAACTATTGAAAAAAATTTCCCTTCCTGGTATTGCAGGAAAATGGGTGAGGGAAAATATGGACTCCAGCACTGTATGAATCCATAGGAAACCTAGCTTTGGTCTTCCTTGGTTCTCTAGTAAGATCAAGTCAAGTCTTCATCTCTTTTCTTTGTTGAAAAAAAAAAAAACCAACCCAAAAAAGGGACAAATCTCTAAAAAGCAAAACCTGCATATACAGTTGCATTAATTTAAAATATAGTTATATTACCAAAAAATGTAATCCTTGACCCCAGATACTTCAAATGTAGCAGTTAAGTGATTCTTAGTTCATGTTTCAAAGCTAATTGCAGCTTGCTGAAGTTCTGGAAACTTATACATTGGAAAAAATCATCTTTTCCCCCTTGTAAAACTTTCCCTAGAGGTGTGCCAGCCCTTCCAGCAATAACAGAGAATAAAACTCTAGTGAGTATTAAGCTGAGGGACTTTTTTTTTCCTCTTTATACTAAAATCATGACACAGCATGGAAATCAGCCTCCCCAGGGAGCCCCATGCTCTGTGGGAGCATTGCCTTAATTCCCACGACTCCGCAGCCCAGGCAGCTTTTCCTTTGGGCCAGGAGCTGAACAGTCCCACTTCCCATCCCATAAAGAGCTGGTGAGACAGGCACAGAAGGGCTGATGTAGGGATTGCAACCCTGCTAAGGGTACCTCAGAGGATGGTTATGGTTCCACATGAAAAAATTATTTTCCCCCATGTACTTTTTTTTTGAAATGAAGTAATTACATCAAAACAAATGTGTGCTCAAAGAAGCTTACAGCTGTGCAATTAGGCACCCATAATCTATGAAATGCCAAAACTGAGATTGCCTAAAGCAAGCCTAATGCAGCTCTGTGCTCATTGCACTGATCCCAGCAGCCTCCACACTGCCTAATAATCTTCTCTCTCCCTTTTTTCTTTTTTTTTTTTTTTTCCCATGGAATATTCCAAGCTGGAAGGGACACACAAGGATTGTCGAGCCCTCTGCCCTTGTTTGTTCCTGACCTCACACCTAGAGCCTTAGCTCCTTGGCATGACTGAATTCCCTTGACACATCCAGGGAGACCATGCTCTGATCCTGCCCCATGGCCTGCAGGCAGCTCCACACTGCAGGATGAGCAATGCTCACCATTCCTGCTCACCCGAGGGGTTCCTCTCTCTGCAGGCAGCGTGGAGCAGCAGCCAAGGTGTGCCCATCACAGAGGCATTTGGCAAAGCTGCCTGTAACAGCCTGGGTTGGCTCCAGAGCTAGCTGCCACCCCTGACTCCAGTGTCACACGTTGTCCCAGGGGCTGTGGCACCATCTCCGAGCAGTCCTTGTCCCCACCGTGGGGTGAACTGTCACTGCTTCCCATGAGAGCACAGGGATAGCTGGAAAGGAGGAGAGGCTGGAGGCATCTTTTTTGCTCTGGAGTGAGAATGGGTTCCCCAGAAAATAAGTGTGAAATAGCAGAGGGAGGTGTATGCAAGGAAGATTTTTCCAGCAGCGTGCAAATGTGCATCCTTAATTAGACCTCCCATTAATGACTGTCTTTCCACAGGGAAAAGCCCTAGGGCCAAGCACCCCAGCATCATCCTGAACCACTTCTTCCTAATTTGAGAGCCCAGCTTGGAGGGGAGGATTCAGCTGTTCACCTCAGGTTTGTAAATGTAACAGGGATGCTTTTACAGCCTGGCTGTGCCAGCAGACCCTGGTCAGCAGTGGCAGCTGGGTTCCTGACCTGGGTTGAGCAAGGGCGGCAGAGGGGTCAGAGAGGAGCAGCAAGGATGTTCCCAGAGCAGAGGAAGGGAAACTGTTGGTTCATCTGTTCAGTCTGTGAGGGCTTTCTTCTGACAGAGAGCCCTGCCCGTGCTGTGCTCACCTCCCTGAGCAGAACTGGGTGGCTCTGATGGGTTGTCAGACCAGGAAAGCCACTGAATTGAGAAGCCAATGTGATTTTTGCATCTGCACTAACACATACCTCACTAGAAAATGCCAACAGTCAAACGGGAGCATGGGGGAAGGGGTGCTGTCACCAGGTGCTCATTCTCTGTAGCACCAAAGAGTTAAGCAGTGGAGACTGCAGGGTCACACAACCCTCTGCCACTTGGCTGCCAAACCCCTCCAGACCATAAAACCACCACCTCCAGACAGAGTCCTGTTCCACCCTGCCAGGCTCTACAGGCACCATCAATGCAAGGCTGTGGCCAGCACTGCTGCATCTCCATTGGCTTTCTCAGCTTTGACCCAGGGAAATGAGACCCTGTTTTTTGTATCCCTTGCTTCATCTCCTTTATGGGTAAGAAGACAAGTCTACAGTACCAATCCAAGCAAATTATTAATGATCTTTCATTTTTATGCAACCAGCTCCAGTGCTCACTAGAGCACGCTCGCCTCCTGTTTGTGACTGTCCTGCTGCCTCTGTTGTCAAACAATGTCGTTTTATAACAACATTCCTGTTGAAGTGGATTATTATCGGGCTGACTACCCCTTGGGGTGTAATGAAAAGCATTCATTAATGCTTAGGGCAGGAGGGCTAATTACTTCTTTATAAAAAAATCCGTGCTAATTGCCAATAACTATTTTATTGAATGGGTCTCATAGAGGTAATTTTGATTGTGTTTTGATTTCCCTCTCATATTGTAAGGCTTAATGCATAGTCCAAAGAAGCTGGGAACGGCTAGGTTATCCAGATGAGCATGGGGAGGAAACCCCACCATTACAAAGACCAGTGGACCATGCCAGTCTATGCTCAGTTCAGCTCGAGCCTGCTGTGGTGCTGGCCAGGATTTTCTGGGTCTTGTACCTTCCTGCTTCCACCAAGCAGGTGGAGACCTGTTTTCTGTACTCCCCCAAGGCACAGCATTGATTCTGGCAGGTCTCAGAGAATTCTGCTCTGGCAGAGCAGAGGGAATGCACAAGGCTCAGGCAGGCTCCCTACAGAGCTGAATTCCACCTCCCCTGCAGGAACAAGGCAATCCCTGGCCCTGCAAGCACCAGGACTGCGTGAGGACAAAAGGAGTTGCACACAGCAACAACCCATGGGGTCAGTGTTCCTGTATCTGCTCCTGTACTTGGGAGGAAGACTCAGTCACCTGATCTTTGGGTCACAATGCACTCCAAGATGAAGAAAATTCCAAATAATCATTTATTTACAGATAACTCCAGGGCTGAAGATACCAGAAAACCAACACAAGCACTAACCAAGTCCTTTTAGTCCTACTGAGGAAGCAATAACTTACAAACACTACATTTAAAGCAAGTCCCACAGAAGTAGTCAGCCTGTGGGAGGCAGAGTAGAAAACTGCCAGGGTCCAAAGGCTCCTGCAAAGCCTCAGGAGGTGCCATGGGTTGATGCTGGCTGTGAATTTCACTGGATGTGCACTGCAGCAGTTTCTAGCCATCTGACACCTACAGACTCCCACAGAAGGCTGCTCTCACCACCCAGGGGATGTAAGAGGTGTCCTGGCAGGCAACAGTCCCCTTCAGACCAGAGCTGAGCTGCTGAGCCTACTAACCTTGGAGCTACTGTCAGATGCACCATCAGATTAAACTCCTTCCCAATTCCAACCCCTCTGACTGGAGACTTTTTTTTTCCTCTTTTTTCTTCTCCTGTCCCACCCCAGCAGTTTCACAGGGCATCAGTCTTCTCTCACATCATACTTTCTGATTCTCTACTCAAAAAGATAAAGCACACAAACCATACCCTCCATATGCAAGCCAGAAAGCTGTATTCCCCCCTGGAAATCAGAGTTTTAAAAATATTAGTGTTTTTTAACTTGGTTGAACAATCTCCATTTTAAGAACAGATAGAGCTTTCAGAAATGACTTTTTTCAGTGCCCTGAGAGGTTTTGACAGGGCCAGATTAACAAAGAGTTGGTAGTTTGGCACTTTCTGAAAGCATTCTGGAAATACCTCCAGGGGTTGCCTGGAATCTACTGCTTCTGCAAGTCTTGGCCAAGTATGGTGAATAAAAAATAGCATTCAGGTGATTTAGCAGTTGCTTTGGGAATGTTTGAAGTTGCACTGTTGCACAGTGCACCAGGGATAGAATCACAGAATTACAGAATGGTTTGGATTGGAAAGGACTTTAAAGATCATCTTGTTCCATCCCCTCCTTGGATGAGGCTGCACAGGGCCCCATCCAACCTGGCCTGGATATTTTGTGTCTGTAGTATACACTCCCCAGTTATTGATCACACAGGAGGACCACGATCTAAAATAAGTCCTCAGTGCCACCTACAGACAGCTCCAGACCCCAAAACAACCACGCTGCAGCAGGACAGGCAGCAGGACAGACTCCAGAGCTTGAGGACTTGCTGCCTCAGCACAGCTTGCTTTTAATGAGCTTGCACATTCCAAATATCTCCAGTCATTCTGGACAAAACTGAAATGACTTTTGAATAAAATGTTTCCTGGTTGCAACAGGAACAGGTGCAATGACAAGAAAAAGGCAAAAGCAACAGCTTTTTGCTTCAAGATCAGGCCAAGCTGGTAGAAACAGCTTGCAGAAAGCTGACCATAATTTACATGTTTGGAAGGCAAAACACTTCTACTTACAAAATAGAGACGTTTCATTTCTATGTCAAATCATGAGGATTTTTATTTTTGTGATACAGGTTCATAGTGAAGCAGGCCTCACCCAGCCCTGGTAGAAGTCTGACATCCTGATCAATCCTTCCCCTCCAGTGGGATGCCAGGTATTTTATGCAAGGGCTGGCAGTAAATTAACTTCCTAGCTTTAAAATTTTCATCAACATTAATGAGCCATTAAAGTAAAGGGAAGAATCACAGAAGACAAAATCATTTTAGGGGCTGCATTGAGCCCTCCAAGGAGCAGCAGCCTGAAATCCTGTAAGCAAAGCCAGTCTCTTCTGCAGCCAGTGTCTTCACAGCAACATACTGTCCTCTCAGCAGGGCTCAGGGCTGTCCTCCTCAGCAGAAACAAGCCCTGGGAGGCAGCTCAGGACAGCAGACACCTCAGCTGAGGCTGCTGGTCCACCTTACAGCCAAACCAAGCTGGCAGCTCACTGGGACCAAAGCAAGGTGGTGCCCCTTCTTTCTCCTCCCAGAGTCCTGCTTCATCTGCTGTCATGATTTTGTGGTGGATTTGGCAGTGCTGGGGTAACAGCTGGACTGATCTTAGAGATGTTTTTCATCCTAAATGATTCTTTGATGCCCCACTCTCTTCGACCCCCAGCCATGCCCCATTCCTCCCACCCCTAGTGGGGCTCATCTGGTTGCCCCAACATCTGCTTTCCTCCCACACCTGCCCACCCTTCTTTGGCCCAGTTGGCCACTAATTGCACAGAACACAATTTGCTCCGGGAGGGATGAGGCAGCCAGAGCCAGCCCGGCACAGCAGGAACCCGATTCCTCTGCTGCTCGTTCAGCTCACAGCAGAGGGAGCAGAGGGAACGCAGCCCCTGGGGCAAAGACCTCCGGTACCTGGGCTCCACCTCTGGAAAGAAAATCCTGCGCATTTGTGCCCGGCTGGCACTGAGCCGTTCTCTGCAGCTCCGGCTTTGTTTCCTACATCAACTATCGCACTTCTCCCGCAGGAGGGAGGAACGGAAAGGGGCGCGGGGATGCTCCACCCAGGGCAGGGGATGCCGCGGTGCCAGGCAGCGCTGCCTGTGTGGTCCCAGCCCGAGCCAGGGGGATTTCGCCAGGGAAGCCCCTGGCAGTTCCTCTGCCAGCCGGATCCTCTCCAGGCAAGCTGCCAAGAGCCCAATTAACACACCTACCCCATAAAAGCAGGATTGGTGCTGCGCTGGGGGAAACAATCGACCACGCACTGAAGGGCTTCGCTGAATGGACTTAATTCAGCGCTTACGCCTTACTGCTGAGCACAGCTCAGCTTTCCTGAATGGGGACAGGCACGTTTGGGGGCCTGCTGACCTGTCACCCAACATCAGCATCTTCAAAAGGAACAGCTCTTGGCACAAACAGCTCTTTCATTCAGGAAAATGAAAAGAAAGAAAAAAAAAAAGGAAAGAAAACCAAGGAGAGGCTGGTGCTTTTGTACTCCGGAAGGTCACTGGTGATTCCTGAAGGAGGCGGTGGCAGCCTCATCCACCTCCCTCCCCTCCGTGGGGCAAGGGGAAACCTGCCCGGGAGTGAATGGAGGAGGGAAACTGGGGCAGCTGGTGGGCCAGTTCTTTCTGGTATGGAAAAACATCGCTCTGTGAACATCCTGTGCCTACAGGAGAAGGGCATCGCTCCAGCACAGCGTAGCCCCAGCAACCGAGCGAGTGGCTGTGACTGCTCTTGAGCTCTCAGAAGAGACTGCAAATGTGAGTGCTGTGACCTGCCGAGTGGCTTTGTCCCCAGCACCGTCCTGCTTGGCTGCCCAGCACAGATGCAGGACCTGTACTGGCATCTCCACCTTTAAAGATGTCTCACTCCCTCATGGCAGATGTTTTGTTGAGGGCAGATTTAAATTTGGGGACTGGATTCCTCCTCTATTTGCAAAGCTCTTTTTCCTGCTGTGGAAGTGCTTTCTGAATAAAGCTGAAGAGGATGCTGCTGGGGTTTTTAAGACGTGCTGGCACGTTTCTGCCCATGTGGCTGTGAACCCTTTCAGAGCTGTGGGTGGGAGTGCACTGACCACGCCAGCACCACTCCAAGGTTCACCTGGATCTGGAGGCACCAGGCAGGGCAGCCCCCCCGGGCAGGGGGTCACAGTGGCACTGATGGATGGACAGACAGACAGAGCAAGGACTGGTACTCCAGCAGCTGCACAGCTCCCACGACCACAAGGCTTCAGCACTTCTCAAGTCTCTCTCTCTGTCCACACTGCCAAGCTAAGGGCTTGGCCCAAAATTCCCAGGTTTAAACTTCCATGGGTTTTCTGTCACATCTGTGACGTTTCACTTATTCAAGTGAGAAAGGGAACTGCCTACCTTTCCACGAGCCACCCCCTCAACCCCAAAGCTCTCTTCTCTCCTTTCTCACCAAAATCAAGAGAGAAATGCTTAATGCCAAAATCGCTCACACCACTAAGGATGGCATAATTAAACACTGCAGATTTTTAACAATTACAAGAAGAAAAATTGCAAAGCAGAGGGTATGTATTTGTCACGTGGTGAAACCAGATGTAGAAGGACTTTTGAAACAATTCCAGCTCTTTCTCCTTTCTTTTTTTCTTTTCCCAGGGTAGGAACATTTTTCTTTTACAAGCAAATTAGTTGTTAAAAAACACATAAAGACATGTCATGCCAAGCTGTGCCCAGGTGTTTCACATTCACTTTCCCCCCCTCCCAAAAAAAGAGTTTTCTTATGACTAAAGAATGAGAAGGAAGCAGCTAGAAATCTGTAATGGTTCCATTTATTAATACGTATATCACAAATACTCACAATATCAATGCATTCTCGTTGGCATGCTAGACAGAGGCATTATTAAAAAAGTCCTATTTTTTTTTAAAAAGGTTTTAAACTTTTGCTTTCCCCCAAAAATATTTCATAGGCCTGTTATTTTTTTTTTTGTGATTTTTTCTGTGTCTGTGTGTGTGTTTTTATCTCAATTTGATTCAACAATGTATTTGGTGGCTGCAACCTCAATGCAAAAAGAAAGAAAAAAAAAGAAAGAACAGGAAAAAAGTATGAAGGCCGCAGTACAGCACAGTTCAATTAGTTCATATCTACGTAATAAAAATAAAGGGAGCAAAAATTTCTGCCTTCACAGTAAGCAACAACACAGCTTAATAACAGTATTACACAGAATCAGGTTCCGAGGCAAAATGCACTAGACAAAGCCTACCGGGATACGCACTAGGCATACAACACTGAGTAAGAATCAAAGATGTAGAAGAACATCAGGAATAACAGTTCCCTTCAAGCACAACATTTTAACATCATTTTCAAGTATCTTTATGTTATGTTACTGATTCCTTTTTATTTCTGGGGAGAGGGGGGACAGGCGCAGGGGAAGGGGGAAAGGATGGAAACCTTAGTAAAGCAATAAAGAAAACCAGAAATTAAGATAAAACCAAAAGAATATATATTTCATATACCGGTTTATATGAACGTGTGCAACACTTATTAACCATGGTGAAAGGCTAATTATGCCCTCCAGTCACTACATGCACAGCCCGATCAATGCTGTTAATGAGTTACCTTTGTTAACTTACGATGCAACTACTGTGTGACCAAGAACATACAGACGGTGCCGTCCTGGGCCGAGCCGCGGGGCTGGGGGCTGGCTCTGGAGGCCGAGGGGACCCGGCCGCTCTCGGTGGCACCGTGGAACTTCACAGAATGGGACACTACGCATGGGACATTTCGGGAGGTGGGGTGCGAGTGTGCGCGCGCACGGGCTTGCTCGTGGGGTGTGCGTGCGTGCGTGCGAGAGACAGTGTGTGCTATAACATTCATGGCAGTCTTTCTCCAATTCTGCAGCTCCTGGTCTTCACACAGGCTCTGGACTTCTCACTTCTTGAAAGACTGGAGAGCAGGGAGGATAGGAAAAGAGAAGAGACAAAACAACCGTGGAAAATGAATATTATATGATTGGCTCTTCGCAAGTATTAGAATGAATACTATATGTGTTAGGTTGTTATAACTATATGTGTTATGTTGTTATGAAAGTGATGTTGTATTCATTTTTGTAGTGCTGTATTAATCTTTTAAATGTAGGTTTNNNNTTTAAATTTGGGTTTTTTTTTTTTTTTTTTTTTTTTTTCTAAGGCATAATATTAGAATAGAAACTATGTGATGTAAGACACTTTTTGTAACTAACTCAAGGAATGGATAAGATAACCAAGAAATTCTTTACATAAAGATAACAACAAGAAGACATCAAAAATCCCGAGACTCCTTATTGCACCTTTGTAGACTCTCTGGAGCCAAGAAATTGATTTACGTAATGAGAGAGGGAGCAGAAATTAAACAGAAGACACCCTTTGTTTACAAACCAGTAAGTGGGTTGCTTTGGTTGCTAATGGTATTCACAGCAGGTGTTCTGCTCTCTCTTTCCAAGAAAATGGAAATGATGAAATTCGACACTGCATTTCCACCCGCCCCCCCCCTTTTTTTTTTTTTTTTGCCCACCACACACAAAATTGGGATGAAAATCCTGGAGCAAAAAAGCCCATGAGAAGGCTTAATTCTCAATGAACATGCTCAGAATGTAAAACTTGCTCGCTGTCTTCAGCAGAAGCAGCACAGCCACAACAACACAGCAAGGTTTTTATAGTTTTAGCACCTGGAAAACGAGAAAAGCTCACCTTGTTACACCATCTCATACTGGTTAGCAGTAATAAACCGGGACAGACAGCATGCCAGCAGCATCCCGATCAACTGTTCCAGACAGGACAGAGACAGAACAGAATTTAAGTTAAATCACATCAATGCAGAGCACTGGTGAACATGTATTTCATGTTCCAGAGTTACTATGCACAACGTATTTATGCCCTATTTTAAGGACTGCTCTAATAAGAAAAACAGCATTAAAATATGTCATCTTTCTTTGTCAGATCTTCCTCTTGGTTTTTATCATTTATTTGACAGACAGCATGCTTTTTTGGTATTTTTCAATATTTGTCAATGTCTGGCCAAGCCAGATGTGGATGAATAAACTGCTGGGGGTCTCAGCTTGTTACAAGTTGTGTTCCACTTGCTCCACCTGGATCCTTCACCATCACCCATCAGCCCTGAGAGCTGGTGCCTTTATCTTCTTTATCACTGTGCCAGGGAAAAACTTCCTGATGTCCCAGAGTGTTTATGCTTCCTTTACAAGTGATGCAGCACTGTAGAAATGAGTGCTGTAAATCTGGAAATAACTTTTTAAAAAGTCATTCACTATTCCCTTGGCTGTCACTCAGATTATTGAAAACAGATCCCAGGCTTCCACTCATCAATAAACACTCAGTCTTTTCAATGTTTTGTTTACTGCAGTTTCTTAGTGCTTCCTTCACATGCCAACAGTGTTAATACGCTGTAAATAATTCAACCTTGCTTTTCTCATTGGTCAATTAATTAACTCCTGAGCATATCCAGAGCATACCTAGGTATGACTGGCTGGCTGCTCATCCAGACTGACTTCTCCTATTTCACTCCTCAGGATTGTGTGTCCCTTCCCCTAGACCAGGCAGTGCTCCCTGTTAACACAACCATCATCAAAACACACATCTTCTGTACCAGGCAATTGCTTGGTTTGGGCTGGCACCAGCCCAGGGCAAGGCCAAGCTAGGGTAACTCAAATCTGGATAAACTGTTTCCAAGATGTCACAGTCCTTGTCAGGCCATGCTTCTTTTGCCAGAAATTTGTTCAGTTTCCTGTTTCAGTGTCCACCAGAGCTCTTCTGGGAATTTCAAAAGGGCACCGAGTCACATTTAAAAGCAGGTTGAACCCCCCTGTTCCCCACATGCACCCCCTGATTTTAGCACCAAGGATGACACTGCCTTGGTTATAACTAGATGTGGAGCACTGGTACCACCTCCTGATCAACCTGCAACAAAAACCAAAGCTACCAGGGTCCATGGGCTGTGTTTTTAGTTGCCAAAATGAAATGTACATGGTGAAAACCCTCCTCAGCTCTGAAAATCTCAGCTGATACCAAGAAGACATTTTAGCCATTTTGTTGCCTTTTCTACTCATCACTGGGAGGATGATTTAATCAATTGCTGAAGGTGTTGCTGAAAACCAACCACATTCTACAGATTACATGACACTCCTGCAGCTGACTCACGCACTGTTTCTTTAGCTCAGCTCAGTTTTGGAGAATGAGATTTCTGTTTTGGACAGAGCTGTGTACTTCCCCATGCTCTGACAGGCCGAACAGAGTGAGTGCCTCTGGGTGGCCCTGTCCCATATCCTTCATGTCACTTTTCTGTGTTTGTGGTGACTTTCAGTCTTTCCTCACCTTCCTTGGCTGGACTCAGAAGCTGCTTCTCTGCCTTACTGCATTTTTCAGTAAGATGAACTTCACAGTGTATTTAATCCAAATTATTTTCCCTGAGCAAATTCCAGCCCACACCTGAATTAATTCCTCTCTACAATGGCCAAGAATGTATGTACATTGAAGTAGTTTATTTTTTCCCATCACAAGCACCCAGATTACAGCCACTGTTCTCAACCACAGTCTGCTGCTTGTATCAGTTTTACAAGGGGAAAAATGCTGTAGCCTCTACAAACAGGAAACCACAGGCTTTTCTTTCCCCCTTCAACTGGAGCAGACTTCCCCAGGCACCTCTAATTAGGGATTCTTCTGTTTTGTGCTGGCTGTAACTCTAATAATCAGTGTGCCTGAACTTCGTAGCATCTGCAGGCATATAATGGTGTTTTGTTTTACTCAGCTCACTCCTAAGACAAATGGCAGGTTACTCATGAATGTATCTTCATTATTTTGGCCCACTTATTGATTCTTGGCTCTGACCTTAGGCTGGTGTAGGCATTTAAGTGGTTATAGTGACATAGTGTTTAACTCTGTATTTCAAAAACAATGGTATGCATATCAAGCCATTGCACACACATTTTATTCAGCATTTCTAAGTATTACCAGGACATAGCAGAGCTATAATATTCTAGAAATACTTTGAATGCATATGAAAACGTGTGTTTTTTGGTGTGTTTACTTCCACATTTAACCACAAGAGCACTGTTCCTCCTGTAGCCAAAAAGAGTCAATATTGTACTGAGCTGCTGAATTTTCTTCACGTTGCTCTTTCATCACAGGCAGAACTACAGTCCTCTGCATTTAAGTCAGGCTAGAGGCTCCCAGACTGTGCAGCACAAATCAGCACTCTCCACCCTGCCTTGCTCTCTACATTTGTTCCACCACTTTCCTCCTCTGCTCTTCAGGCAGGAGGAAGCTCCTTATCCTATTGTGCACCAGGTCCCCGCAGCTCCTTTGAAAAATCAGAAGAATTGGTGTTAAAGGATTCCCACAAAGAAACTGCTGCTGGGAGCTGCATTCATTTCCCCACACTCCCATTGCCTCTCAAATGCCCCATCTCAACTTTTATCACTTATTCATTTATTTGATTTTACTCTCTTGATTTTTGAGTGCTAAGATGTCAGACTTGGTTCTGCATTTGTCTTCTTTCTTACTTTTTTCCTTTCTTCCCTTTTTTTCCCTAAGATTATATTGGTCTTCTGAGCTATTATACAGAAAGCAGAGAGTTTTCCATACCCTGGTCTTGCCACAGGAAACTTGAAAATACTGAAAAATGCATTGGTTTAGACAACTGGGAAACCCATACCCCTCAGGGGTGTCTCCTGTACTACCATCCTGTTGGCCACAGGTCATTCCAGCAAGCAGAATACAGTGAATTTCTCATGGTTTCTAGGAGCAATCTCAGGCACATCTTAGTTCTGACCATTGAAAACCATCCACAGCATATTTTGTAGCAGTCTTATCCCTCCTGTACACGTAATAAATGGCTTTTTAATACACTTATTCTGTAGGAGTTCCCACTAACTGGAAGCTGTTCTGCATGACATATTTATTACACCTTATTATACTGAAGAGAAAGAAACTGAATTGCAATTTGAATTTCCATTTTATTTTGGGTCTTGGTATCATCACCATTTTTCACGCTTTGGGAGAATTTCTATAAATAGAGATGTGTTGAACTAACTTGGAATTCATCAGCACATCAGGTAAGCCAAAACTGGGGGGGGGGGTTAATCCATCAGGAATAATTTTTTAGCTCAATACCTTGTCATAGTCTCAAAATGCAAACCTCCAAACATGTAGGTTCTCTGGCTCTATTTTAAAAGAGAGAATTTTCTATGTCACATGTCACTGATTTGAGTCAGCCTCCTGTGCTGTGGTGTGCCTCTGTCACAGGTCTCACCTCCACACTGAACCCACCATGATCAGTCCTTAGACACAACCCAGTCTTAGAGCAGATTTCAGGTCACGTATTGGATGCAGATGTGGATCCCACTCCCTAAGCCCTGAGCAAGTCCCAGCCTCCCTGTGCCCAGGGAGGAGTTGTAGCAGACAAGGTGGATGATGTCTGCACCAGAACTGTGCCCACCTTCAGGCAGAGCTCCTCACATTAGTGCTGACAGTAAAGAGGGCAGGTGGATGTTGCACAGTAGAGATGGTCCATGGCTGCAGGGGAATTTATCTTAGAATGATGGGACCTGTTCATGCCCAACAACTGGTTTGGACCATGTGGAAAGCACCTGATTTTCAGTCCTTCAGCACAAAGGGAATAATGTGACCTGAACATGGCACTGAGTCTCCCCTTCTCACAACCTATAAACCCCTCCAGACGGTGTCTCTTGCATTCCTTAAGCCAATGCCTGCACCGTAGTTTTACCTAGGCACAGCTCTCCATCATCTATGCAGTTTGCATAATTTTATTCTCTGTTGGGCACAACACAGCAATAATTTTTCTGCTCTGAAGAGCACCTGCTAAATGGAAATTATTCCAGCTGGAAGTGAACATTGGTATCCATGTCCAAAACCAATCAAATTTTATTTTATTGTTACTATTTCAAACCCGAGGAGCAGATCGGACAAGGTCAGCAACACAGTGTTTTTTAAAAGAACTCTTGACTTTGATGGGGACATCTGTGCCAGGCCTGTAAGATTTGCAATGCCATTACATCAACTTTCCCTATTTCTGGGCATCAGCACATTCCCCATGCTAGTCAACACCTAACAAATCACATGAAAGAAAGGCCCTTGAGCATGCTTTACTGTAGAAGAGCAAAGTGATTTAATTTGTCTTTTACTTAGATTTAACCTATTCTCAATAAGAACAGCAAAACCTCACCTACAGCTGGAGCCCTGCCTGGCATTCCTGCCAGCCACATTAACCTGAAATCAATCTGTAAACACTGTCCCTAATTGGGCCCAGCAAAACAAATTACACAGTAAATTACAACTGGCCACCTTCTATTCTTCACAGCCTGGGAGAGCTGTGTTTTTCTCCACTGCAGCCTCCCTCTTCTCTTTTTTAGACATCTGCTAACACCCCAAGCAGCTGGGTATGTCCTTGCAGTGCAGAGCCCAGTGCCTGTGCTGGGCAGTGACATCCCCACCTGGTAGAAGGGCTCATGGTGCCACCAGCAGCATGAGATGCCAACACCACACCAGAACACACCTCGTTTTTCACAGGGACAGTGTGCCTTGCAGCCCATGCTGCCTGCAGCCTGCCATGAAACACCCATTAAATGCTTTCAGGCAGTATTGGTCCTGACCTTTTCCCCCAGCAGCATATTTTACAATCCTACTTGTCTCATTTTTCTTTTTGATAGCTTTACATGGGGCATTTAATAAGATGCTTTACAGCCTTCTGCCTATCTAGAACCCAAACTGAAGCCCCAGCTTGCAGTCCTATAGCAGTAATTAAGCCATAATCAAGGCTGGAGAAGAGTATCAATGCTCTCACTATTCAACAAGAATTAGAATAGCCTATTTAAAAAAAGCCTGACCTCCCCTTGTCCATGCACAAACAGCTCCAGATTGTTCACCTTTTCTGGATCCCAAAAACCTGATGTGCAGGCACATGCTCTGGGAAGCTGCTGCTGTGATGAACCAACATTTCCACCCACACCAAACCACGGGCTCCTCACACCCAGCACCTTGGCTACAGGGCATCAGGCTTCCAGACATGCCCAGGGCAGGGCAGCCAGCCAGTCTGAGCCCAGACAATTTTAGGGCTCCCTCAGGCTGTGTGTATGCTGATGGAAGGGATGTGGGGCCATTTTCCACACGGCTTGGGGACAGTTTTGAATGGTGCATATTTCTCTCTCTCATGTTTGCATGTTTCCAGTAGAGTCCCTGCTGTCACATATGAAGTGACTGCTATAAAGGAGCATCTTGTTGAAAGATGCAGGTGTTTTCCTGCCCTTTCTTGATCAGAACAACCTGACCAGAGCTATACTTTCCCCAGTCTACATAAATACAGTTTGGGTATCATGGAGCAGAAAACCCCCTCTTAACTCTCCTCTTGTCGCTCTGGTGCCACAGTCCTTTTTGTGCAGACAAGGAATTGGTTTAACAATCTGATTTTGGTAGACTTAACATTTCTCAGTGCTCAGTGTTAAAGGGAAAATAAATAAAATTGGTCACAAAGCATCCCCTCCAGGCTCCAGGTCCAGGATGGGAGGGCCTGAGGGTGCACTCGTTTGAATTCTTGAGTCCTTTAAGAACAAATAAGAGTGCTTAGAAGATAGAAGCCTACCCAAACAATGGATAAGCTATTTGTCTTCTTAGCTGTTTATGCTCCATTTAAGCCAATGTTTTATTGGGTTAACCTCTATTTGACCCAGTGGAGGGACAAGTTGTTTTCCTTGAGCTAGTCATTAGCTCAACCATAACTGATATTCCCAAGGAGAAACTTCATTTACGTTGAAAAAAAGAAAATCAATGAACAGATGACCTCAGGACTAATGAGCATGCTGAGTTCAGTCCCTTTCCATAATCCTTCCTTCCTTGAAGTCCAGGTAAAGAAAAAGAGGGGAAGAGAAAAGGGGGGAAGGAGAGTGTTTATGCACTTACCTGTGAGAATGCAATCCCAAAAGCCACTCCAGCTATGATTCCCATATTTGTCTCCATAAAACTGGTCACCAAGTCATAACAGCCCTGGAAAACAAACATTGTCATTCCTTGTACTGACCTTCTCTGCCATGAATGCGTACATACAAATTTCTCATTTAGAATGAACTCTGGCTAGACAATATTTCTGCTGTAACTTCCAACAGTGTCACCTTTTTTTAAAATAGCAATTCTGAGTGAATGATGTGGAGTTGTGGCAAAACCAATTACTTTTAGAAACAAAGCATTTCAATACTTTTAAAATCTAAATGTGATGTTGCACTCATTTTTATGGGCCTTTTTAAAGAAAGTCAGTTAAAAAACAATATAGCTTTGACCTGAAACCAAACCAGTAACAATACACCAATGTTGTAATACAATACAGATGTCAAAAATGAATAAATGATGCTGATTTCCTAACACTCTAGATATTTAATAAAGTGTCCCTTGAGGCATTCTGCTTGCCTTTACCCATCAAAGGACACCAGGCAAGGCACTGAACAGCATGTAACTTTAAACCATGTAACAAAGTTATCAAGGGTTTTATATGAATTTTCTTAGCTCATTTGCCCTTGGACATAAAATTCCCTGTCCTGCTCCCCAAACCAAATTTTCTCTCTGCTGCCTTGCTTTCTCAGGTCTCAATTCACAGCTCAGACTGGGGCCAGAGGATTCATGTACAATATCTGCCCTTCTCTTGGATAGACTTTTTTGAGAGGTTCCCTCTCAGTACAGGAATGTTTGCCAAGTTTCTCCCCTCACATATTTGACCCCTGAAAAAAGCATTTGAAATTATCTCCTAGTTTTTGATGCCTAAATTAATCTAAATAAGTGACTTGATATGTGAAGTAAAAAAGAAAGATGGCATCTTTTTTATCTTTCATTATTGACCCATCTGTCCCCACAATCCAAAGTCACTGCTGAGCCCCTTTTGCCACCTCCATCAAATGACCAACACTCTGGCTTAAGGCCAGTTCTGAGGAGTTTTATACATTATAACTTTATCCACTTTATCAGAAATTGGAAACTCAGAAATAACAGTGAGTTGCCTTCCCCAGCCTGGACTGCTGTCCCATAAGAGAGAAGTATCTCCACATTTCATCTACATCCACACACCCCTCATTCTGCAAGCACTGTAGGAACTCTTTATGACCTCAGAGCATCAGGTGCTTGTAAAAAATAACAGTGAGAAGGACAAACAATGTCCTTTATTCCAGACAGGCCATTCATTAAATAAATGGTACCATTTCTTTAACTTTTATAACATCACAAGACATTTAATCCTGAGAGTAATGAAGTGCTGAACCTAAGAGTAGCTGAGGACCAGCACAGCTGGTCCTGATTAATTTCTGAAATGTTTATGTGTACATAATAATTATGTTTTACCACAGTGTACAGCAAGTCTGATTCAAGCTTGTTTATTTAACGCATCAAGCAGCTATAGTTTGTGTGTCTTACATGTTATGCAATGAGATTAGATTTCTCAAGCAGTATTTTCATTCTGTCTGACATGGCTTAATGCTCTCCTAGCTCTTCTGAAACCAATTCTGTTGAAGAGCCTTCAAGAGATGCAACACCGAAGCACAGTGGTAATTTGAGGGAGACAGAAGATCTTCTCAACAAAACATGCAATGGCAGAGTTTTGATCACCCTCCTCACTTGAAGACTCTGTTTTCCCAAGCCACAATAATCTGTTTTCTGAAGTGCATTGTTTACACATGGCTTAGTTGCCCAGTCCTTACTGTGCATGGACTGAGGGTGCAAGCAGCACCCACGAGCTGCATTACAGGACAGAGGTGTGTGAAGCACTGTGTGAGCACCTCTGGGTGCTGATCCAGAGATCCAGAGCACTGAAGGGACAGTTCACAAAGGATCTGATCTTTCTTGACTCCATGCATCTGTTCCTTTCTTAAGACTTTAGAGAGAAATAGTTCTTGAGGTTTCTTGGTAAAGAACTGTGATTAAAAGCACTAGATGAACATTAATTAGCTAATCCTAATGACAGCTCTTACAGTTAGGTATTAGTGCTGTCTGAGATGAAGAAACAGAGAGCCTAAATAATTAACCCAAGGTCACTAAGCAAGTTAGGGTCAGAATTGGCAAAGAAAATCCAGGAATGCTGTCTTTTAGTCCTGTAATTATATTATTAGTTTAATCCTCATTGGTTAATTCATTATTAGTCCTCAGAAACTGCTAGTAATTTCATTAGCTCATAGAGAACTTGTCCTACTGACAGTTTTGTAAGATCCACCAAAAGATGTAATCCAAACCTGCTTGTCCACAGGCATGGGGAGAAGGGTCTTCCACAACACAGGCAATAAATATTTTCCTTTTTCTCCAACACACAGAGAGCAAAGGGCCTCGTGTTTCCAAGATGAGCAAAGGACTTGGGTCAGAGGCAATGATGTTTGCTACCTATCTGAAGTGAAAGGATAGGGCCAAATAACATTTTCTCCTTCTTGCTTTTTATTTCCATGCATATTTCAGAAGCATCACACTTTGCCCAAATGTCTGGGACAACGCCAATATCCATAACTGCTGAGCAGAAATCTGCAACTTTTGATTTTCAATGGCTATGTCAGAAAATGAGACAAAACCATATGAACTTCCAAATATCCAAATTTCCTCTAGGTAATTAAATCAAGTAATTACTTCAACTATTTCCGGAAATCAGCAGTCCTTTTCTGTCAGGTGACTTGTGCATTTGACAGGAGAGCAAGGAGCAAGAATGGCTGAAAATGCGTTACTGGCCCTGGACTAGCACACACTGACCCCTCAGTCCCTTCCTACAATTCAGCAGGCATCCTGTGCCACGAGGAACTCAAAAGTGGACAGGGATTTCCCTGAGCAGGCAGAGCAAGCCTGGCACTTGGGGGAAAACCACAGATCAGTGCTGGGAGTGCAAATGGTATCCAAATGGTTATGCAGCCAGGAAAGGTTCAGAGTGCATGGCTGTCCTGAGCTGCTAAGATGGGACCTGCTGGTGGAACACCAGGCACAGCAGAAAGCTCTCCTGCTGGGAAGGGGAGCAGAGGCTCAGGGTGGGCTGCCCAGGAGGCACCATGCCTGCTGTGGGTACTGGCACATGTCCTGGATCCACCCTGCCCTGCCTCTCACCTTCCTTCCACTTCTACAAAAACATCAAGTTTTAGTGCAAATTCACAAAGAGCAACTGAACAGAGTGGCTCACCCTCTACACTCATGCAGGATTACTCTGCTGGTGGTGACTGTGAGTTACTCAACCAATGGACACCACCAACATTCCACACACCTGCAACAAGTGGCTCTCATTAAACCATTGCAAAAAAAAAAAGAAAGGCTTAATGGACAATAATCCTCTAGTATCCCTTTTATAATACATGACAGAAAATGTTGTCTACTTGACTGGTTTTCAAAGATATTCCAGGCTGGGCTCAGCCACCAGTTCAACCTTCTGAGTCACAGGTGACTGAGGTGAAAAAGACAGAAACAAAAGAGACAGAGGCATTTTCGTATTTTCCCTGTTGTCCTCGGGACTTCTATTTATTTTTAAAATAGATCCCTGAAAATAACAGAAAAGAAAATAATCCTTAAGTCTGACTAAGCTGTGCTGCTACTTAGAATGGTGACTTAGCCACAATATCATTCTTCTTACCAACAAACTATTCCCTCTCTTGCAAATCTCAAGTGAAAAAGTGAAACACTAGCACCTGAAGCAGTAACTTGAGTAGCACTTCTTCTGCACAATGTCTGATGCATAGATGCTGCATTATTTTCTCTTTATTCTTCCCTTTCTTAGCGTTTATTTTTATTCTCCAATTATTCATTTTCTTCCTGTTCTCCCCACTTGCCTTCTCAACCCTGTTTCTGTCCTCCCAAACCCTCTCCTTCAAGTGACCCCAGGGAAAGGGTCACTTTGGCCGTGCTGTGCTCACAGCCCTACGTGTTCAAAGATTTTAACTGGCAATAAATGTACCCACCAACCACAACATTTACTGCCAATCACCTGTGTTTCCTCAGAACTGCTGCATCTGGGATTGGATTTGAGAAAGGCCAGCTCAAAGAATATGAAGCAACTACAGGACCAAGCCCATCCTTACCATCACCCCAGCCTTATTTGCACACCACCAACCAAACATTTGAAATGAAATTCAACTGCAAGCAGGCATACACTCCACTGGTGGGATGGTGTCACAACTGCCTCTGGCACAAGGTTACTGGTACCTTCTGGTTTACTTTAGTGGCAGCCACGGTCATGTTGCGCAGGTCCTGAGTGTTACAGTCACTGGAGTTCATGCAACAGCTCGTAGGGATGCCGTGCTTGAAGAAGTAAGGGCTGGTGCTCCAGTTGGTGTAGCTCTGAATGCCACAGCAGCTCAGCTAGGAGGGATAAGAGGTAGGTTTAAAACACACAAACAAACAAAACAGAATTAAAACTAGGACAGAATCATCTCGGCCCACTTCATAAGCTCATAATCAAAATAACGACAGGGCACCTCAAGTTTTGAAAAGCAGATATCACCCCTGCCCCATTAATTATAAAAGTACCAGGGATGTAACTTACAGAACATGGGAGCAGATGACCCACTAAAAAGAAGGTATTTTATGAGCAGAACTATTATTTGTAACATTTGACAAAGGTCCAGCCATAAACCCATCTTTTTTAGTTGATGGTCTGTTGGGTTTTTTGTTTGTTTGTTTTTTTTACTTTTTTATTTGATTAAAGATGACCCTGTAAATTCAAGACCTCAAAGCATTACACAGAATTACATATAACACAGAGAGGTTCAAACTAGTACAAATCAGTAAGGTGAAGCCCCTCTAACTCACCAAAATAATTTCTAGGACAATTCACTGAGCTGTGAATAGAAAGAGACCATATGTTCACAGGGTGTATCTAGGAAGTCAGCTAGAAAACCTTAAATTGGGAAGGATGTTCTGATTTAGATCCTAAGCTAGAAGACAGAGACTCAAAAGTATGGAGTATGTGCTGAATTTTCTGCATGGAAAGGGCTTGTAAATGCAGTTCCTGTAAAGAGAGAACTATGAATGAAATGAACATTTTGCTACAACAGAAACACTGAAAAACTACTCAGAACTATTTTGTTTGGTCGGCTTCAAGGAATAAAAATTTAAAATACAGGTTAACATTATGAAAACAGACTATTTGACAGCAGGATATACTCATTTTGGAGCACTGTAGTAATCTGCTAACCAGGAGAAGCCAAGTTAGAGTACAGTTTCAACTGTGCTGAAGGGTCCAACATAGCAGCTGTAATTTCTAAAGGTCTAGAAGTCATTGATACAATTACACTGACATTTCAGCCATTCGTTGAGTTACAATCACATGGAAAGGAAATTGGCTCATAGGATGTATTGCAAACTGAAGGAATAGCTTCTTGCTATGGCAGAGCTTCCAGTGGGAATTTAAATGTAAATTTTATCACTCTGCTGTAGCTGGTGGACTTGGTCTCTTGTGGGTGGCATTCCCAACTGGTTTGGCCGAGCTGTGGCATTTGTTCCTGCCCTGTGCCCTGCTGGAAGGCAAGGCAACTCCCCACTGCCCTGCTACCACCCCTGAGAGTCAGAAAAGCTCTTCTCCACCAAGCTCCCACTCCATCCCTCCAGCACAGCTTTCACTGCCAACCTCAGCAGTTTTCCCCTCCATTTTCCTCTGGGGATAATATACCCAGTTTTTCTCCTTAACTCATTAGTTAAGGAGAACTCTCCTTTGCCAGCCTCTCACTGTAGTTGTGAAAAGAACTGCTGCAGTTTACCAGTGATGCAGGACACTAGATTGTAAGACCCTGTCTCACCCAGCTCAAATTTGGAACATTTTATAACCTTATTGGCCAATTCCCCTAAGAGCAAGGGGTGTTCTTTAGGAATAGACCTGCTCCCTAAACCTAATTCAAGATCTGGGACCAACAACAAGCCAGTGGGACAGGCCTTGTCTTTATCAGACAGCTTTTTCACTAAAATCTAGGCCTCCTGAGCAAGCATTTCAGCTGAAATGCTTTTCCTTTAGATCAGTTTCACCAGCCTCTAATTTTGCTTGCAAATTACGTCTTGCAAATTGAGCCATCAAAACTTCATGTTCTGGGATCAAATCCATGCTTTCTCTATTGACTAATTTCTGGTATCCACTTTTAGACTTACACTTTCCTGTACATTATCCACTGCATGGCTCCGCTCATCGTTCTTGTTGTAATTCTGGATTGCTTCAGTGTATGTCCTAAGGAAAGTATCCTTGATCTGTGAGGGTGAGGAAAAAACAAAACCAGCCCACATGAGCAACAAGAAGCACAACATCTGAAGTAGTTTTTGCAGGAAGCAAATGCATTTCCAAATTTCCTAACAAGACATCCAAACTAGCCCTTCCCAGTTGTTTTTGAGGCTGTTTTTAGAGCCAGCAGAGCTCCCTTTTAACTGTCAGGAATCATTTATGCCATTTTTCCAGTGGGATACCAGACACAGAAACAAGACTACCCCAGCAAACTGATATGTTTAAAAAAAAGTACTGTAAAATTACTTAACCTATCAAAAAGGTGTAATTTTATGCTTTTTCCCCCAAACACTTTGTTCCAGCACTAAGTCTGAAGGAGACTGCATGCTTCTCCCTGCTCATGGATGCCAGCTGGGAGCCAAAGCTTGTGCAAACACCCTGGGGACACAAGCCAGCGGCACCAAAGTAAGACATGAATCTCCTGACCAGGCATGCCCAGCACCAAAGGGATTTGGGTGAGGAACAAGAGGTCCCTCAGCTGGAAACTGTCAGGCACATGGAATGGAATGGCTCTTTGGGTGGGAAAGGGGCTGGGAAGCAGATGTGTGAGCAACCCACACAGCTGTGGCCTTCACAAGAGACTGCCTCTCCCAAAAGGGAGCAGTCTGACACTGGGGCTGCTGCAGTTCAGGTGGGATGAGATGGGAATCCTCAGCAGGTGGACAGGCACCTCAGGACTACATTAAAAACAATCCACTGCTTGCAAGGGTGAACAGCAGAAAACTCTATAGCAATGGCAATGTCATGTCAAAAGAGGAGACTCAAAAACCAGCTAATACAAAAAGAAGAGACCAGGAGGGTCTCTGGGGCTGTTCTGGTTCAGCACCAGTGGCATGTAGGTCCATGGACTTACAGCCAGAGATAGACCTGATTACAGTGGATCAAGCACAAGTGTTACTACAAATCTAGACCATCACGCTTTTTTAAAGCTTCTTTCTGTCCCAGTTTCCTCCATCACTTTACTTCTAATCTCTCCTTATTCTCAAGATAGAAATGAAATCCCATCCCACTCCCTCTCCACCCCCTCTCTCCCCCCCAAGAAAAAAAAGAAAAGGATTTACAAAACATCAAGCTGGCATGATGTAGAAGTTACTGCTGCCTTACATAAACCAGCATTTGCCTGGCTGAAAAAGCTTGTTTAATCTATTTTGCAGCCCTCAGCATATGTGGAAGAGTAAAGAATGTCTTACATGGGTGGACACACAAAACCTGATAGCTCCAGAGTAAATCATCAGGCAGCTGAGGGCAAGAGCTTTGGCTAAATCCCTTCATTTGGAATGGCATTGGTTTTTAAGAGCTGTACAAGTTATTGTTGCACATCAGCCACATCCTGGGATGTGCTGGAGCTGCCGAGCTCAGCACCCCAGATATTCTCCATGCTCCAGGGAACTCCTCAGCAGCTCCTGCCCAGGGAGGCACTGCCAGGGCAAACTCAGCACGTTTCCACCTACCTCGTGGCGAAAGACAAACCCTGAAATGCCAGCCACAAGCTCAGCCAGGAACACCAGGGACAAGAACATGGCATACTGAAAAGGCAGGAGGCAAGAGAAGTCAGAGCATGATAGGCTTTTGTCTCAGCACAGATATTATCACACAAAATGTAACTTTCCCCTCTAGGCAGCCTTCAAAGATGTTAAGAAACCAAAGGTCTTTTGGAGGAGATACACAGGTTATGACCTGAATGTAACACATGTGCTTATACAACTCACAACTGATATATATTGCTTAATTACTGGCTTTTCTGACACTTCTGTTCCCACATTTCTTAGCATTCTTACAGAAATTAAAACACACTCACATGCAGAGGTGAATCCAAGCCACTCAGGTTTTGATCTTGCAATAAGGAATACAAACAGACCCTTCCTGTTTGCTTGGTGCTCTGCTAAGGTCAATAGGCTTCCCCAGGTGTTTTGGTTTGTGTTTATCTATCTCACTGCCAGACTGGGATTTGCTGCCTGATTCCTGAAGTTTCTCCAATGAACGAACTGGAACATTGCCTTCACTGGAAATATTCTCACAGTAACACTAGACATATGCTCCAAATCCTCTGCTGAGCCAAGGTCCATATTTGGCTTTAGGTGCAGCATTTGGATCAGGAGCTAAATAAACCTTGAAAACAGTGCTTTCAGTGTAAGCACTCACCAAATACTAAAAATATATTTAAGCAGAAATAAAGAAGGTAAAGAAAAAATGCAAAGTGGGATAGTAAAATTTGAAGCTGGGGCTTAATCTTCTGGAGGAAAATTACCTTTTTACTCCACCTGCTAAGTAACAGCTAATTAAGAAAGGAAACATTTTAAATTAAATTCAGTCCTAGCAGGATTTAGTGGAGAAAGGGAAACTTAGCTTTCATGAGAGGTTATTGGGGAAAGGAGCACAAGGGTGAAGGCAGAACTAGAAAAAAAAAATGTGTCCAATTAATGCAGCTGTCAAAACACTGTTCAGCAGAGAAAAGAAGTTTAGAAATGTTTCTTATATGTACAATGAAAATAAACCCACGTGCTTGGAACAGCACGTGCTACTGTTAGTGGCATAGCTTTAAGAAAGTTACATGAGTTATGAAGCAGCTAGCAGAACCTGATTTCCTATGGATTTATATCATCATTCACCTTTATCCCTTTCCCATCTGGATTGCAGTGACTCCAGCAAGCCTCTGCACATGCCCTGACAGCACATGACCAGCAAGAGACAGCAGTGAGGTACTTGCCAGCTGGCCACCAGCTGATGGAATTGCACCTTCTACCTTTCCCCTTCCCCTCCCTGCCACCATTTGAGGAAATTAACTCCCTTTAACATGTCCTTTCTTTTTAAAAATGCAGTTTAAATTGGAGAAAAGTCATCCCATTTAAAATACTGTAGCAGGAGATGCATTGTACTGTCAAGGCCTTTCTCACTAGTTCAGTGTTTCACAAGTGCTATTTTCACCCTTCAAAGCATTGCACATGCAGGATTTTGGTCCTTAATATGCCTAGAAACACAGTTTACCACGTAAGTTTGTTTAACCTGTAGTTACTTTGAATTTTAAGGCAGGCTGGAAAACTCATAACAGAGAAACTCATGTAGAGAGAGGTTAAAGTGGACTGAGGGACAACAGCTCCCCCTCTGCTCCGTGCACCTCGAGCCCCTGCTGCTTTTGAGATGAGGCCAAACATACAGTGCTCTGCTTTTGGGGTGAATTGCTCTATCCTAGTGAATGTTAGAGAGAAAAAGAAGGACTGGAGTGCTTTTATGAGGTACCAACTATTCGTTCCAGAATTTCACATCAGGGTATTAAACTGACCACTTAAAATACAGTTCAAAAGAATTTCACATTTATGATGCTTTGGGCGTCTTTAAGATTGTAAATATATCTATCTATCTGGCTCAGAGAAAACCAGAATGGTTGTAGAACGACTCACAGAGCAATTCAGCAGCACCACCCTGCTCCAAACACTTGGGCCTATGTGCCATGTGTAGCAAAATCCAGTCATAGTCAACAAAAAAATGGTTTTGGCAAAGGGATTTTTTTCCCCGCTTTGTCCAAAAGGCATACATGTTGAACATAAAGATTAATAAAATCTAGCTGCCTGCAAGGTTTTATCAGCATCTACCAGGGGTGGGGGGAATCCCAGCTGATCAAAAAGACCTGCTCCCCTCCTGAGGCGCTTGGGTTTGCTCACCAGCTTCAGCATCCATGGGCTGCCACGGCAGGTGGCGAAGCAGCCGAAGAGCCCGAAGACGATGATGGTGGTGCCCGTCCCGATGAGCACGTAGGGGGCATTGGTGGAGTTCTCAGCAATCAGGGAGATGTAGGTGCCGAGGGTGAGCTTGCCCCAGACGCCGACCGCGAGCAGGATGACGCCGGTGATCTGCAAAGCGAGGGGAGAAAGCTGTCAGCAGCCACTGGGGCAGCATCCAGAGCCAGCACACAGCCATCCTGAGGGATGCATTGCTGCTGGCAGAAGGCAGCCTCAAGACTACCACAAACTCCAGAGCGGCAAACAGATGAAATTTAACTCCAGTATCTGTTGCATTAAGGCTGCCACTGAAGGACAAACATCTAAGACTCATCACTGCCAAGGGAGGATGCAGTGATGAAGGTTGTGAGTGTGATCCTCACATTGGGCACCAATCTGTTGGATTCTGCCCTTTTCTGACCCAGAGATGGGGCAACTGAGAGGCATTTTAAAAGCCTTTTATTCCATTTGCAGTCTCATATGAAGGGTGAGACAATACAGATATTACAATCCATGCCATCACAATCAGAAGCCAACTATTTCCTAATTACAAAACACTATAAGTGTTTCTCGGCCTACCAGCTTTTTGCCACACCGTGCTGTAGATGCCTTAAAGCCAATCATCTAAAACTACCCCTCATGGGTCCTATTACAATGCATCTTTCACAGTTCTATTTTTCCAAAGTATTTAGTCTTATTTGCAAGGCCATCCTTTGAAACCTTTTTCTAGCTCCATTTCTCTCTCAACAATATCCGTCCGATTCTATGGCATTTCTAAGTCAGCATTTCTTATCTCAAGGTTTGCATACAGATGCATACTGTGTGGGCCTTATGTCAGGCCCTGAGAACTCTCTACAATTCCATTTCCCACAGTGTACCACCTGCAGGAACAGCTCTCTGCTCCTGCAGTCCACTGAGAGACACGGCCAGCTCCACATGTCCCCCTGTCTGAGTGTCCCCTGCTCCCCTTGATCAGCCTCGGCAGGCATTGGCATTTCTGCTACTTTGGGACTGGATTAGCAGAGACTTCTGCTCTCCTGCTCACAGTGGCAATAAGAATAAATCCAGCTCTTGTCCATCGTTCAGTGCAGCCGTGTGAAAAGTGCTGAACCCTTGCTACTGCACCCAACAGCTGAATGTCAGCAAAAACCACCCAGGAGCCTACCAACCCACAGACATCAAATGCCTTTGCCAAGTCTGGTCCCATCCCTGCACAGCACCTTCTACACCTCTCCTCATCCTGAACAAAAGTGGATTAATCAGCAAAATCTGAAAGCAAGCTGCAGGGAACTGGGAAATCTGCAGAACAACTTCTGGTTTCTCACCTCCAGTTCCATAAAGGGCTGGTTTCTGTTCCTAAGCTGCTGAAAGTTTTACCACTCTCCCCAGGGAGACATAAAAGCAGCTTTCACTGCCAAAATGAACAAGCAGCTTCACATATGAAAGAGAGCTCAAGCCTCGTAATAAAAAGCATTTTTAGTTGGCTGTTTGAAACAATTACTAACCCTTTACTATGTGTTTTAAGAGTTTGGTTTTCCCAGGTCTTGTGTGTGGGGGGGGCTATTCAATTTCTGGCACACATAGACTTTGGAAAAAAGGAAGAAAGCCTCTTGGTGGTTTATTCCCCTTATGCTTCTTAATAGAGCTCTGATTTACATGGATTTGAGGAAATCTCTAAGTTTGTTGGGAGGTCTAAGCCCCTAGCAAGCTTTGGCAGAGTGCAGAGGGGATGGGATGTTTCCACAAAGACACACTGAAGATGCATCTCGGGTTGCAGCAGTGCTGGCTGGACTTTTGCTTATGAAGACAAAAAACCATCAGACTTCCCTACAAACCTTTTCATGACCTTTATTCAGCAGAGCACAAGCAGTGGTATGACTATTGCCTACCTCCACCCCAAGGCAAGCCTCATTTCCTTATTTCCAAGACACACATTTTATCACTATCTCTCTGTGCCATCACACAGCCTAGGGAACAATGAATGCACTGGTTTCTGTTTTGGTTTTTAGACTTTAAAATCAGGAGAGACATGGGCAGACAGAAGACCAGGACAGTGCTGGCCTGAGAACAAGGCAGCAGGAATAGACACCACTCCTGACACTCACCATCAGTACACACATCTTCCCTTTACCTCTATCTCCTTCCTTTAACCCAAAATCTCTCCACCAGCCTAGTTCTGTGACCTGTGGGTCAGGCTTAATAGTTGCAAAAGCAAGGTACTGTGGGTCCATTCACACCTGAAAGGTCTAAAAGGAAACTGAGAGCACCTTCTCCTGTGCACAGTCCTGCCCCAGTCTTCCCTACTCCCTTTCCACTGTAAAGTTTCAATTCAGACAATGATCATACAGGAGATGTACAAAGTATTTCAAATATCCTGGCAGTCAGAGTAGAGTGATTACCAGCCCTTTGACCTTTAGAAGCCCTCTGAGCATTCAGCAGCCAAAGGTACTTTATTTACAAACACCTGGAAGAGCCAGCACACATGGAGCGCGAGAGCAGCAGTAAAATTCCACCAGTGGACTTCTACAGCAAAACCTGGTCTTCATATGGCCCAGCAAGAATTTTAAGATTTGTCCTGGAAATGCTATGACAGCTACAATCTGTGAGGAAAGAGTGTCATAACCCCACTCCAGATCCTCAGCAGACACAGAAGAAATGAACTGGCAGCTGCAGAGCCCACAATGCCCCAGATGAGACATCTGGAGTGGTGCAGAAAAAGAAGCATTTGCAAAGGAAACCCGCACCCCACCCCACCCCAAAAAAAAGTTTCTTTCTACAAAGCAACTGCCAGAGACATCCTACCTAAACGTAAAGATGTGGAATCCTGTTCTTTGGTGTTTTAAGGGAAAGCAAAAGAGAACAACTACTCAAAATACCAAGTTTCAAGGCCTGTCACAAACTTACTGAATGCTTCTGATTCAGAAAAAAACTCCAGAGTTTTCCTTGGACTTTATACAAGCCTTGGTTTAAGCAGTAATAGCCCACCCTGGATAACACAGGCAAAGCTCATATCTACACCCAACCAGACAACATCACTGGAGAGATTCCTGCCAGCAGCCAGGACTGGCCTGATTTATCCATGCTTAGGACCAGTTCCTATGATCATAACAAAGCCCAGAAACTCAGACAGGTTTTGTGTCCACAAATGGGCTTCCAAGTGGTTTGTGCTGGTTTTGGTTGTCTCTTTTTCACGCTTGCACCCTGTCCTGCCCCCCACACTGTTTTGGTGGATTTTTCCTGCACCTTCTGTTTCTTTTCTGTGTTCTTTCTCTGGTTTGAAACATTATTAGAAAGCTATTTCATCCTGGATTTCACCAAAGGTAGATGATATCTTCCTTACAAAAGCTTACTGCAGTGGAAGCCCCTGCACTCATGTTTCCTCAGCCAGGAAACTGGAGATGTGGTATTCCATAAAACATTATTAGCCCTGCCCTTCATTTAGGCCAAAATTTTAAAGGTTAAAAGAAAAAAAAACAACACAGGAGACATCCAAGTAGGGCAAGGATTGTAAAGGCTACACACAAGTCAAAATCACATTGTTTAGCCCTAGCAGGTCTCACATTTCAGTGCATCTGAGCTCAGGTTCAGCAAACACACCCCAGAAGCCCTTGACTGATGAGATGGCAGGAAATGAAGCAGGTGGGCCACCTGGACATTTTCTAACAAAAATGCCACTGAAATCAAGATGTTCTCACAGAATGTTTTAATCTAGATGAATTGTATTGTTCTGGCATTAAAAAAAAAAAAAGTCTGTGAACCAATCACCCCCAACTCTACCTCTTGCCCCTCCTCAAGCATGGTATCACAGGCACATCCCACCAATCACTGATTTCAGTCAAAGAAAGGCTTTCTAGTCCTTTTACCTTCCTTCAGCATCAATACAGATGTTTCCAATGTTACCTGCAGTATTGCTCCCAGTTCTGGATGTGGTGGAAAAGTTACCATGCAACAGACAGGCAGAAATACAACAGAATTGACTGTCAGCTTAACTTCACTTGTCCAATAAAACAACTGCTTGTTAGGGACACACAGACAGAGATATGGCCAACAGCACTGACACAAGGGTACGTGCCACAGCTTTACAGGGCACAGGGAGAGTGATGTCCTGATAATGCTGGGCATTGCTGAAATCAGAACTAATGCTAAACACATTCAGTTTCTCAATAAAAGGCAACAGAAAAATGTCTGAAATTACTCCTTTTAATAGTGCTGAAACAAAGGTTAAACTATCAATCCGCTTCTTCTAGATAACAACAACAAAGCATGCAGAGAGGAGTATTCAGAAAATAACCTCTGAAAGTGCACTGTCTTTAATTCTGTCAGAATTAGGAAGGAAAACACTATGTACTCTTTTCAACTGGATGCACACCACTCCTAAAATAGTCTGTTGTCTTCATACCCAAAACCCACTGAGCATTGGTGGCATGATATGAAGGTTGCTGCTGCTGATACAGGAGGGATGAAAGGTTCTACACCTCCCATCCACAGAGATTCAAGACCCTAATTCAAACCCTTATTTATACTCAGAACTGCCATATGGAATATTTAAAGTTTGTCAATTACAGAGGTGAAGATAAATGTGCAGCAGGAGTTGCTAGTTTATTGGTCCACATAATTCATGTCCTCCTGTTCATTACTGATGTGAGCTATTTTGATTCCTAAGGTCTGTCAAAATAAAACTTGGAAGCCAATCCTGATTGCTGCAGAGCACACAGCAATCCCTCCTACTCCCAAAAGCCGCAGGAAGAGCTCAGCATTTCTCTGGACCAGCTCTTTATCTACAGAACTGAGATGCAGGAGGGCAGCTTCATTAATGAGGATCTCACTGTAGGTATAATTCTTCTATTTCATTTCATATTTTCAACCTTGCTAAACTAATGTAAAATGTGGGCAACCTAAAAAGAAATTCAAAGCAGTGGCAAAGAATCAGACACAAGGAAAATAACTATGTTGTTGGTATCTTCAGCTTCTCAGTTCCAAATACTTCCTTTTCCAAACACCAGCCTCCCTGCATTTTGGTAGAGGCATGCTGTCTCTGCACAGCTGTCCTGCAACCTTCTCCCCAACAGGCTAGAGAAAGGCTGTGCATAAAACGGATGAAGCCAGGGGAAAGCAGACAAGAACTATCTCAATCCATCTTGGCTGAAGCTGAAAGGTCTAGCAGTAGGTTTAGCAGGCTGTGAGGAAATGAGAGAGGACCAAGGCACACAGCTAGTTATCTCTTCCAGACATTTCCCCTAAGGAGGGAAACGTTTTCATGAAGAAAACGTCCGACCTTGACAACATCCAGAACAAATCCTGCGTTAAAAGCATGTCCAGAGAGACTTAAAAATAACTGGCCTACCTCTGAAAATTTTATAACTTTCCAAAAATAGGCAATGGATCACATTTGAAATGTTCTTGCTCTACAGCTTGTCAAGCACTGGGAGTGGCTGGCTTTGAGTCTTCTCCTGCCTCAGCCCCTGGGCTCTCTTCAGGCAAGCAGGTGTGACTAAAACTAACATAAATCTTCCTTTGAGCTTCAATGTCAGCTCTTCACAGGCAGGGGCAAAACATTAAGCCAAGATACAACAGAACATGGAAATGCCTGTAAACCAGCAACACACCTGGATTCTCTGTCCTCACATCTGCTGATCTTGCCTACACCTGCAAACCCCACTTGGGTCACCTTTGCACAGGACTGATCTCTGCTGGAGCCAACAGGAAATGAAGATGCCATCAGCTGTATCACTGGAGGAAGGCAACAAGTTGCAAGCCAATAAATAACCATTTCTGGCCCCTTTGCAAACAGAGACACAGCCTGTAAAGGTCACTCTGTTAGAAGAAAACACCTGCAGTGGCCATTCTGGTATGTAACTGTTCTAGTGTCTTCTAGTTCCTGACTTCACCATTTCTTAATACATTTCCCCAGAACCTAATGTGATTCTTTTGCCCCTCTGTTCCTGTAACTCAGGCCCATCCCTGTTCTTCTTTGTTCCTTACAGTTTTCCATGTAAATAATTCCTTCCTAAAAAGATACAGCCAAAATGATTTAAGGGAAAAATGCCCTAAGATTAATTCACATTCCTCTCTGCGATCCCTTGGCTGTCTTACCTGGGCAGGCTGCCACGCTTTGGGCTCAGGGTTTTCTCACCCTGTTGCATGTCTGGAATGTCCAGCACAAGGAGTCCTGCTTCACCCCTTCACCTCAGCAATCTGTTTGAGTTATGATCCCTGCTGCTCAGCATCCATCTGCAACTAGCTGCTGTCACAAAACTGATTATCCACCACAGCCCTTGCTGTTTCTGTGCAAAACTGAGATTCCTGTGAATTAAAACTACTGGTCCACGTCCTCCCTGTGGAAACCATCATCAGGGACACCAGCACATGCAAACCACAGCAGTGGGGATGCTGCCTCTGCTCTCATGTCACCACTGGGTCAGAGCTGAGTATCCAGTGCACTCAAGTCAGGGGACAACCACTGAATTTGCCCTGAAATACAGTGGAGGAGATTTTGGTTAGACACACTGATATCAAGCTTAACAACCTGTTCTTACACAGCTCCTTTCTGTGGGCAGACTACTATCCTATTTCCTTTTTAAAATTATTTTTAATTTTCAGTGTTTGTCCTAGCTGGGACACTACTACAAGTACATGAATAGTTGTCCCAAGTGAGCTGACATCAAATTAAGGTCCTCAGAGGTCAAACTGTAGTGCTGGTTAAAAAAAAAAAAATTAAAATATTGGCTCTCACACAGATGACAAAGTGAGTCAATACCAAATATCATGGAGCTGATCTGGCTACTCACCACCAAGTCTGCAGACAACAGAGTGTGTACTAATCCCTGACTTTAATAGTGCCTCTATCAACTAGAGAGTTAAATGACCTCTGAAAGGAACTGAACATTTTATAAACAACCCGGGTGTTTCCCAGCACCCCCACCCATCCATACACCAACCACACACCAAGGTATAATAGTGCTTTCCTTGCAGGCTGGGGCAGAAATGACAACCAGGACTGTATCACTTACTCTGTATGGAAAACAGATTAAAAATCATGTAGAGGTGAGTGCAACCTTCTCCTTGCAACCAGAAGAGACCAATGATCATTTAATGAACAGCAGGGAAGAAAACATCACAGTAATTTTGTTTGCTGCAGGATAAAAATTGGACATGGCCCAAGAAGTCCTAGGAGCACTAACAAGGACTGCAGTGGAGAGACAAGAACTTGAAAACAACCTTGCACCATTGCTCAAAACTAAGGATTTATTGCTAATACAGTGCAAATACCTATTCTTTGAGAATTCTTCTATAAGGAAACAGTTGATTACATGCCACTTGTAGGAAGATTCAGGAAGAATGAGGACATTTGGGACCTGATCTCTATACTAACATCATGCCTGTGATGAATAGTTATAATAAACAGCCATATTCTTATGCTGAAGATGTAGCTTTATTACACCTTGCACTTTCAGAAAAGAAGTTGGAAATCTCAGTAAAATTAAGTTCTTTATCATGAGAATTATATTTATGTAAGACACTTCATTAAATGAGAGAAGACATTCCACTTTACAATTTAATCACCAGTGGCTCTATTAATTGATGTATCTTTTAAGCCAGCTTGCAGACAAAAATGTGGTCATCTCTGGATAAAAATAAAACGCAAAAATACATTTCTGCTGGGAATTTTCAGACCTAATTTCTTGAAATGTAGCTTTAAATATGCATGACTGAGCATCTCAGGGAAAAGAACTTAGAGAGTGGAGACTTCAAAAGCAGCATCCCACTCTGCAAGGCTAAGGCACACTCCTAGCCACAGGAATTGGGGTTGTTGTGAAGGTCTAGTGGTACACAGAACAGAAGGAACCAAAAGTCATCATCAGCAAAGTGATACAGCCACAGAATATTTACCTGTGGGGCCTGAAAGTTTTTAGAAGCTTAAGTGCAGCAGCTGTCCCTCATACTCACACTTTTAAATCCCTTCAGTAGCAATACACAAAGGTGACAGAAATGTTTACACAGCATGACATAGCTTGGCCTAAAATTTTTAAAACAGTTCACCTATTTTACTGAGATATAAGACTTCAAATGATAAAAAATGCAAGACAATACAATGCTTTGAAACAGGACTATCCCCTACTTAAATACTTTATTGTTTCTTAAATGCTCTTGTTTGTTTGCCTCCTAATAAATCAAGGCAAAATCTAAACTTCTATAATCCCTATGTGAAAAAAATAAAGGAATAAAATTAAAGACTATGAAAAATAGCCTCTGGTGCTATCCATGCCCATGAGACTAGCACTGTGTCCAAAGCCCAGACTGAGTCAGACTTCTGTGGAAAGACTCCCTTGTTCCTCAGGAATGACCAGGGCAGAGAAGACTTCGAGAGGGACCCCAGTCAAGGAGTTTTGGTAATTTCAGTGGATCAATCAGCACATAAATTCCTCCCTGCACATGTAACAGCCTTACCAAGCTTTGATTTAGCAGTAAGAAAACTTGAAAAGAATTAAAGAGATGTACAAGCTTGTTAGTCACTGCACACAACAGCAGTGGCGTGAAACTCTTTCAGAACCATTTTTTATTCAAGCAACTACAATCCTAACAACCTTCAGAAAAAGCAGAATATGGCATTGAGATGATAAATTCAGTAGTACCAAATGCAAGGTCATGGTGCTGGGACCAATTCCAGCAGTTTTAAGCCCCTGAATTTGCAAATAATAGTGGAGGAAAAGGACTTCTGAATGCCAGCTGACCACGGTGCTTCTGAGGAGCCACGCATGGCACACACACACAGAGGGAGGCACACACAGCCCAGTGGGGCATTTCCAAAGGCAAGGGATTGCCAGAGGAGGCTGCTTCAGGAAAGCTGAGGAGATGCTGCAGCAGGTCCATGGCAGGACTCCTAGGCTGAGGAGGAGCAGGAGAGCCCCTGGAGCAGGAATTGAGATGTGTGGTTTCCAAAGCCTGGCGCGAAGTGGGATGAGGAGGGGTGAGGGGATATAAACCTGCCTGTGAGGGGATTACACTCCAAGGACAAGAGAGAGCTGGTTAAGCCACAGGACAGCCCAGCTGGGAACACAGCAAGCACATGCTGGCCAAGGGTGCAATCAGGATAATGAGGGTGGGAGCAGCCTCCTCCACTGGAAGAGGGAAGGAGGTGAAGCCAGCACCACAAACAGAGCCTGCAAAGCTTCTGGGAAGTTTTCATCCCTTCACTGTGGGATGGGAGCTGCACAAATGGAGAGCTGGGGGGTCCCACTGAATGCCTAAAAGGCTGGAGCCTGTGAAGAGGAAGGGGGACAGCGGGGTCTCAGCCTCCATCCGTACAGAGCCAGGCTGCCTCTGGCAAGAAGGTTGTCAGCTGCAGCATTAATTTCAGTTCAGTCCATCCAAAAATCAGCTTGAGGGCACATGTAATGATAAGGTTTTGTTTAAAGTTTAAAAAGAATTTTATTATTGCAACCAAGCCCCTCATGTCCTGATCCCATTTCATGGAAAATCACTGGTTATTTACATTCTCCTAATCATACTCAGAATGAACTGAGAACTGCCATTCCTACTGTGGGGCTGTTTTATTTATTTTCCCCAGAAAGGACACATTTCTTTCATCACTAAGACTTCTGGTTCTTTCCCTTTCTCCTTTCCCGTGAGCCATGCTTTCCTCTCGTGTTCTTCAAGCCCCATACTCCAGTGTTTTCTGGTGATCTGCTTTTGGAGGCAGTGCACATAGGATGGATCCCCACTATGCTGTTGTACAGCTCATACGAGAAATAAAATGTTCTCAGTTCAGCATACCCAAGTCAGTCCTTCAAAACCAACCATGTTCTCCATAACCACCTGCATTTGCTCTCACCCACACCTCAACTACTGCCTGTCCTCCCAAACACAAGCAGCAACACAGCGAGGCGAAAAAGGTAACTAAACAGGGCTGAGGATGGCAAAAGTAAGGTTTGTTCTGCTCTAAAACAACCCTGTTTTGCCCAGCCAAGGTCCAGGACTCTGGTTCTGCATCTACACTACAGTTTTCATACTGCTCTGTTGTTCATTTGTGTACAGCCCTGGTTTTCCTGTGCCACTCCTGCTACAGGAGCCAAAGTCAAAGCCAGAAGTCGCTTTTAATACTGCAGTGCTTTTTTTAGAGAGAGGAAGGAAATATCTGCCCCAAATCCCAACAGGATTGCAAAATCAAAATTTCACACCATGGCTTATAAATATGATTTCAAAATAGTTTAGGACCTGTAACCATTCACCAAAAACTCTGTGGATGAAAGAAACAACTGAATTGTGTTTTATATTCCTATACATACACATATACTGTACTTAGATGGTTGAGATACTGGAGTTCCTGTTTGTGTGTATTCACTTGAGTATGTGTCTGAAAATAAAGGCATATTTATAATTCCTCATATATTAGCTGGGTTTTGCTACATGTCAGAGTTGCCTAATTAAAATACTGACACCTTTGAGTGTGTATGACTGTACGTGCTTGCACAGGAAAAAATAAGTTTCTATGTAGCCTGCACTCAAATTGCTAAATTCCAGCTGAAACAAAGCTAAAAAAATGTCAGCCAGAGCAGAAACAAAACTCAAAAAATTTCAGCACAGATGTTTGATTAATAAAAAACAAAACCAACACTACAAGAAAAAAAACCCAAAAAAATACAAGCAAAAGCAAACTAAACCAAAAAATCAAATCAAACCAAAGCAACACAAAAGAACCTGAGCAACAAAAATGACAACAAAACCCACCACCACCACCACAACAGCAAAACCAGTAAAAAATACCAGATCATTAAAGTGACACTGCCATATTGCTGATAACACACATGTAAACTATATTGCTGGTACTTTAATGCCCTTTTGAGACACAAGGTTTGAGCAACCTACAACTCTATTCCCCATCAGGACAGTGATGCCACCAGGAAAGCCTTTTAACCACAGGTCTCCCACTAACTTAAACTCTTCTTTGGCACGGGTCCCGAAGCCGTGGGATTCCATCATGCAGGATTCCCTCACCCCACCCTGGAGCTTTGCCACAGCTCCTGTGGGAGCACAGGGACAAATGTCTGTGTCATTTGTGGCTGAGCTGCTGCCAGTCCCCTTCAGAAGAGCCTTGGGAGGCAGCAGCTGCTGCTTCCATCTGCAGACCCCTCATCCCTGCCAGGAACCTCCACCTGGCCTGTAAAATGTCCATTGTCCAAACCACCAAAATACCCCAAAACTGAGCAGGAATGCTCCTGCTATTTGAGATACAGGGTAAGATTTGAAGAATGGATGGATTATTCTTGGGTTTTAAATGAAACTCTTATATTTCTACATATAGTTCTTGGGGCTCACTTGCTGCTTAATCCTTCAAGTTTTCTTTTCCTGAAACAGCTGCAATGATGTCCTAAATGACAGATGGACCAAACTGTATAGAATTTTGCATATCTTATTGCTATGAAAGATGATTCATTTTTAAATACTTTCAGACTTCTTTATTCCTGTTCACCTCATCAGCTTTAATCAGGTTTTGATATACAGTTAACATACTTGCTAACCAAATCTGCAAACAATGGAAATAATTTAAATAAGTAGGTTGTTTAAAGGAAAGGAAGAGGAGGACTTTATCTGATCCTTGGCTCTGCTGCACACAGTTCCAGAGTGCAATTTGCAAAGCCCTTCTGAGCCCCTTGGAGCAGGCACTGGAAAGGCAGAGGTGAGCAGCCATCCCACTGGATTTTGGTGCTGCTCTTCAGTCCCCCAGGCACGAGATAAATTCCACAGAGTGAGAGAAGGAGATGAAGTTTGGTCTGCCTGGCAACTCTTCTGAGTTTCCTTTAAAGTGCCTGTAACTACGACAACTGGCAAAAGTCTCTCTGTTAGTGCACTGCCATCTTCCCTGGAAATTGGGCTAATAAACCCCCTATGTTTACATAAAGCAGAGAAGAAATATGTTGAGGAAGCAATTTCATTTTCAAGCTTGAATGAAAGTACTGCAATTAACGGAAAGAAAAAAGACAAATATAAAAAGTAGGCATTAAAAAACCTGTTATGTGTTTCAGAACAGCAATTAAAGGAAATGATTCACTGCAGAGCCCCTGTTGAAAAGATTAAAGAAAACCACTGCATCTTTCTCAAGAAGAATTACAGTTTGAAGGGGGGTTTCATGCTGGTATAATGCTGGTTTATTTACAGATATTCAATATTTATCTTACTAGCATTCATATGAGCAGTAAGGCAAGCTAATGTTACCATCATTATACACATCATTCTGTTTTATTTCATTTGACTGGTTGTTGTAAAATTCATGTTTGCACTGTTGCCATTCGATCTTATTCAAGCCTCATCTACACTCTTTATAGGTTCCAATTTGGGGAACCACCTACTAACGACAGAAAATAGAAAACCTTAAAAGAGCCATAAAAATTCATAGCTGATTACTCTACCAAGCTTTCCTCTTTTACTTCACCAGCTCTTACTACACCCTGCCAGCAGCTGTCACTAGGACTGTACTGTGAGTGGCTCCAGGCAGGGGTGTAGCTCCCAAATTTGCCATCCTAGCTGGCTGTAGCTGATGCACATTGTTAATCCAGGGTGACACATCAGCACCACGGTGGTTTACCAAACCTAAGCTTAGGATTTCGGAGCCTGGGAGGAATGATAGAGCAGCAGTATCAGCAAGGAAGGAAACAAAAATAAAATTGCTACACTCACCCATATGTAACAATAATAATTAAAGAAAAAAAAATAAAAACCTTGGCACCAAACAGTATGGGAAAAGACCAGACACACCTTTTCCACCTCATGTTGCTAAGCACGCTGTTAACACACAGTAGGGTGTTCTCCTCCAAACTCCAGGCATATCCAAAAGGACCACATCTGCCTACTTAATTAACATACAAAATTATAAAGACCTGCATTTTGATATAGATTATATTATAAGGGGGACCCTATGGCTTCCAAGCAAGCCGGGCTGTCAGGGAGCTCTCCTGCCTGAACGTTGTGGAGGTCAAAGTTTGGGAATTGTGCACTTTCCTAGGATTCACAGAGAGAAAACAAAGGCTGCTTCCAGCTGTGACAGGCCTGTCAAACAGTCCCAATAAGTTCTGCTTCTTCAAAAACAAAATATGCTATTCCCATCTAAGTGTTACTGACAGGCAATGCTCCAAAATCAACGTCTGGAGAACACACAACCCAACAAGTAACAGGAACTTTCCTGAGAGAGTCTAATATCATTCTTTGTTTTCTTGCTGTTTGGTTCCTTGACAGAACTTCACACAAAGGATCCTCTATACCAAAACACGTTGTTACTTTAATCCTTATTCTGCTGGTTTTTATGGCAGTTTCCCACATGGACATCTCCATTCACACTTCACTTACACTCATCTTGGTACCTCAGTTGCAAGTTTCTACACTGCAAAGTCTTGATGCATTTTGCAGTGCATTTTGCTGCACTGCAGCTGTAGAAACCCAGAAGCAAGATCAGTAGAAACCATCCCAAAACATGCCACATCAATAAATGTGAATATCTAAAATTAACAAGAATTAATCTTCTTCTGTTTCTGCCAATAGGGGTGTTTTTTCCAAAAAATATTCCAGATACACTGTGAATTAAGCCCAGCAGGGCTGAAACTCTCTGACCTGTAAGCCACCCAAACACCATGAATGAAACACCAGAAGAATACCTTGTCAATTAAAGAAAAAGTACAACTCTGTAGCACAGCATGAAAGACAAACGATCTGACTTAAAAGTTCTTTGCAAAGTGCAAATTGCTTAGAACTAACCCCTTCTACCATTACACCATTTCAATAGATCAGGCAAAAACCTTTGTTTCTCCGGCCACCAAGTTCTTACTATCCATCTTCCAGGATCCCACTTTGTATCTTTGTAGAGAAATTATAGGAGAAACATCCAACCAACCACATCCATGTCCTGGCATGGAAAAGCGACTGATGCATCTCTTCCAAGAGCAGTGTGGTGTTGCCAGAGGCAGGAGAGGGATGACTGGGAGGTCTGGATGGTCTCTCTGGCTCGGGGAGAGGGGCTGAACACTTTGGTCAGCAGAGCAACCTGGACTTAGAGATTTAGATCATTTAGATCATGTCATTCAGAGGCCAAAAACTACGGCTGGATGCTAAGGCACAAATGCCTAAGTGGGTGTCCAGAGAAGGACACATCCCAGGAATACTCCACATGGGATAAATGATGCCTCTCTGAGATCAAGCTGCCTTACAGAACAAAGCTTAGGCAAGTGCACCCCAAGAGACGCCTCAAAGCAAAGCAATGCTGAAACTATAATGAAAAAATATTCTTTCTACATGCTTTGCCCTCTTCCCCAATGGAATTGCTCAAACAGAGCCAAATGCTTTATGCCAACATGACAAAGTAAGCTGAACTTACTTTAGTCAAATTTGCTGATCAAAACAGAAACGTAAGGGCTTCTAGAACACATTTACACTTCTGTTGAGGAAAACATTTTCTCATTCAAATGGATATTTTAATGTCAGCACAAGTAAATACACTCCTGATGCATCATTACAGCAACTGCACTGTTTAAGAATGTAAATACAAGAAGAAACTAAAAAAATTTTATTAGAAATACTAGAAAAAAAAGTTAAGTAAATGTAGATATAGTTTTCATTATACAAGCTGATAAAGTGTCAATATAAATGGGAAACTAGGGCCCACCTATTGAAAATAAAATAATATTCTTGCAACTTCAACCATCAGGCATAGTCATACCACTGGGTATGAGCCATTGCCTCCACTTTTTGGAATGGGTGGCACCTGGAAGCAAGCCATCAGCAAGGTATTATCTTCATTATTTCCTAAACTCTCAATGTCCCATCAAAATGCAACAATATGACAAAAATATTCCTTTCAAAACTTAAAACCAGCATTAATTTTCGTATCCAGATGATCACTGTACATCTTTAGCAGCATTGCCTGCATTAGTGCAGCTAAATTAAACAAAAAACCAATGTTTTATTAGTCTAAACAGATGTCCTATTTGGACCACAAAAAAAATGAACATAAAAATATTTTTTTCTAGCTTGTCTTACTCGCTTTATTAAACAAAGGCACAGAGGTAAGTAGGAAGTGAGATAAAACCATGCAGAAAGCAAGGCTCACTGAAGCTTGGTTATTGCAAATTAACCCAAGTAACTCTTTCTGAAAAGCTGACTCACTTTTTATACAACAGAAATACCACAGGAACCATCTGAGCTCCCTGCAGGAAACCTGCTGACAGAGCACCACGTGGAAAACACAAAAAAGCTGTGCTGAAACAGCCTGATGACAAAGGAGCTGGCAACACAGGGGAGGCTGCAATCACCTGTGCCAATAGGAGTTATCAGAGAAATTCTGCAAGCATTGGAGCTGACTTGCTCTTATGAGTGTCACAAAAAATGAGGGACATCCTAAGGAAGGTTTGTTGAGGATGAAAATGGCCAGCACTGTCACACAGAGGAGACTGGAGGAAATGGAGGCATTTCACACCAAAACAGAAGGAACTTGAGTAACTGTGTAATGTCCTGAGCAGATGCATAGAGACCTCTGGCATAGCCAGGTCTCACTGCCCAGGAATTACAGGTGAAAGGCCTGCACCAGCTGCTCAAAAGGTGAGTATTAGCTAGTAGGGCAAAGCAGGTATGAAAAATGCTTGTGCAAACTATGTCCTTCCAGCAGATGGAAATATGGGTACTACAGCACAAGGCCCTGATGAAATCTCCTCTGGAGCAGAGTGTGATTCGAGCTGTCCATGCTCAGATTATTACACTGTGAGTATGGAAGACACCATGGCTGCTGCAGAAACCACAGTTTTCTGGGCTGCTCAGGGGGTTCCTTGTCTTCCTTCAGCAGCAGCACCAGTCATGCTCACGACAGTGCCAGTGCAAGGCCTAAGGTCAGTTTTATTGGCAGTTTTCAGTCATGCTCTTAACTCTTTTTGCAAGCACACATGGCCTATGTGGCTCTGTGGATCACATGTAAAACTGGTTACACAGCCAGTTTAAATTACAGCTGGCTGGGAAAAAAAGAATAAAGGTAGATCTCATTTACAGCTTTTATGTTCCAACTTGACAATTCCTGCTACACTTGACAATTTTTGCTACACGTTCAATCCCCATCTCTGAAGCATCAAGCACATGGCTCTCTCTAAATCCACCCAGCATTACTTGAACAGAGTTCTCGGGTGTCACTTTTACTTTTTTAACACCTAAGAGTGTTTAACTCCCCCAAGGACAAAGAGCACCCACACCCACAAAATACTGCCTGAACTGACAGCAGAAACACTGAAATAAAGGCTTAGAATTCTCCATCCACAAAAACATTTTGTAGACTACAGGTCACTTATTTTAACAGATTTTAGGTATCTAAACCCTAAACCAGAGTTGTGAGCTCCCATGACCTCTATTTCCTTCTTCCATCTCTTGTCCAAAAACCCAGTGTTGACTTTGGTTGTCAACACAACTAAAGCATGAAGACTGCACCCAAGAACAGCCATCACAGGGCAGAGGATAAAATACAGAGGCTGCAGCTTCCATACCTACTTAAATCAGATTACCAGAGATTTAAAAAGCCTAGCATGTAAATAAGGACATTTCAAAAGCACCAAGATACTCAGAAGAGATAATGCAGTAGAAAACAGGCACCTAATTTCCAAAGGCTGTCTTTCACTGCACAGAGGTCCAGCAGCCTGACCATCAGAAAACCCCAGGACCTATCAGCACTTTTAGGTACCTAAATGGAAATGTGGCTCTACATAAATATCACCTTTTCTGATCACTCTCATGCCAGTATTAATCTGTCCCTTCTCTTCCACCCCTTGACTTGTGTTCATTTTTTCCATTTAAACCATCTTAGAACAGCAAATCAAAGTATTCAGTATTTCAGCTCCCTACCCTCAGCCTGTTAATATAGACACAACATATTTACAGTGGATTTCTAATATAGACATGTAACTAGAACACCAGCAGAGAGGGCTGCTGTAAGGAGAAGATCACATTAAACATCCTCTGCAAAGAACATAAAATCAGTGACATTTTGACCATCAGGCCTTGGGGAATGATCTGTACTCCCTGCTCACAGCATGCAGGCTGGTGCTGGGCTGATGCTGAGCAGATGGCTGCAGAGCAGCTTTTGCCGGCTCTGAGCCATCATATTGTTTTCTCCTTGCTTGTGAAGGTTGGGTTATTTATTTATTACGTGGCCTGACACAGTTGTGATCAGGGCATGGTGGAAATGCAAATGCACAAACAAGAAGATGCTGTTTGCAGTTGTGAGGGGCTGTTCATGATCAAACTTTGATTTTCTGCTGCCAATTTTCCATTTACCATCTCTGGCCTAATAAAGCCTTCCCTCCAGCTTATTGTCGCTCCAGCTTACAACTGCTAATGAAATGCTCGGGTGTTTCCATGGGGGCTGATATTGATGCGTTTTTCCTGGAGTTTTCTTTCTTTACAAACAGCACTGAGGATGTCAGCAGAGCTCCTGCAACCAGTTCTGTTAAACACAAAGGTTAGGATCTCAAACTAATTGGCATAAAGATAGAAGAGTCTTTAATTAAAGATCTTTGGCAGTGAAAGGGATTAAACACAGATGCGGGATTTTAGATGCTAACTATCATACAATTGTTCAGAAGATACATTTTTAGTAACTAATAAGATGCTCATTTTTTCTTTATAAATCAATCCCTCTAAAAATGGTAACTTTTATTTTAAACTCTTTCCCTATCACTAAGCTTCTCACAGATGCTCATTTTGACATTGCATTTGAGAAAAAAGCTAAAGAAGATCAGAGTATGTGTGAACTAAAGTAGAAATAAACTCCATTTGACTCCAAATTAAGATCCACACAAACTATGCTGCACAGAATCAATAACCATTCTGCCTTTTGCATGCATATTTAAAAAGGCCTAATCCCACACATAAAGGTAGCAGGTTTAACAATTACAAGAAAATCATCAGACAGACTTTAGATCAGCCAGATGTCCAGAAATATATTGTTAATCTCAACTGCAGTTTTTCCTCCAAAATTACTCTGTATCCTATCTTCTGCCCCCCATGCCTCATTTAAAAATCCTTCCATTATTCACTCCATAGTTTTTTATTATCCTCCCCTTAACTCAGTGTGATCAGTTAAGTTCCAGCAGATGAACACATTCTCCATATGAATCAGAAATCCAGCATAGCCACAGTGCTGTCTGGTATTTACATGTAAAGTGGTAAATCTTATAAGAAGAAAATTAAAATGACATCAATTTATACTTTGCATGAAGTGGATCAGACATCTCCTCTCTCTCCCTTCTCCCACTCCTTCTCACCCCCCAAAGCTTAAATGATGACAGCAGTACTTAATCTTTTTTGCTGAAGGATGTTAAGAGCACTAGGCTATGTGTTCTGCTCCTCCAAGTTTGTTCGTTATTAAATACTTTTTCTACTTGGTTGCTTTCAGGCTTAGAGTCAAGTTAAAAATAAATGAATACATTGCAATTATTAATACTCAGTTCTGAACTGACTTTAAACATTTAAGAGGTAGTGAGTGAGACACTCTAATAAAATTTATTTCCTTTATTTCAATTTAGAGGTGAAAGACCACAAAAATGCAACATTTCTAATGACTGACAGGGAAATGAAAGCTGAGGAATGCTGTGTGTAATTGACCTGCTTCTAAAATATTTTCATCAAAACTAAATATGAAACCACTTCCTTCACCCCATACAAACTCACAAATAAACCTGGTGTGCTTCACTCAAATGGCTTTCTCTTACAAAACCCCCCATCAGTATATTCAAGGCTTAAGGTCCTGCCTTGGTTCTGGACCTCAGTCTGAAAAACAAGAGGGTGTTTCCCATTTCACAGCCCAGAGTGCCCAGGGAAGCAGAGAGATGAAACCCAGACGAGGGCCAGAACAACCAGGGACACCAAGCCAGATCCTGCAGAGCTGTCCCTGCTTGGGACCCTGCTGGGGACCCTTCAGGTCATGCAGAGTCCCTGGTCCAAACAGATCTGACCAAGGCCTCTCATCCTGGAAACTGAAGACTAAAATCAGACTTTGGTGGGTTGAGTGAGCACATGATAGACCCAGCAGGCAGAGAGCTGCACTAGGTGACTGAAGGTAAGAAACTGATGGTGCAGCCTTGCTTGAGCCCCAGATGGAAGTGCAGGATGTGGCAAGGCTCCAGTGACACCTCTGCTTGGCCAGGCACTGCTCACAGCTCCCACACCACCAGCTGCGTGGGCAGGCGAGGCTGAGAAAGCCAAGGAAAAGCATCACGTGGAAGAGTAAAACCAGAGGAAGGGTAACACAGAGGCCACAGGGATTACTCCCCCCAACCTCCTCCCTGACATCCAAACCAAACTGAACCGAACCAAATCCAGGGCAGTGAGAACTGAGCCATCAGCCAGAGCTGTGTGGGAGTGCCTGGGCATTTCTGCTGAAAGCCAAGATGTAAACTTTGCCTCCCCACCGCCGGGGCCCCAGCTGCACAGGAACACTGGTTTCCCCCAGATGGAGGTGGCAGAACCCAAATGTAGGCTCAGCCTCCCACCACCCAGAGCACAAGGTCTGGTGTGCTGAGGACGTGGCTGCCAGTCCAGGCAGGGATGATGGAAAGGAGCCCCGGTCCCTGCTGGGCTGAGCAGGAAGGGCAGCAGAGAGGCCCTCACATGAGGTTTTAACAGCAAGGACACAATGCATAGGGAGAGAAGTGTAAAGGCTGCTCTTCCATCAGCCAGGGAATAAAAGACAACGGCCTCTATCCTTCCACTTTTTGGGGTAAGAAGGAGACAGAAGCAAGCAATGAATGACGAAGGCACAGAATGTGTATGGTGAGGACCACAGTCACATATCCAATACCAAGCAATTCTCCACCTCACACCAACCACTGGTACCTGCTGGCTCCCTGGAAGAGGAAGCAATACAATTTGCACTCTGCTGAATAAATTCCTCATTTCCTTTTCCAGCTATCTCAAGTGACAGTCGTTCCTCTTATCGTAGCAATGTGCATTAGTAGAATGAACATTACCCAAGGCAACTGGGTTAATTTTTTTTTTTTTTGGAGGAGCTCACATCAGAGCAGCTAGCATGAGGGACGCTGGCAAGAAGGTATAAAGCAGCTCCAGGGATGGCCAACAGTGTGGGGGACGGACGGTCGGTGAAGGGACAAACCGAGACGAGAGATCCCTGGAATCCAGGCTAGTCTTGGAGCATGAGGTTTATTACATAAGGTGAGGGTTTAGAGGCCCTGCTTGGAGCTGCCAGCGCAGCTCAAGGCAGGACCGAGAGGTAGAGTAAGAGCAAAGAGCAGAGGAGGAAGAGTAAAGTAAGAGCATAAAAGTGAGAGTAAAGAGCAGGAGTAAGAGAGTAAGAGTGTAAAAGTAAGAGAGCGAAGTTCCCGTTACAATGCATTAAATCTTCTTCCATACTGAATATTCTGATTTACACTAACCAATCTAGTGCAAGATACAAATCCTATAGCATTTACATATAGCCTATAAGAATCACTACATTACCATACTATGTTATACTTTAAACCCTAAAATCTACTCTTTGGACCCCTCTTGCCAAGCTGGTAGGGTCTGCTCTGACCCTTGGACTGTTGGCAAAGAGAAGGGCTTTGTTTAATCAAAAGGGGATTACCTTCAGCTGGCCACACTATTGTTTCTCTGTTGTTCAGTAACAGAGGCTCAGCATCTTAGACATCGAAACTTGCCTTCAATTCTATTTTACTTATATGTTTCATATTCTCAAGGTCTAAACAGTCATATTTATAAGGCTTTCCTATTTCATCCTTCCCAACACAACAGGAAACTGATGACTAAGAGAGTGCCCTCAAGAAGGCTTTGGGTTATTCTCTGGAATGTAGTCCATGCCAGGAAGAAAGCAGAGGGATTTAAATGAAGAAGGCAGGTCAGTACATGTTGCAGTGACACATATATGGACAATCATCTGTGCTGATAATCAGTTATCCCCCTTACAGGTTCTGCTTTATATCAAATACCATCATTAAGTCCTTTAAATTGTGGCAAAGCACATGAAGAAAGATGGAAATGACAGCGACCCATACCTCAAAACACACTGATATCACTCCAAAGTGGGCCATGGGCTGAGTCTGTCAGCTCCAAGCTCTGATTTCCCAGCAAACATCCAGGTCTCACACCATAGTTCCCATGGCCACCAAAACTTCCAGTTAGCAGGAATGCATAATGCAGCATCACTTGACAAAACAAAGGTGGGTGAAATCCAGTTCTTACTGGATCAAAATGTATCTTTTCAGACAATGCAGTAAGGATGTTCATGGCCAGAATGGCATTTGCATTTTGTGACTGAAACATGGTGACACAATGTGGCTTTCCTGGATGGATTTTTGTAGCTATGATCAAGTTTTGTTTTTCTTCTTCAGCGGAGTGGAGTAATTCAAGCTTTCTCCACAAGCTCCTCTTTCATGCCTGAACTGAATTTTCTGAAAGCTACACCTATGCAGCATCTGTTCTGCTTCGGAAACTTAAGGAAAGTGTCCTTTCCATGCTCCTCTTCCTTGCAAGGAAAAGCCCACACCACTGCTCCAGCAGGTCACCACGGGCTGACCAGAGACAACCCTGTCCATGCAGCATTGTCATCCAGAACTTGTTTCCAAGCATATAATTAGTAACTCAAACTTTTTTTCTGGAGTTTTCTTTTCCCTCTGTGTTTTCTTTTATTCTGTTTCCTCCCACTGGCATCCAAGTGTCCTGAATACATCACTGGAAAAGGATCCACTGTCATGATGACAGCAAAGTAAATTCTGGGGTCCCATCCCTTGTTGTGGACTGCATTTTCTGCAGCTGTCAAACAGCCAGGCTGGCTGGGCTGGTGAGGGCACTACTCCATGAGCATCACCATGTGATGTGAACCATCCACTTCCGCTCGAAATAACTCTGCCAGCAAGGAGCAAAGTAAATAAGGACTGACAAGACAGAATAAAAAAAAAAAGGAAGAGTGATGGAGTAAGACACCAAATGAAAAGATGGAAGGAAATGACACAGCAAACTCAGCTACAATGTTCCCATTGTTCTTTTACAGCCCATCTGTGAATCCCTACATGGTTTGCTAGTGCATCTCTTTTGTGGAAAGAGATGGTAGGAAAAATCAATCTCTGGTATGCAAATGCTTGCTGCTGTAACTACAGCTGGGTAACATCCTTATTACACCTTTACCCTGTTTTACTGTGAACCAGTAAAACAACAACAAAAAAAATCTAGGAGGTGAGATCACAAATGTATCAAAGAGCCCTATGCCAAAAAAATATACAAAGCCCGTGGCCCTCTAAAAACAGTAATTGTTTTTAGATTTTTGGCCTTATATGCCTAGTAGATTACACATACAATTGATAATGTACATTTACAATGGCTAAGTGACCATTTTGTCCTTAGACACTTGCACATGATGCTTACACTGTCATCCTGTGGTGGTTTGACATCTTCTAAGCAGAGGTAAAATCCCCCCATGGATTCCAAACACCAACAGATAACTTAAGATAGCCACTTGGCTCTTAAATTTATGTCCAAATTTCTAGTAGACAGTGCTAGATGCACAGCAACCTCTAACCTGCAAGCCAGTCTTGCTGAAGACTCCTCACCAGCTGGTCCAGCCACAGGGCACAGAAAACAGTCCAGGAATCTGCACAAGCCTCTGCCCAACCTAGAGGTCTGTCACACCTGGTGTCCCCTCCATCTGGGCTGGCTGGGAGGTGGCAGGCAGAGCTCAGAAATCAGCACGTGGGGTGGCCCAGGGGCCCTGCTCTGCCCATCCATTTGTCCCTCAGCCCCTGCTGTCACAGGAGGCTGCACAGAGCCACGAGGCAATTAAAATAACAGCGTTTCGTCTGGGCATGTTCAAAGCACTGTGCAAATAGAGGGATTAATTAATCCCCACAACAGCAGAGCAAGGTAAGCACCGCTCTCCAGATGGAGAAAAAAATGGCAGAGGCAGCACAGAAAAGCCAAGAATAAAATGCAGGTCTGTGTGCCTTGTCAGACTGATTTCAGTCCCTTGGGCCACAGAGCAAAACATTTGCCTTTAAAGGGGAGTGATTTACGATGATCTGGATCTCAACCTTGACCTACTTTAACAATTATAACCAGACAGGAAAAAAAACTCTCTCAAATGCTAAATGAAGGTTTGAAATCAAAATCATCTATTCCAATGCAGAGGCATTTTCCATACAGAAGGAAGCAGCAAACCCGTCCTGGCTCCGTGGTGGCAAGGTCCTGAGCTCATTTACCCCAGAGTGACGCTGAAAGGCAGCAGAGCTGGGATGTTTTCACAAATAAAGCTGAGCTACTGGCTCCCAAGTCATACCTCATGTGTGACAGCAAGCACAGAGCTGTCCTGCTGCTATTTAGAACCTATTGCTAAATTGCAGCAAATGTGGCTAAAATACACAAAATTAGTATTTTTGTGCAGAAGTGCCTGGTGTAACTACCCCAGGGGTGCTACACAACACTGAAGTGCCATGAAGCAACCACTCTACCAAGTCGTGGGCTGCACTGTAGGATTTGGAGCCATTGCACTGCATGAAACCTTCAGCACAAGGAGTTTATTTCACACAAAAGCCAGCTGTCAAGAAGGAGAGGAGAAGCTACTCTCTGGCACACAGAGAAGAGTAGCTGATAAGAAGGAGACACCATTCTCCAAGGCAGGAGGTAGAGTCCCCCTGGGTTCACTGCAAACCCAAGATCTTTGCTCTCACTCCTTCCTCACAAAAAGATTGAGCAGACTTTCATGTGATCACTCATTCACTGGTGAGCAGGAAACTATTGCTATGTAGGTTAAGATTCAGTCATCTTGAACACAAAAGACTGCAGAGTGCAGTTTTATTGCTTGGGAGATGCTGTGGCAGTTCACAGGCTGATATTGTCCCTTAATGCTGCCTCTGCCACCAACCAAGAGCCTCCCCTTGATTCCTCATTCAAAGCATCTGAACATTTAAGCATCTAATCAAGTCTAGCTGTCATTCCCAGTGGGAAAACACCTATGGTAAATATTTTACCCGATAAGCTATAACGGAATTTGGTATAATTCAGACTACAAACATCCTTGTAAACTGCAAGTTTTATTTTTAGGGGGTTTGTTTTCTGCATGGGATGGGACACTGACACCATGGACAAGGATGAAATTACTCTAACAGCCTAGCTAGAACAAGGTTCTGGTATTATCACCAAAGTCCCTGTGGAAAATAATTCCAAAATAATGGTACAAACTTATGGTCTGACCAATAACAGGAGAAAGGGCAAAGGAAACACTAATTTGGGCACCTTTCTATGGCATGATTTCTATTAAAACTTTACAAAGCAAAGGATGGGGATAATAAGCTCAAGGTATCCTCATGTTGTTCTCTTTTTTTGCCCTGACACCTTTCTCTAGAGCTCTCACTCCTTCTGGTCACAGCCTGGCTCCATCAGCCAGAGCCCTCCAGGAGCTGCCCTTTAAGAGAAGATGTTTGGTTCAGAGGCACCATATCTCCTGCTGTGCTGGAGCATTTCTGCTCTCTCAAAATATCCTCTGTGATGTTGGAAGGCTGGGACTTCCCAAGTATTTCAGTGGGACACAGACACACACTGGGTCTCTGGTGAAATTCAGGCTGCCACAGAACTGTCCCACGTGCTGAACAAAGCCAGTGTTTTCTGAAGTCTCTTCTGTGCAGAATTCAGCCCTGCAATGCCAATGGAATAAACCTTGGCACTGGCCTCAGATTTTCTTTGGGGACAGCCAGCAGCTGCTGCTCCTGCTCTGCCTTCCCTTCAAACACTGAAAGCTGGGATGTGAAACCATCTACTCATGGAGATAAACAAATGGCAGCTGTGCCTGAGAGGTAAAGGTGGGAAACCTCTTAGACAAAATCCAGGATGGAGGAGCTTTGGAACAAGCAAATAATAAACCCCTAAACACAAAGAAGAGAATGAAAAGAAGATACTTGCAGCTGTTATCTCATTAAATTGCCAGAGAAAGATGGGACAAGCTGCTGATAATCCCATGCCATCCATATAAAAGAACTGCCAAGATGGCACAGAGTGCAAAACCAGGAGAGATGGTGGAAAAGGCCATTCTGAAATACAGCACTACTCACTGCACAGGTAAGAAGCTGTGGGGATTGCACTTCCCAGTATTAGCTGGCTGGTTTCTTACCTTGGGACTGGAGACTGGAGAGGAAAAGAAAGATGGATTTTCAGGCATTCTACCTAAAATTGGAACAGGAGTCCAATCTGCAGTGTGCCACACAAAATTAACCACTATCAGTTTACATTCCCACCAAGGTCTCACAGCTCCTACACAGAGGGGAGGCAAAACCAGGCATCACAAGGGGAATTTGTGAACAGAAAACAAACGATTACAGAGCAAGCCACCCTTCCTATTAGCAATGCTTTATCCATCCATTCCTGCTACTGGTCTTCACAGAGAAACCTTGTTATTTCTAAGTGACACAGAACCTGAGTATCAGAGGGAGGTTCACTGACACCTTCTTAGCAGCCAGACACAAACCCCAAGCCCCTAAGCTAGAATTGCAGTGAACTCATATATTGAAATCACAGAAATCACAGAATAGTCTGTGTTGGAAGGGACCCAGAAGGATCATCGAGTTAAGTTTTGTTTTGTTTTTAAGTTTTGTTTTTTTTAAACTCTTAAGTTTTGTTGCACCTGCCACACAAACACATGCATTTACTGCTCATTCTGCTTGTTTTATCCTCATTTTTATTTTTACTCAGCACTTAAGAAAGGGAGAAAAGAAATAGAAAATACTCAGTTGTTTCCAGTAAAAGTATGTTTCTTTCTAGCTCAGAATGCAGCATAATTTTGTTCCCAGACTTGACCATTTTCTCAAAGCTAACCAGCAAACTGTAACTCTTTTAGAGAATTAAGTGTTAGAGCAAGAAAATATCAAAGAGCCAGCCAACAGCATTCAGCTCTTCTGCAGCATTTGCCATCATGAACCTCTTCCTCTCCAAGCATCAAAGCAGTTCTTACTGAAATTGCACTGGAAACATTTTAAAACAGAATGCAGCATGTTAGTGGAAGCTTTTAATTTAATGTCTAACATTATACATATATATATATATATATATGTATGTATATACTATACATCCACAATTTATTGGAAGGTCTGGCCTGTTCAAAATTCTTCCTTAGAGAAGTGTTCTTCCCCAGGGTGGGGGGGAAATCACTCTGAAACACAATACCAACAGCTAAGTTAGTTTCTTTTCCAGCAAAGCCACTGAACTTTCAAAATCTCATGTCGTAGCTACTCTCTTGGCAAAATTTTAAGCAATTAACTGCATTACCTGGTGCTGCCACGAGATGTCAGAGAGCAATAGAGAAAAATTAGTTGTGGGTGCCCTAAATCACGGAGCTGGCGTTGTAAAGGGGAGGTGACAGTCACCCGGCCATGGCAGCTCTGACAGGGATGTCCACATGACTCTACCCCTATTTACTGCAACGTGTCTTATCACACCGTAATATCTTACATGCAGGGAGTCTTCTTTCAAATAAACAGCCCCAGGTTTTGAGAGCATCGTCAGGGGATGGAAGGAAAAAAGGAAAATCAAGCTTGGTTTTCTGAAGCTGGAAATTCAAAAGAAAAACCCTAAGGTAATGTAACAGCATTATGTAGGTCTTAAAGGCACACGGCTCAGAAATACCCAGCTTCCAACACTAAGATCAGCCCTGCTTTGTGCACATGTAACAATATTTTTACACGTACTACTATCTTCTCCCTTTAATTATCATGCTGTTGGCAGCAGAATTTTACACATTTTATTCAGAATCCCCACCCTCTCCAAACCCTGTTTCAGTGATGAATAAAATGCAGAAGGAGGCATTAGGGGCTCTGTAGCAGCCACACTGTTCCTGCCAAATTTGAAGAGTCCCTTCAAGTCACTCTGTAGCAGAGTCTGAGAGCAGGAGTTGGAATATGTGATGGGGAGGAAGGGCATACAAGGTGACTGCAGCATGAGTTTGAAACCATGGATTGTTCACAGGTGGTGAAGCCACAATTGGGCTTGGATGGCAAGACAGAAACGCTAAAAAAGAGCTACCCTGTATCATCCATATGTCACCTTTCCAGAAATGCTTCAGATGGCTTTTCAAATCCTACCACAGCTATTTTTTTGTATCCCTCCAATGTGATGGATACAAGGCTTGGAACATGCTGAAGTCTGTTACATGATGTAGAACACTTATGATTTCCTGTAAAGAGAGTAAGAATTTTAAAAATTGGTATCTTGGGTCCTTTCCAAAGTAAGATGGAAGTGCTACAAGTCCCAAAGGAAGGGGAAAATTCCCACTTCTCTTGCAGTGCACATCTTGTTGAGGAGCAGTCCAAGAACATGCTCAAAGCTATGGCTGTTTAAATTACACCTCTGACTCACTTCAGGCAGAGAAACTTGGAGGTCCAGAGGAGAAAAATGTTTCTATGGCAGACTGAGTGACTGAAAAACACATCTAAGGCTTTAAGACACTCAAGGCTGAAACAGGGCTCAAAGTGATCAGGTGAAGAGAAGGAAGCCTGGCAAAGCAGCCAATAGCATATGGCAAATTAATTATTTTTTGTAGGAGTTCTGCATGTAAGATTTTATACATTGCATTCAATGACTATACATACACATCGACATCCAAGTACAAAAAAATCTAAGGAGCTGTGTTTTGAAGGGGCAATCTGCCAGCCCTTAGGGCTTGGATTGGTGGACAACTCCTCAGGAAGCTTGTCCCAGCACCTGGGTGGTTTGTGAAGAGGACCAGCAGCTGGGAACACAGCTGATGCCCTGGAAACCTGCGAGCAGATGGGAACTGGAACGCTGGATGTCAGCAGGGGAGCGGCGTGGGCAGCACTTTGTTCCGGATGCTTCGCGCTGAATGCAGGAGATTATCGGTTATGTGAGCAGCAGATAGATGGGCAACAGCTCCAGCTACAGGGCATGCTCTGCTTCCCATCATAATCCCTCTCCCAGGTGAGGGGAGCAGCAGACCCAAAGCTTTCCCTCCCTCTCTGGAGCATGGTGCAGTATGGAGTACAAGGTAAACAGAGCATCAACAAATTGGTTTGCGCCAGCCTTGGCATAAAACACTCGGTACGCACAGCACATGACACAGCCTAATGAAAATTGCTTCAGAGGGCTTGAGTTCCAAATGTCTCAGAGAGGAGATGTCCCCATCCTTCTGTTAAGCCAGAACACTGAGGAAATCCCACGACACTGAAGAGCAGTTCTGCTTGCTGTGGTGGATCTGGCTGCTGCATGCTATAAATACAGCCACTAAGGCTGTGCACTAGTTCCACAGTACGTCAGGCAGCAGACACTTCTAGTATCACACACTGCAAGCAGTGCTGCCTCCTAAAAATTCCTTCAGGTTATGGCAGCTTGGGTGTGAAGCAGGTCCTTAGGATTGCAGTCTTGTTATCTGATGCCAAATGTTTTTTAGAGCTATCTTTTGTACCAAATAAATTTATTCTATAAACAACATATGAAAAATCTCCCAAAATGTACTTGCATCCTTACTTATTTATAAATCAGTGAGTAACTCATGAAAGGGGGCAGACAAAGGGAAGAGATGGGTACAAACAAGGTGCCCAGGATTCTAATATATGTATGGATTTGAAGAAAAAACTTTTGAGTCTGAAAGATAAGACAGCACAGTTGCCTGAAAGCCTTATGATGTCATTTCACTCTTCCAAATGCACATCAGCAACCACAAGAGAGATTAGTGGTTTAGAGCCTCACCACAGAGATCCAGGCACAGGCCTGCTGAGTTTGCTGTGGGCTTTTCACATAAATGGCTTTATCCTTGCCTAGGAGAGCAAGAGGCTGCATGAAGGCATTCGAGGAGACTCCATGCAAACCAGTAATTTGAATTAAAGACGAAGCCTGGAGAGCTGTGCTCCAAGGGCTGATCACAGCTGCAAAGGAGGGTTGTCAGGGCACACCCCAAATCCTCCAATAAGCAAACTTGAACTTATTTGATAGATTGAGGAAAAAACCCACCCTTAAAAAAGAAGCCCCCAAGTGTGTTAGTGCCCAGTTTATTTGCAGACACTGTTTGTCCAGCTCTCTAGCCAAATGCAGGGCACGCTGATCGTACCCTGCAACTGCAGGCACCAAAAGGAGTTCATGTTTCCAGCTCCTGCTGCCAGCATTTGAGTTTGATAGAATCAGGTCAAAATCAGTCTTGCTCAGTCTGACGTAATGCAGACTTCTGGATCCTACCCCGCTCACCAAGATATGAGACCTCATTCTCCCTTCCCACAGTCAAGCTCTTAAAACCTGCCAGAGAAGTGCTTATGCTGTAGACTGACATACCAGCAAAAAACCCCAAATGTTAGGTACAGAGATAATTTTCAGAGCGGGGAAGCACATTTCCTACCACCACAGAACAAAATAATGGAAATGGATACTTTGCCAGAGCAGGCAGGTACTTCAACTGAGAACAACTGAAGATAACCGCACTCCCAAAATCTATTAAAAGCCAGCACAAATCTTGATGTACTGGCTTATCATGTCGTAAATAAAAATAGAGTGAACAGAATGTGGTATCCTCCTTTCCTAGCTTTGGCTCCACAGAAGCATTTGGTGATATGCACAATATTCTCCATTCCCCTTCTCAGGTAGATTACACAAGTCAGAAGGTCAGGGGGATACATAATTTTGCCAATCGATCAGTGCTGAGAACAATCTTAGCTAAAAAGACCCAGGATCTTCTGACATAAAGAAATGCCTTCAGAAAACAGAATTTCAAACCCCATGAGGGTTCCTGTATTCCCAAGTGGTTCAAGCAGAGTGAGCTAACATGGTAAGGACATGGGTTAAAGGAATGTATTGAGGCCTTCTCCAGAAATGGAGATACTCCAATCATATTCCAATCAGCAAGGTCTGTTAATTGATGAAAGCTTCCTGTAAATTCAAGCGGCTGTACAGAAATGTCAGTAAGGCCTATTAATGCTTCAGCATACCTCCTAGAATTTACTTGGGGAATGCAAAGACCAATCCACTTCTGAATTACAAAAATAAGGCCGCAAATCAGTCTGAAACCCAGGCAGAAAAGTCAGCTGGCTTTGGCACCGGGAGAGCACAGGCCCTGAAGCACGAGCGCCGCGGCTGTGTGCGTTTGTCGCTCCGGCCAGCCCGAATCCCTGTGACAGCAGCAAGCGGCTGCTGATTGCCACCAGCTAATTATAGCGCTGGGCCCGCGGCAGGGCGGCCGCTGCTGGCTGCTGGGGCGGTGTGAAGGCAGCAGCTCCGTGACACATTCACCAGCAGCTCTCCAAAAATGACCCACTCCTGCCCGCCTCCACCGTTTCACTGCCGACCGCGCTGGGAGCGGCGCAGGAGCCACCGCCAGCTCTGGGAGTGGTGGCCCACGGCAGCTCCTCCAGCCCCACCTGGCCCTTGACGTAAGAAAGCTCAGGGCAAGACCTTATGGCAAGGGGAAAGGGATATATATTCCAAGTCGCTGCAGATCTGGGGAATCTTTGGGAGGAAGAGGAGCCAGAGCTGTCGGAGCTGGCAGGGCACCTGCGGCCTGCAGCGGTTTCCACAGGAGCGCAGGTGACCGGAGAGCAGCAGCTACCAGGCTGACCCCACTTACCTGGGGCACTGGCCATGAAACATAACTGCTGCACATTTAATCTCCAACCCCCACTGTTTCCCAGGAATGAGAAGCAAAATAAAACGGGGAGGTTATTCCTCAAATGTTTTCCTTGACCTGGAAAAAGCAACAGCTTGCTACAGACTTCCTGCTGGCCTGCCCTCGGTCAAAGCAACCGAAGGGGCTGCTGCACGTATTTTCATCTCAGAGTTGTTTACAGAGTTTTGTCCTTCCCTCAGGCACTTTCCTTCCCAGTATTAGCAGTGATGTGTGAAGATACTTTGGTATCAGTACCCTTTTCCTGGAAGTGTTCCAGTCCACCAGCCCCAATGACTGCTCTGAAGGGCAGCATCAGCCCCAGCCTTTGCACTTCTCACCCTGCACAGGTCCCCCAGGTTCCTTCCCATACAGAGCCAGGCAAAAAGGCACACACAGATTTGCAATTTGACTCTTCCAGAGTATCTCTGTAAGACTCATATTTAACAAGAAGACTGTTTTCCCTATACTTGTGATAACCAGGCAACCAAAATGATGCCACACAACCTTAAACATTAAATACTGCAGAACAAGACAATTCTAAAGAGATACTTAACATAAAATCAGTGCTAAGTAGATGTGGAAACAGGGATGAGGAAGGAATGAAAAATAAAGCCAGCAAGATAGCACATCTTAGTTACTTTTCTATCCACGCAAGCTGCCTCTCTTGGAATCAATTTTAGTTGCACCTAAACTAAATCTGATCAAAGTTGCTGTTATAATTTGTATACTTAAAGTACCAACTCATCAGTAAGAATGAAACACAGTCAGCTCATCAAATGCTTCTCATTATTACAGTCTTTCACAGCAGGAGCCTGCATCTCCCATCCCTGCAGACATCTGCTGTGCTCATCAGAAACCCGAAGAGAAAGTGGCATGAAGATTCTCTTCTCAGGATTATTTCTGTTTGAGCACTTGTCAGTGCCACACAGCCCATCTCCATTCTCCCCAGCTGTCACACATGGAGAACTGCAAAAGTACTATGAAAAGAACCTGCTGGAAAACCCACACACTGGCAAGGGATTTGGGGACCTACATAGCACTCGAACCTACATTTGCCTTCAGTCTGTGAAATAATTCAGCTTTCGAGTCTATGAGGCCTTTTAACATGGGAGCCTTCAGTGCCAATCTTCCTGAATGCCAGCACCCAGTTACCTGTTTTTGAACATTAAAGCCAGGAATATGGCCATTCCAGTGTCTGCTACTTCCCAGCTTCCAAAATCCTTATGTTTATGACTGATTTACACTTCTCTGTAGGATTTTTATCTCATATAAAGATTTTCATGTGAGGAACCTGCACTTACACCCACACTGTTCTGGACAATCACTTGCCATTGCAACTTGACTATAACCAAACTGAAGAGGAAGAGAGTGTATTAGTAGCCCACGAGTTTTCACTTCTGTAGGAAAGCTCCAGATACCTCAGTACAAAAATATTTTTATAGTTTTTACTTCATGTATAGCCATACTTCCTTGGATGCTGCATTCACAGATGTTCCAATAAGCAACCAAGGAAGCACAGTCTTGATGAAAACAGCAACAAATGGAAGACCCTCATGGGTGTCATTAATGGGACACTGTAAAAGCAAAAAGAGATGTCAAGTAGGTTTCCTCCTGTTTTTTTCTTGCTCTTGGTTCTATTCCCCACTAACATTAGTGAAGGAGAGGAGGAAGTAGAGGACATGCTTATTAAAATTTGCAGCACACAAGTCTGGAGGGAATGCAATTACACCAGAGGACAAGATTATATGAGATTATTTCATCATTTGAAGACATGCTTTGAAATTCAGCATGGCCAGAAGTATAGTTACTGCAGACACTCAGGAGTAACCAACAAAGAGAGGTTGGGGAAAACTGTTCAGACTGTTCAGACAACAGGTCTTCAGAGGAAGATTTGGAGTGTAGCAGACTATAAGGGGAACATGCCTTGGTAAGTCATACTGTTATGGAAGTTAAACAAGCAGGGATTATTAAATACAGGAGCCCACATCACCTACAATATAAGTCATTCTCCTGCTCTGCTCAGCTTTCTAAGTCCTTGGATGAAGTACTATCTTCCACACTGAGTACTTTAAGTAAATAAAAAGGGACCAAAGGAAGAGAGTACAAAAAACAGGAAAGACATCTAGAAAATAGGACTTGTCAGGAGGTGTTACAGCAAATGGCATTGTTTTTATCTAGTGAGGAGAATGCTATGAGCAGGGTGATAATGGACTGCTATGTACATAGAAACGTGCTACAGAAGTCAATAGAATGATCTGTTCTCCATAACCACAGCAGATAAGGAGTAATGGGCTGAAATTGGAGCAAGAATGACTCAGAGCAAACATTATAAAAACTACATATAATGATAACAAAGCACAGGAATAGATTTTATTCTGAGTTCTTCAAACATAGGGTAAATTAACAGCAGTGGTGCATTACTGAAGCACTGCTGATCATACCCAGGAGCAGAAAAAGGACCTTGGCAATCCCATGGCATTCTCCCTCCATCCCATTTTCTCCCAGTTTTCCATGAATCTCAAGCTGTACAACTGTAAGCACTAAGAGCTACAACAATATTATAACCATAAGAGCTACCACAAACCTCAGTGAAGTTGACGTGCATTGAGTACCTCATTAATACCAACCATTAAATCACAAATTATTTGTGCTGTCTGGTCATTGTGATGGCAGGGAAATGCCTTTTACTAAGGGCATGGTTCAGCTGACATGGGATTAGCAGAAGAAGAGAAATTTCAGCCACACATCACTCTCAGCCCCCAGCAGAGTCAACAGAGACAACTGCTCATGGTCAATACCTGCTTTGGGATAAAGGCTGTGCCAGGGCTGGGCTCTGTGCTGGCTGGGCAGGCACCCTCAGGGCTAGCTCAGGGCTTGGCTGGAATTGTGAGATTTCTTGTACAGGTAATAAATACAGGTTGATTTATTGATTTGTGTGCCCTAAAATAGTCACCTGTACTCTGCCCCTCAGCCAGAAACCCATGCTGACACTTCCAGAAAGTTCCTGATCAGTGCAGCCAGGGAAGATACTGCACAGCACTGGCAGGTCTCAGATGGATTTTGGATTTCTCTTCTAAAAAGATTTTGGCTATAACCTTTACTACACAAGGGAGCAGAGCATCCCAACATGCTTCAGGGTTCTCACTGATGTTATTCCATATGGGACTCCAGCATATTTTTAGAGAAACACTTCTTTGAAAGATGAGCTACGTACCATTAGCTCTGGATCCAGAGCCTTTTTTTTTCCAATAAACTTGGGAAGCTACCAGAGAGGAACAGCTCATGCACTATCCTCACTGGAACATCAGGCTTGGCTTCTTGCAAGTAAGAAAAGCAGAACCCTTCAGATTACATTTCAGGTTTGGGGTCTGCCCCCTGGGCTCTCTCCTGGTGGGGCATGGCCTCTCTGGAAAACATTACAAAACCAGGGCAGCGCTGTCCCACAGCTCATGGGCCTTTTGCAGGGTACAGGAGTTGCTTTCTTACACCCCAGCATTCATTCCAGCCCCCTTGGGGCTGGGAGGACAAGGAAGGCCTACACAATTCCCCTACTGTGGAGCACAGAGATAATTTCTTCTAATTAGAGAACTCTAAATATTTGGAAGTCAGCATCCATTATTATTCTGGAAACTTCACACGGCAATACAAGATGGGTTGATTCTGGCAAAAGTTCTTCATAGCGAAAGAGCATTATCAGGCAAGAACAGAGACATTTTTCTGTTTTTCAGTGCAGTAATGCCAAAAGATACATTACAGCCAGTCAGACAACTCAGCTATCTCTAAATGGGAAGAAGGGCAAACTTCTAAATATGAAAATTCCAAATGAATTGCATTCAGATATCCTCCCTCCTCTCATAGATGAGCCTGTGAAAAGATTTCTGATAAAAATGGCACAGAACATCAACTGAAAAATAACCATGAATTCATATTCAGCTGTGTCTTTCAGATACCAATACAACTTACGTGACTTCTCTTCCCTGAAATGGCTTTGGGGGGAAGGAACAGAGAAAGGAGAAAAAAGAGAAAATGGAAAAAAAATTGTCCTGGAATTGACTTTGGGAACAAATGCTATGTCAGCTGGAAGAAAGCCAAACTTGAGTTGAAATAGCACTTTGCTATATTCAACTCTACAGATTCTTCTGACTGGAGATGGCTCCACTCAAGGACATTGCCATAATAATTGGGAACATGCTGACATCTGCATCAGAGGCTCAGTCTAGTCGGAAGTCAAAGTATGAGAAAGAGGCAGTGAGATCACGCTTAAGGATTTGGAAAGCTTGCAGTCAGGACAGCATTTTGGGGAAGGTTGCCTGTTTAATTCCAGAATGTCTTCCTAAGCTTGCTGAAAATACTGGGAAACAGACAGCTGATCCTTTACTCAAACACTTGTCTCAGCAAAACCAAGCTACCCACTTCACTTGATTAAAATGCAGTTAATTCACAGGCTTTGCTCACGCAGTACCACAGACTATTATTTTGTTGGCCTGTTGCTGGGACAGGGTGATTCCTTCACCTGCTTATCAATTTTGCACAGGTCTGGTTGTGTTTGACCGATTAACTTTCAAATAGTAAAATTCCTATATGAGATAAAACCAGAAGGCTTAACAAGTAACAATTTGAGTCACGCTCTCTTCTTGCCATTAATTTGCGGTGTTGGGAGCAGCAGAAAGGGAAGATGCAAAACAGAGATGATGCACAGATTTGTGAGAAATTACTCATCAATCCAAACCCCAATATGCAGCAGGGCCAAAAGGAATTTAATTTCAAATGAAAAATGTCCAGTCACCAGCACATAAAATTGCTTCACAAGAAATGGCATTTCCAGCTGCAGACTGTGTTCTGCTTAGACACATAAAATCCATTGAATTCCTCTTCCCCTTGGTATGCAGTGCACACACGAATGGGAGTTGCTGCTGCAGAAGCTCATTTGCTCTCAGGGTTGAAGGTGATCACATTCCTCCTAATTATGTAAGAAAATTCCAGTGTCATGGTGATTGTTGCAACAAGAACAAATGTGTAATGCATGGAAACAACAGTGCTTTGGCACTTCAGCAGATCACCCCACTCTGTTCAGAGGATGCTGGGACCTCTCTTTCTGATACTCAGTTCCAAATATATATCTGGAAATACATATGTTGGAATTGTTGTTGGAAATACATAGGTATTTGGAAACAAATATGTTGGTGTATAGGCACCAAACAGGCCCAGCTACCATGTCTGCCTTGCTTCACTTGCTGTGATGTGGCTTCCTTTCAGTTTGCTTCCCTGCATCCAGCAATGATGACGGAAAAGAGGTAACAGGATTTACTGCATGGTTGTTCTAGTTCTGTGTACAGGATCCACGTTCCCACTAGAATACAATAAATAACTGGTTTTCTGTTACTTTTCTCTTTGTTTTGAAATTAGGAGTCACTTTTATTCATTCATAGGCCAGGAAGATAAGGGCTTGCTCTGCCATCACATGTGCTGGTTTAGCGTGGCTTCAGGATACAGTATTTGCTGAGCTTGTTTGAACTTTCTTTTGGTTACCAGGCCTTCATCCAAAATTTTCTTCAATTATAAGAATTTCCTCTTTTCCTAATACTGGCAGCAACATAGCCAGTCTCCCACAGTGCCCACCAAACCAAAAGCTGGTGAAACTCTGGAAGAAAGCAAGACTTTGCTTCCAGCACATACAAAAAAAACCCCAGGGAAGGGGATGGAGAAAACAGTTTTCTTTAGGAATATACCCAGGAGTTTGCAACTGACCATGATTCTACCTGTGACTGTCTAAATCTAGAATTAGATCTTTGTCTTCCAGGACAAGCAGGCAGACAACGGGAGGCTCAGAGGAAATCAAGAGTACAGTACAAGAAATGGGTATCTTCATTCATGTCATGGCACTCCCTGGGATACCAAGGTAGGAGCTGCTTTGTCCTGTTCCTGACTTGGCTCACACAAATGGTCAGGCACTCGCCCTGGCCAGTGTCCAGCAACCTCCTCCTGATCTTCATTTTCCTCACCTGAAAGAGTTTGGCACCACATGAGTTTAAGTGCAGAGAGGGTTTGTAGGCAGCCATGCAGATGACCCTGAAGCAATCAAAACCAGCCGTGAATCTCTCCTCAGCAAAACCACATTTGCTCTTGCAATGTTCCATTTTCTTTGCTGTCTCCATCTGGGACTGATTCGACCTGACATATGACCTGCAATCCTCACCAAAACTGCCTTTTCTCTGTTCTGCGTTTTCCTTTTAGGGTGACTGTTTGATCTCACCTTTACACAGAAGTCTCCAAGGGCAGAGGGCAAAAGGGAACTGCAGGAAGGATGGAGGAGAGAAAAATCACACCAGCATGTGGACAGCAACACAGACTGCAGCCCACAGCAGAACAGTCAGACCTTTCTCTCGCTGGTGGAGACAGCTCACGTGGCAGAAGATGAAAATTGGTGCTGTTGAACTTTACATTAATCACTGTCTGCCAGGAATGAAGCTGAAGCAGCCTGGTTCTGTCAGTGTGGAGCACAAGGAATCACTCAAGGGTGCTGGTTTCTCCTGCCATGGGGATGTGCTGCATCAGCAGTCCCAAAAACAGGACCATGGCACAGCAGCCTTGGAAACTGCTGCAGTTAAAGCAAGGAATGATGTAAAATGACAGGATGTAAAACCAGCACCCTCCTCTTCCCATAAAACCACAGAGCAAACTCAGAAGATCTTGAACAGGAAGGTACTCATGAATTCAGTAACAAAATTACCTCATATTATTAAAACATCCTTCCTTCTCCCCAAAGGCTGCTGCTGTCTCACCAGCAGAGCAGGCGAGGACACTGCACTCGTCTGCACATCCCCTCAGCACTGAGGATGCACCACTGCACCATTTTAGGAGAAACACACTGCATTAGCAAGCCAGGTCTCAAATGAGCAGCCTTTTAGATTCAGGGCAACCCCAGCATTTTTGGTTTAAAACAACAGCACTTTGGGAGCTTCTCATTCACGGGTTTCCAAGAGCTTGTGCCATTCCCTAAAAAGCTGAACTGGCTATTGCTTCAGAGGCAGCTCTGCACAGGCCATACTCCCACAACGTACTTCACATTTCTCTGCCCACACAAAACCCCCCTCTCAGCCTGGAAGAGGGCAGGCACCAGATGCTCTCAATGCAGCTCTCTGTTTCCTAATGCAACATTTCACAGCCAAAAATAAACCAGCCCCAAACAACTCACTGGTTTGTAGGTACTGCACATCCTATCTGTTTCATCACCTAAAGCCCAGCTCCGCACCGCAGAAATAGTTACACCTTGAAAGAGAAAGGTTCACTGGGGCAAAGAAGTGCAAAGGAAAATTAAAGAGGGCAGGGGCTCTCATAAGGAATGCACTCTGGCACGTCTCCTCCTCGGTGGCTTGGCCCCCTGAGCAGAATACAAATGAAGAGCATCACTGAGAGCCCAGCCTAACATCTCAGTCCCCTTCACAAGCCATCCATTCGGTCAGGGCACAGAGACAGTGCCGGCATTGTCACAAATACACTGGGCACAAACAGACTGAGAGGGAGGCCCACAGACAAACATCACCCTATTGAGACTGAACACAGCCTTAAAAATATACTAACAGATACAGCTATTAACATGCCTGCACAGAACAGAGTATGGGCAGAGCACTCAAAGTGCTTGTTCATTCCTCATCCTCCATTTCAAGCTATAACATCACCCTGTAATTAGCTGAAATAACCTCTATTCTGTTCAGCTTTGCCACTGGTGAGAAGCTCACAAGAAGCATGAATTGTCAGGAAAGGTTTAAAAATACACCCAAATTTAACAGCAACGACAAGAGACATAAAGAACTTGCTTTTTCTTTTTTTTTGTTTTTTTTTTTTTTTTAATCTTGCAAGGGCTGATTAGCAAGGATGTCATCAGTTTGGTTTTGCAAGCTAGTTTGTAAGAATTAAGTGGGAATAGACTCATCCTAAGTGGGAAGAGACTTTTCCAAAGCTTCAGTTCTAAGACAAAAACAACCATGCTATTGCTAGGAAATATATGGGCATTACATTCTTAAACAAAGGTACACTGTAGAATCCAGCAATGCTTAGCTTTAAAATAGATTTAGGACAAAAGACCTAACATCAAAGCAAAAGAATTAGCATAGCAGAATTTCCATAAGAAATAAAAAGTTGAGGATGTCATATATTTTACTGACTGATCATTCTTGCAAAACAACATGGGTGGGAACTAACTGTGGGCAAATGAGGGAGCCTACATTTAAACAGCAGATTATTCACCAAGTTTTTCCCCCCCACCTCTGTTACTCTGTGAATATTTGATTCACTGGGCCTTTTGTGTTTTTTCTTTAATTAAACATTTCAAGCCATTCACCACATGTGACTAATGAACCCTGCATATTTCATTCTTGTTTTCTGTGCAGAGGGGTTGTACACACAACTGTGAGCACTGTGGCTTATGATGCATAAAATACAAATGTATATTCAAAAAGTAAGAAAAAAATATCTAATGCAGTTTCAGAAGCTTGTGAGAAATATACAAATTCAATATTGAATTGAAGCCTGGGGAAGCTCAGGTTCTTCCTATGCCAGGAAAACCTCCAAGAGTCATGTACAAAGATGCAAAAGATAAACACACTGGGTTAACAAAATTATTATAGGCAGGAATTGTTCTCATAAAGAAAATGATGGGCTGCACAGGAACAGCAAACTGTTCTCAAGCCCAGTTCACATTCTCTAGGTGCTACATTTACACAGGCTGTAATGAGAAACACAGGCTTAATTAAGCTTTTTATTTAAAGAAAGAGCTGATAAAACATGTAAAAGAGAACCCCACATCACTGGTATGCATTGCCCCTTCTTTTAGCTTTGCTTGCTCAAAAATCAAACACAGAGAAGATTAATTTATTGGCTGGAACATAAAACCAATTAAATAAATAAACAGCTTGTCACTCTGACTTCAGAGTGTATCTAGTGGAAAATTTTTTTCCCAGGAAACCCATTTTGGGAATGCAATAAACCACAGGGAAGGGCAAAGGCTAGAGGCATAAAAAACCCCACCTGGAGACACTGTGCTATTTCTGATGTTATCAAGGATTTTTTTGGGAAGGAGCCTGCAGGAGCTGCACGCTCCAGCCCTCCTATACAAGAGCAGCCCACAGTTCTCAGGTGCCTGGGCATCTCACTGCGCCTCCAGCCAAGCAACCACACTGCTGTTCCCATCCAGATATCCATGGTCTGTGCTGTTTTTCTTCAAATAGAACTTTTTTTCCCTCTATTACTTTGCTCCTGATCTCTACAGCTACAGAAAGGCAGTGGGTTCCTCTGCAAAGATACAGACCAATGAAGCTGTGCTTAGGCTTGATGGAATTAAATCACTGGTGGAGGGTTCAGTTCAAGGTGCACCATTATCACCCACCCCTGTGAGGAGGTGAGGAGCAGCCCTCCTTTGCTGCCAGTCCAGACTCCAAAGTAGAGAAAATTACTATACACAGCACAGAAAATGTTTCCTTTGGCAGCAGTTAGGAAAATGCCATTCATCCTGCACACAGCCTGTATGCTCCAGCATAATAAAGAGAGTGATTGAACAATCTTTTAAGAAGTTTACTGGGTCACATTTCTCCTGGACTAAGGCCAACACTCCCATTATTCCCCAGTGCTGGGTGCACTGGGTCTCAACCCTTGTTTCTTACTGATGCTGACAGTGCCTGAGAACAGAAATATGAACCCTGACATTACCTCTAGTGTAAAACATGCTTCCAGAGGTTGTCTAGAGTAAATTAATAACCTGCCATCCTTGCTTCTTAGGTGTCCAAATGGCCAAGAGAAGTGGAGCCTGTGCACCTACATCTGTGTCACCCAGCACACACCATTCTTCACAGGCTTGCAGCAGAATGAGAAGCAAACTAAAGTACAGTGTGGGGTAGGAAAATGTGAGAGCTTGATTATGCAAGCCATTAAAGTTAATGGCACTAGTCATTTAAGGACAAATTATGGCAGGGACTATGGTTTTGCAGAGTTTTTATTTACTGACAGTAAATTGTACTTTCCAGCTAGACATTTATGCAGCTTCCTAAGGCAGTCAGTCCTCCTCTCACCACAATCAAGGAGCTTCATTTTCCAAAAAACATTGAATGCTGGGGGCAAGAGCCCGTGCAGGGGCACTGCTGTGTCCTCTCCCCAGATAAACACAATGCCTTGAGACAATCACCTGCTGCATTCAGGGGTTCTCCTGAAAACCAGCAAAACACAGAAACATCAACAGTTGCACAATCACTGTCTGAGGCTCTCTAGGTCACAAGAAATCTTTTGCAAAATGAAGCAATTTCTTACAAAAGCAGGAAAGCCAGAACAACTAATTTTTCCTTCTCCTTCGCTGTACTATTGGATTTCTCACCTGTTTAACCTATAGGTCTTCTAGAGAAGTTATTTTCTGCTTTTATTTTAATGATTCAAACATTATTTTAAGAATAATTTAATATTTTAATGCTTTGGGTACTTAGCACTTAAGCAAATCTCATCAAGATCCACATTTCAACAAGCATTTCCATAAACTGAGGGCAGTAAAGCTCCAGAGAGTGGCCTGTGCACACTGGCAATCAGCAGTCATACACCCAGAGGAGGGTGGGAGCAAAGAAATGACCATAAAACCCAGCCTCTGATTCACCCACAGAAAATCAGCCTCTCCCTGCACAGCATCCCAGCTGGCTCACTCTGGGCATCGTGGGCAGAGAAGAAATTGCAACACAGCTCCTTCAGGAGCTCTGCTGCACGCTTGGTTAGGGAATCTGCAGGGCACAGTGGCTTCCCCAGTCCAGGTCTGAGCACACACACCTCAGCTGGCCAGAGAGCTGCCCCTGCATAAGCAGAAGACAGCCTTGGAGGTAAAGACTCTACAGGACTCAAAATAAACAGGCACAGAGGTGCTTTGCAAATGTGCCCATTAGACTAATGGGCACAAGAACAAGGAGGTATTCTTTATGCTGCCCAGATCTGGATAATTCTGCCCAGAAGGTCCATCTGTGGCAATTTTAAATCATTTCAGATGTAAAAGCAAAGATGGGAAAGTAAGGGAGAAAATAGCAGAAAAAGAAAAGAGGGAAAGAGCCTTTGAATTTCTCCTATTAATAATGTTAAAGAGTCCAAATAGCTTTACTTCAGACCAAAGACCTAATTTACTGTGTAGTAATAGCACTGTCACTGTACTTATCACAAAGAGCCATTTTGTCCCAGTGAAATGTGCCCTTGAAGGCATTACTGAAAAGCCTGCAGGACAGGAGGCTCACTTTCTCTTCTGGAAGAAACTTTCAGCCTGTGAGCCTTTGACTGAAGAAGCTATGCACAAACAACAAAATTACGTGCCCTTTTCTGCTGATGCTCTTGCAGGGGCTGTAAATCAGCAGTGCACACACTTAACTAACACCTCACCTAATGCCAGAGAGGCAAACAAGCAGGATTTTGCTTTTGCAAGAGGCCATGAGCTGCTGAGAGCAGCAAAGCAAGAGCATTCTGACAATGGTGATGGCATCTTTGGAGGGCAGCGAGGTGCCCAGCTCCCACTGTGATGGCCAGTGGAAGGGGAGGCTCTCCTCAGCATCCTTCTGCAAAAGCCTCTTGGCTCGTGCAGCTTCAGAAGCAAAAAGCCTCCTTTCTGCTCTGCTGCACGAGCAAAGAGCAACTCTGAGCCAGAGATCCCTCCTGAAAGCAGCCCAGAGCTGGGAGAGCTCAGCTCCACACAGACATCGTCCCAAAGAGATTTTAAACCAGACATTTGTCCAGGCAAGAGGCAGCATGACAGACGCTTCATGGATTTTCTCATTGCTCCGAGTTACATTTTTGAGCCTCACATAAGCTTTCCCTGCTGGGATCTCCACTGAAAACTTGGCTGTGAACAGGCTGCAGCTGCGTGGGACTGCACTGGTGCCTGGCAAAACCCCCATCTCCAGGGCAAGGATGCAAAAACCAGAAGGAAATCTAGACACCACTACAGGCACTTGTGATGTGCCATTTCTCTGCTTCACACTGCAGCAGTTGGGCTCTCTGGTGCTCCCACAGACCACCAAACCCTGCCAAAACTCTCCTTTTCTCCTTGTCCATTGGTACAACCAACAGTGTTTCTGCAATGCCATCAGCAGTTGCTCCCAGAAGAAAATCCAAGCCAATTTTGACATGTCTCCCACAAAAAAAAGTAATTTTAACCACACTGGGTGCACTACAGGCAACATTTATATTTGCACAGGTTTAAACAAGCAGAGTGCAGTTTCCAGTACATGCGGATCAAGCTGTGGTAAAAATTTAAGCTTGTGACACTTGTAGGAAGGAAAGCTGGACTGATAAGTGGTGACTCAGACAAGCTGGCACTGAGGAGCAAGATGACAGAACATTTAATTAACAAATTAACTTTCTACTCTCTTAAATAATCATTACAGTCTTCCAAACATCCAAGAATACAGCATTCAATTTCTACCTACAAGGCTGCCCCTGACATTTTTCCAAGCCTTACTTCCCAGTTTCCATTAAAAACAACTTCACCTACTGCATCATCAGACGTTCTGCTGACAACAAGATTCTGCTCTGAGCACTTCTTTGTAGCTGCAGGAGGTATTGGCCAATTCCTCTGAGTCACTTCTAGCAGAGTGTCACTCTATCAGCAGCACTGATTTGTGTGAGTCTCTGTTTGCTTGGCTGCCCTCCAGCCACACCAGCTTTTCTGACTAAATCTCCTGGTTTCTCTCTGAGCAACCAGGAGTCAGGAGGCTTGCAGAAAGTCTTCCTCCTACTGGGAGGGGGACTCAGGAAAAAAATTCCTGGAGACCTTTTTCTGAACTGACTTGGAAGAAGGAAAGGAAAATGGACAGGAAAAAGATAGAACCATGTATGTCACCCTAAGAGTCCTAAAACCTTTGTCCCTTTATGAAAATCTCAACCTGCCAAATTTGGGTGGTGTGTGGAGCTAACCAGAGCTGATACTGACGGTTGTAGCACATTTCCAGAAAACACACAACTAAAAGAAGTGGCTAAAGCTACAAAAAGGCATTTTTATGTGCTAACCTGATCACCTAAGACACTGGATTAATAATCTGCCCAGACAATTTGGACTCCTGTTCTCCTTTTTGGTCACTGTCTTTTCCCTATTCCTGCACACAGCCCTTGCTTCCCATGCTGGAAAAAAGATTTACCATTAGCAAATGTTAAGGGGTTTTGGAAGAGATTTGGTTCCTGTTTCCCAAGATAAGCCATTTGCAAGGTCAGACAGGCCCAAGCACCCATTTTTGAGCATCTGCTCTCTCATCAGCCAGTCCTCAAACACAACAGCCCAAATTTCTCCAGCAGCCACCATTTGGGTAAAATAATGAGTGTCAGTGTTCAACAACCAGATGGGAGCATCGGCTGCAAACACCATTCAGACAGGTCCCTTGGGCTGGGACCCTTCTGCAACCCCCGCAGAAGCAAGTCACCTTACACAGGGGCTGGTAACAGCATTTCATTGTAATTAACAGCTTGCCGAAGGAAAGGCAGTGGTACCAGGGCCAGGACACAAAGGAAAGAGATGCTTTCCCTCCTTCCTGGGACAGGGAACAAGAACCAGAGATCTTCAGTGAGTTAAAAGCACAAACAGTGCCAGTCCAAGTACCTCGGGGAGCCCTGTGGTAATGGGGAAAAGGTGTCTTGGCCAGGAAAAGCAACCTTAGAAGGAGTAACTTCCCAGCAGCCAGCGCTAGTTCCAAAAGCCCTGATGGACACACAATAGGGAAAATAGGAAGCAATCCCGTCTCTCCTCCGTTTTCCCCAGGGCACTCTTTCCATCCTCCGCGCCTCAGCGCCCTGCGAACGCTTCCTCCCGGGAGCTACGGGTTTGCTTACCGCATTACCATCAGCAGGGAGATCTGGGCTGTTTATTGTCCCTCCCGGGGAGGGCGATCCCGTATTAGAAAGATTAAGGTCAGCCTGCGAGCGCATGACAGGATAATCTGCTGCTGTGACAGGGACGCGCCACAAATCCCGCCCCGGCTCCGCACCCCGCGGAGCTGCGCCCAGGGCGGACCCCGGCAGTGCCCTGCTGTGCACAACACACCGATGCCCGATCTCCACTCAGATTCCCTCCCAGAGCCCTGCTGTGCACAACACACCGATGCCCAGTCTCCCCTCAGATTCCCACCCAGAGCCCTGCTGTGCACAACACACCGATGCCCGATCTCCACTCAGATTCCCTCGCAGAGCCCTGCTGTGCACAACACACCGATGCCCGATCTCCACTCAGATTCCCACCCAGAGCCCTGGGCGGGGATGCTCGACCACGCAGCACACGCCCACGGGGTCTGCGTGACCTCCACGGGGTGCTGGACTTTGCTGTGAATACCCCCCCCATCCTCAGCCCTTTCCCAGCAAGACATAATATTTTGGTCTAAATGTACCAGCGTTGCTTTGGCATCCCCTCCTTCTCGCCGGCACCCTGCAATATGCTCTCCTGTACCTTCTGAACAGCTTGTGAGCCAAGACACTTTTTAAAATGTTAAACAAATTACACCGGAAAAGTAATTAATTATTCCAGTGAAGTGTGTCTTGGCCACGGGGTGGGGGGAAATCTTTATTTTCTGCGGACAGCAGCTGTTAATTGGGTCCTAAAGGAGCAAGCAACCCTTCTGCACATTTTGGGAAAGCAGAATCATGACTTTTAGATACTATCATTCACCTCATGAAACTAAACTAAATTTAATTTCATGCTGAATAAGGTAGCTGAACGCAGACCATATTTTAAAGCACCCACAGAAAAAACCCCAAACACAAAAGCCCCCAAAACAAAGACTTATTTCTTGTCCAGAATATCACTTTACTGCTGACTCAGGGCAGAAACATCAAGCTATTCTTAACCAGCCTGGTCACAGTCATTTTCTTCAACAGCAAAGGAGAATTTCAGTTTCTGGATGCTCAGCTACTGCAGCTCACAACATTTTTAGTATTTTGCAAGCAAAGCCACAGGATTCCCCTTGCACAGTGTCCTGACAAGAGCTCTGACAGTGCAAGAGCAGCCTGACATGCAAACCAGGCATGCTGTAGTCAGCCAGCACAGTGCCCAGGTATCCACAGTGTGAATCCCCTCTATGCTTGTGGTTGCTTTATTTCTTTGATAACTGATGGTCCCCACCCTACTTAGATTAACCCCTTCATCATCCCTTCCTCCACTGCCTCCACTCACAGGGGAGACCCCAGCCTGCAGCTCTCCTGCACTCAGGGGATGCAGCAATGATTTTTAGCAACCATTCCCTCTCTGCCTCTCTTGTTTCACGGGTGAGCAGCAGCTTTGAATGCTTGTCTTCCCTTCAGACACTTAATTGCTTGATGTATTGAGAAACTACCTCTTAAAATTATTACAGCAGTTCTGTATCACTAGATCTCCATCTCCCAGCATCAAAACCCGTCATGCACAATCAAGCCAAAGGAATCTTTATTTGTGGCATCACAAGGAAAGAAGTAAGAACCCTATAAATTAGGAAAACTGCTCATATTGGAGCGAGTTAGGAATGGTTGATACTTTTTCTCTCAGTCTTTCTTCTTTAGAGCTAAACCCACTTTTTCCAGACCTGCCTGCTATCTATTTTCCACCAGTACCTCAAGTGAGGAAATAACTCTGTTCTTTCTCAAAACCCCAGCTTTATCACAGGTATGTACCTAACAGCGAGAAAAAAGAAAATAAACCTTAGTGTGGTTTTGAAATCAGTGAGAATGCAGTTAATATTTACATAAGAAAACCTCATTAAATAAATCTTTATGTCTAGAAATCCAACCTGTTGTGATTCTCCTTTTCCCATCCCCCTCCCTACCTCCCCTCTAAGCTAGCAAAGCCAGCTAGAATGATCAGAATGATGGTGCACAACAGTTGGTGTTTGGTGCACAAAATAGCCCCTCATGTCCCATTCCTGAGGGCTCTGATAAGATTCTGGGTATGCCAGGTATCTGCTTAGCACCAATCTCAAGGTCAAATTTTCTTTTATGATCCACTTCCTGCAGAAAACGATGAGTTTGCTCTACCAAAGGTAACTCGAAATCCAATCATCTTCACTACCCAGAGAAGTACAGGGGTGTCAAGTGAGAAAAAGGAATGGAGCTCCCTTGGAGAGAATCACAGCAACCGCTGAAATATTAATGAAGCTCTTTATTTGAGAGAGTCTAAAAAGGACTTTGAATAATGCATTGCAAGCAACGGTACATCAGCACTGGCTTTTTTATCCAAGAGGCAGCTGGCATTTTAAAAATAGACAATTTCAACTTGATGGGGGTAGCTCACCAGCAGAGGAAATTATCCAGAAATGCACTATCGTTTAAGTGAACAAAGCAGACAAACAAGCAGAGCACAAAGAAAGTTCATTAGTACAAATGCTCTGAAGCAGTCCTCTTCTCTCAGAACAGACTTGCCCACCATAAGCTTAACTTCACTATTGTTGGTTGTCTCAACATATTCTGTCTCTTAATGTCACCAGAAAAGTTTCCTTAAGCTACTCCACAACAGGCATGGTCTGGCAAAGATCTAATGATTTGTACTTGTAAACAAAAGAGATTTTCTGTCCCACCTAAGGCAGCTCACTAATTTCTGAAAATTGCATTTAAAAATAGGATTATTAGTTATGCTGGCTTTTTAATTCAATAGAAGAAAAGCAAGTGGGAGAAAAGGGAATTTTGATAGGAATGGAAAGCAAAACCCTTGAAGCTTTCTCTCCTGCACAGCTGACTGGACACGTGGAACCCCTTGGCTTTAGGATTGCACTGAAGGTCCCAGTCCCACTGCACAAACACCTTCAGCACATGGAACAGACACATGGGGTGCAGCCAGTGAAGTGCTTGGCTCGTTTGGGGGTTCAATGTTCACACTCATTAACAGCAATGTGACTGATGGACAAAGGTGTTGCTGTAGCTGGCTTTGTGCCCCAGAACGTGACCTAAGCTCTTCCAGCCAGAGATGTTCCCTAAGTACCCTTGATATGCACTCCTTTTTCCTGCACAAAAAGCTTTAAAATACAGCCACACAGGAATATCCAAAGGTGTGGGGCTCGATTCAAGGCACAGGTGCCCTTGTAGTGACAATGTTCCTGGCCAATGCCATTGGCACCATTGATTTATTGGTGAAAACACTGTGAATCTTGATGCCACCAAGAGGGACAACATGACAAAGCTGTTTGGGAAAGGGACTGATAGGAGTTTTGCATCCAGACAACTGGAAATTTCCCTCCCTGCCCTCAGTGCCATGCTGCCTCCCCTCCCACCAGCCCCTCTGGCTCTGCTGCAGAGACTAACCCACAGATAAAGGGGTTTTATGCCATGATGGCAAGTTGAAAAGAAGCACAGGGATGTCTTCCCCTACCCATTTCCTGGGGTTCTTCTATCCCAACACAACCCCTGAGATGCACTGATCTCACAAACTATCCTGCTCCCACACCATTTCCCCCTTTGCCTCCCCCCACCAAAGAGTGGGGTCAGTGGGGCAGCAGCTCCTCACCCTGAGGCACAGGGAGCCACAGGGGGAGCAGAGAGGGGCATGAATAGGCCCCACATTGAAGCACCAAACCCAATGATACAGAAGTCAAATGTCGCAGGGGCCATAAAACAGCGTGCCCTGCCAGCCTCATTTCCTCTTTCACCTTCCTGATTTATTCTGCCTAGCCACCTACTTATTTTACTGGCCAACAGTTAGCTGGTTGGTTGCCTCAGTTACCTGTTTCCCTTTGCCCTTCCCCATTAACTTCTGCCTTCCTTCTCTGCACATCCCCCTTCTCTCTCTCTCTGTTAGCCCACCCTTTCTGCTTTGGCATCTTTGCACAACCAAATTTAGTCACTTGCTGGTGCCCACATTTCCCACAGCTAGAAACAGGCAGCCATCAGCACCAGCACCCACAGTCACTCCTGGCAGGTGAAGCCACCTGAAAGAAGAAAAAGCCCAAAGGAAAGACAGGAGGAATTCTTACCCCAAAGGCATTCCATGCTATTATGGCCTTGGAGAAAGTCTGAAAATGGCATTAGGGGTTGAGGGGCAGGGATCTCCCATGTAGCCTTGCTCCCACCCTGCCCTGGGGGTAAGCAAAGGGCTGCTGCCCCACCAGAGCCACCTGGCACCCCGAGGCCAGCAGCATTCCCTGCCTGGAGCACACAGGCAGCCCTGGGCTCCACTTGTTTGTTTTCAAAGTGAGCTTTGCCTTGCCTGGGCCCAGGGGGAGATGCTTGGACACCACTAACACCACAGTGTGAGCTACACCACAGGCAGCCTGCCCACACCACCACCTCTGGGGAATACCTGGGTGGTGCTGCCAATAATCACACAGTGAGTGAGAGTTCATCTATGCACAGGGAGACCGTGCTGTCTGGAGGGGTTAGTTGTGAATGAGATGGCAGGAGAGGCACCAGCATGCACAGAGATGTCAGGAGTGCAGCCCAGCGTGCTCTCCTGACATCTCTTTGTGTGCTGGTGCCTCATCTGACGCCATTCCCCTCTGCATCAGCACACAATGCACCAAGGTGTATGCTTTTGCACCTCACTTCACACTTTTATTTTCCATTTTTTCACCTCTCCTCACTCCTTCCCCTCCCTTTTTTAAATGCAATGCAGCCTTTTTTTCCTTTTTTTTTTTCCTTCTTTTCCCTACACACTGCTGAATGTAGGAAAAAATCAAACCAACACACCTGAAGGGCAGAAGAGGAGGATGTGCAGTGCTGCTCAGGGCACAGGTGCTGATGAGGGCAGGGCAGTGGGCCACACTGAGCACACACAGTTAATAACTGCAGCCTCATTGGGAGAGCATTACAAATCCCAGATGCAGCTGGCAGAGGATGGATTTGGTGTGGTTGTGCTACTCAGCACTGGTGTAAACTCTCCATGCCCTGCAGCTGGATCCCCTGCCACTGCAGTGCAGCTGCCCCCTCTCTCGTTTAAGCAGCTCCCAAGAGGCTGATTCCTCCCAAAACGCTGAACAAGGTCAAAAGCACAGGGAAAACAGCCTGCAAGTGAGGGCTTGGGTCCCCAGACTGTACCACAGCCTAAAAGTCCCAGCATCTGGACTTCTGACAAGCTGGGCAGAGCTTCAAATAGAGGGAGCTCTCAAAGGGCAAGATAAGTTTTTCTGAACCAACCAAAAAACATGTGGTAAACCTTTAACCTGGGGGGAGGAGGGGGGAATAACAAAAAGAGAGAGATGATTTCATCTGTTTAAAAAAAAAAGGAAAAGGGGAGGTGCAAGAGTGCATGGTATTTAGGATGAGGCATTCCTTGTGAAGCAGGTCATAAAATCAGAGGGAATCTGCTGGTTAGCCAGAGAGAAGTATTAAAAATGGGATAACTGTTTCTGCTAGAAGCATCAGAAGCAGTGTGAGCTCTGAACTTTGGGATTACATCCAGTATGTTCAATATTGTTCCTGTTGCTGGTATTTAGGTTAGATATATACACAAATACCATTTTATCATTCAAACTGTTCACCATTTGTCTTCTACTCCTAAAGCTGGGAGCCTCAAAAAGGCAACCCAGGTGTGCTGTAGAAACACTGGCAGGTATGCCAGGAGCAAAGACATAAAACTTCAGTAGTGTGATATTTGTGAGCAACTATGTCCCTTCATAAAGAGAGTTTCAAAACAAACAATGCTAGAGTTTTTCTTCATTCAAATACCTACATCATCAGATTAAGTCACCTAAATTCTTCCAACTTTTCTATATGAATCATCTTTCACATATTGTTTGCTGTAACAGAAAGCATAGTAAAATCTTCTGTCTCCACAGGCCTCCTCACCTTCTCTGACCAATTTGAAATACGTAACGTGAAAATCCACATCTTCCTACAACAGGAACCAAGTACAAACACTTACATTTTACAGTCCTTCTGTGGTTTTCTTGCCAGTTTCAAAGTCAGGTAAAAAATTGATGGTTCATTGTAACTGAGCCAGAGACAAGGCCAGCAATGGACAGTGTTATGACAAGGATATTCTCCTTCCTAAGGAGTAATGAACTGCCTTTTCCTCTAGCAGTGCCTGCCAAATCCATACAAAAGGAACCTGCCAATTTCTATCTGTCTGCAAGACCAATTTATGAGGTCATAGTATTATGATAAAGATCTTTTTGCCTGTTGACTTGTGATACACACACAGATCTTTGAAAAGGAGAGAAAGGTTCCACGTTTAAACTCTGGTGTGAAGTTTTGGGAGGAATGTGGCAGTTAACTTTGGAATCTGTGTAAGTTCTACAGCCCTTACATTATTTCTTAGGTAACGTGTTATGTCCATCAAGAAGAAATTTTATATATAGCAGCCTGCCAAACTAGTCTATGGAATAGTAGGGGAAGCAACTTCCTCACCATCCAGCTCCTGATATCCCCACTGGAACAAGGGGGGAAAGAGCAGGTTCCTCTTGCTATAGAGACCTGACCTGGACCAAAGCCATTTGTTAATGGCTTTCCACCCCCTCCTTTCTCATCAAGCCACTAACAAATTAATGAGCTATTTCTCAAGAGCAGAGTTTAAGGGAGGGAAGTGCAAGGGAGAGTTATCATTAAATACTTTAATCCCTTCAGCAGCTTATGTACAAAAGCAGGTGCTCCCTCCTTTCTGTTCTCCAGAAGGAATGCCATGGGACTCCCCTCCAGAGCTAGCAGGAACAGGAGAACCAGAGAATACCCAGCTGCCACCTCCACCAAGGGTAAATGCATTTGACCATTCTGCACAGCCATATATTCCATGTCTCCTGAACAAAGTGGGGATAAACTTAACTTTCCTTCCCTTGAATGACCAGCAATTCTAGTGTTTCTAGTCCTGTCTCCACACACAAGGTTGTTGGTGAAAAAGCTTTTAAGTGAATACAGAATCTGGCTTTACCCTAGACCCAAGCAAGTTTGTGTACATGGGCCAGGGGGAGAGGAGCAATTGTCACTGCCTTACTTGGTTTCCTCTTCTCTCCCAGGGCATTTTAGAGGCATTCCTCATGGATTCTTTTCCTGACACATTGCCAACATTTTCTGCTTATGCTCAAAAGACACACATCAAGACAGCAGGAACCACATTCAACACAGTGATGTAGCACCAGGAAAGTGCAAAATTCATAAGGCAAGTTGTGAAACAAATCCTTCCAGGCCAGACTGACAGGAAGGGTCTTTCCCTTGCTCAGCTGCCCAAGGATAAGGGCATATCCTGACAGGATTGCTTTAGGTTATCTTCCTAAGATCTTCCACATCATTCTCTGGGCAGTTGTAATGTGGTTTATCTACTACAGGTTATTATTCTGCTGGTGAGAACAGAAATCAGAGGGTCATGAGGCACTGGAAGAGTTTACCCAGAGAAACTGTGGCTGCCTCAGTCCTGGAAGACTTCGAGGCCAGGCTGGGTGGAGTTCTGAGCAACCTGGTCTAGCAGGTGGCATCCCTGCCCTTGCAGGGAATTGGAAACAAAGGATCTTTCAGGTTCCTTCCAACCCAAACCATTCTGTGATTCTATGATTGCATCATCCCAGGACTGACATAAACTCTAGTTGCCTTACACAAAGCAAGGACTACTACTTGCCTTTGTCCATGCAGGGGAAGGAAAAGGATTTAAATGTCAGAACCAAATTAAATATTATCTTCTAAACTGAAAGCTTCTAGGACAGCAACAACAACAAAAAGCAAAAAAAAAAAAAACAAACCCCACAAAGTAATGATTTCCCCATGACTGTCTGATAGTGAATTTTTCAGTAAGAAGTTTGTTACATTTTATTCGTGTTGTGTCTTAGTGTCAAGAGAAGACACTAAGACACCAATAAATACTCTAAGAGTCCTCTGAAAGGCCTGGTGTGCCAAATCTTAATCACGTCATGTCTAGGATCTCTTGGCCTTTTCTTGCTGGCACCTGGACAAACATCCAATGTAATACAGCACACAAAGCAAAGGTGGCTGTGGCTAAGCTTGGCCACCTTAGCGGAATCAAAGTTTGGCCTCCACAGACTGTGTTTAAGGTCACAGCTTTCTTCATTCCTGCTTTTTCCCTGCCCCCTTGGAGGTGTGCCCACTGCTACAGATGAAAACCAGGTCGAAGCATAGGGGGTGCTGCCAGCCCAGCGTTAGGAAGAAACTTTCCCAGAGCACAAGCTCTGCAAGGCAGCCACTTTCTGACACATCCCCCTCTCCTCTTTGGCCTTTTGCCTGTCATGCTACTCAAGTATTTCAGTGCCAGAGCAAGCTAGAGGGGGAAATCTGGTCAAACCCAAATCTATGATGATTTCTGGTTTTCTTCCTGCAGTTTTGCATTGGTTACTCCATTTTCAGGCCATCCTGTGGTAGAGCACACATGGAAGCAAGATAACATCATGGACCTGGCTCCTCTCTTCTATGTATTTTCTCACACAGTACTTTTGATTACAGAATAAGCAAAAAACCAAAAAAAACCCCAAAAAACCCCAAAAAAACAAAAAAAAAACCACCAAAAACTAACAAGCACGGTGATTTTATCCAAGAAGAATTTCAATATTATTGATCTAGCCCAACATGAACTTGATTTCCACATATGCCAAGACTTGGAATAGAGAATACCGAAAATCAGATCTCCGCAATTCCAGTGCCAGCTGTGGTTCCTCCTGGGAAGCATTTATGATGCAATCCAAAACACATATGTAGATAACACTGGCTCCTAGTCCTGTGATCCTTCCTGTCCTCACTAACATGGGCCATCTGTTACTGCTTAGCAGGCAGCCCCACCAGACACTTGATTGGTACGACTTGCATGAAAAGTATGAAATAAACTGCCAGGAAAAATGGCATTAAGAAGTCTTTCCCAAGCAATTTACCATTTGAAAAGTGTAATTTAAACTGCACCACATAAGGTGATAAAAGAAAACAAAGCATGAACTAAGCCACAGAGCAATCTCTGTCCCTACATGATACCCACTCAGGGGGAAGGAGAAGTGGGAAACAGAAATCATGCTGTGGCTAACCTGAAAATTCTCTCTGCCTAAAAGCAGCATGGTCCAGGAATGCCAGAGGAATTAATTACCTTCTGCTGAGTCCCTGCTGAGCCCTTTGCCCTCTTGCTCACCAAGCCATAGGAGAGGATAAGAACAAAACCTTGACTGCTTTAAGCCATTCTGCTCTATTCTCAGCCTGACCAGCTGGGCAATAGCCTTTACAAGGGACTTTAGATAGAACTGCACAGGGCCATCAGAAGAAAACCAGCCTGTCATTCACCCACTCAGATTCAAGATGCACGCTAGGATGAATGATCACATCTTTCCATGAGCTGTCACCGCCTACACCCACCAAACACCAAAATACACCTTAATCCAGGCTAGTGAAAAGCCTTAATTTAACTCTGACACAAAACCAAGAGCAGTCGGCATTAATTTCTTCCAGAAAGGTCTCACTGGGGTGTGGGAGAAAGCACAAGCTATAGCATAGGCTCTCAGCATGAACAAACTCCCTTCTACTCGAAGAAATCCCCAAATTAAAAGTTTCCTCCCAGCAGTAAGTTACCTGATATCCTTTTCCTTACAAGTTCTAGCCTTAAACGACAGCTTGGGAAGCCCCCACTGTCCTTCCCAGCACAGCCTCTGCCCCAGTAGGTGCTAGTGCTCTCTTCCTGTGCTAAAGCAGAGTCCTGAGAGCTACATCCCCACACAGAGTGCTCTTTTTAGCTGCCTGATTACATTTTATCAAACAAAACTGCTAATAACTTTTTGCAGCTGTCATAATATCCACTGCATGAGTAAACTAGAGAGAAACCCTTCCTGAGCTGAGAAATCAGTCCAGTTCCTAGAAGCATTTGACAATCCCATTCACAAAACCTGGCAGAACCTACAAATGACAAAATTCTGCATTCTGGTCTTTAACCAGAACTCCACATTAGCAAAATCTTCCTCTGTGTCTTCATGTCCACAGCAGGATAAAAGTAAGCAAACCACCTTGTTCTGGAGGTCACCACTTAAACCTGATCCTGCTTGCCACACTTGGAACATACCATGGAGATAACAGATCCCTGGCACCCAGCACAAAGGGGATGAGGACATTCTTAAGCAGGTACACCAAGTCTCCTCTCCATGGGGAAGTCTGTCAACATGCTTGGGCCCCAGTCAAATGATCTTCCAAAATAAAGGTGGATACCCATCTACAGAAATGTGCAGCTCTTTCCCTGAAGAAAAACTGTCCCCCCTATGCCCTGCATGACAGGAATTATTTTTTTCCCCCCACGAAAGGGCTTGCCTGATCTATGGAGTCAGGAAAGTTGTGTGGATCATTCTTAGCTATGGAGGCCCACTCACCTTGGGGCTTGTTCTCATGCACCAGCAGCTCCACTCCCTCTCCCAAGATATTGGGCAGCCTGGAAGGTTTTTTCAGAGCATTGTCTATGCAGCATTGGAATAAAGAAGCATCATGGTGTATCAATTTCATAGCTCAGATACGGCCAGCTGCTCCATCATAATCTGTCTTCACAAGCAGTATTCATTAGGCTTCTCAGAAGCATTCCCATACTCTACAAGCAACATCAGGTAACCCTAATTTTTATTTCAGCTTTCTCCTTCTGCAATTGAAGTAAGATGTCAAAGTGAACGCTACAACATAATAATTATTATGGTTAGGGCCTTAAAATAACTAACTCACAGCTGTGCCACGTCTTAGACATATTGCCTGACTTGCATCAGTGTCTCTGTCTTATCAAATGGACATGCCAACTATTATTTTTTAAGGACTACTACTGGTAAATAAATCCAAAGGTTTAGTGTTGCCATAAGTAATTACAAAATGCTTCTTAAGAACAGAGGAAATATAACATACAGCTGTCAATGTTGTAAAAAAATCCCATCTTATCAACATACAGGGTGCAGCCAGGGTCCAGTTTTTTCTGAATTTAATCCAAATAACATGCACTCTGCCATGCCCTCTGATGTCAGCCACAACACTCAGCATTTATTCATCTACCAGCTGACTCATGTGGTCTCACACTACACCATCTCATCAACACAGAGATATGTCTTTTGCTCTTGTATTATTTTAATTTAGGCTTTGTTTTCATAGAGGCTGCAAAAATTTAAACACCATTTTGCCTCTTTTAGGGTCCATCTAAGCTTCAGTGGGACCACCACATCAGAGGATCACATATCTTCTTGTAAAATGATGTTGTGCTGCAAAATCATGGGGTAACCAAAGCAAGTCCAGAGGCCAGAGGCAGAATTTGACTTGACAGAGGAAGGGGAAGAAAGTTTATCCCGTTGAGATATCCAGCACAGGAATGAATGATAAACCCTCCCAACCACATGCCTATGGGAGCTGTGTGGAATGCAAGCCAGAGTAATTGTCTGTTTCACTGAACATGAATATTAAGCACAGATGAGTTTCAAAAACCATTGCCTGACTGCATAAGAGAGTTTGGTCATGTTTGTTTCCCACTGAATTTAAGCAGAGCAAGATGATGTTGTAAGACATTTTACACCTTTCATATGGACCAAGCTGAGTCCACCCACACATGCCCATCAACCAGAGCTGATGTAGTTCTTCTTGAAATGACTTTTTATTTCATATTCTTTTGCTTACCAGTATTACACTAACGTATGATGTAGAGCAAATATGTTTTTGAAAGGGAATTTTTTGTGCCACACAGACTTGGGCTTTGGGCACAACTGATAAGCTGGTTAATGGTACTAGAAGAAAAACTAGGTTATTTTCTGCTCCTCACTGATGAGGCGGCTTTTATTCTTATATCATTAATAACTTGATTGATTGCATAAGAGCTAAGACTTAGCATGAAATTCTTCCTTATATCCTTCAGATTTAGAAGTCTGCAATCTTAAATATTTTTCATATTCAATAGTGCTGGAAAAAATAGGAATTAATTTTGGTCTCACACCTGTTATGACACTGGAAATTAAGTGAAATTGAGAGAAGAAATCAACTAAGTGGTTGTAGTTCAGTTATATTCTTTGTCATTTGGGGACTGCACGCTCTAGGAAACAACCAAGCTCCTTGCTTTAATACTGGATATTCTTCATGGCAAAGGGATTAATCCTGTCTGGTCCCCCAGCAATCTGAGGTCAGTGAGCAGGAGGGAAGGGAACACATTAAAGCTGATACTTCTGTTAAAAAAGAGCTATGGTGCAGCATGCTCAGGTTTCTGTACAACAGGGACCGTGTTTGTTTTGTGTTAAAGAGTATTACATGCTTATCATGCCAGCTCACAGAAACTGAGGCAACTTTTCCATATCATTCTGATCAATTTCATGAGCTGAAAATTCTCTCTACCACAGACATACCTATTTTGAGTACAACCATCTTGTCACAAACCAACTAGCTGTTGCTTACAAAACACGAAAGTCCTGGGAGTGGGAGGTTTTATTTTTGTTGCTGGTTTTGGTTGAAAAGCACACAAGTGCTGGGTGAAATACTGTTTATTACCACACTGGCTGGTCCACACATCTCCTGCAGTTTGTAATTTCACCGGCTGGTGAGCACAGAGGGAGAGCCCACCCCACACCTGCCTGGCAGTGCTCTTGTGCTGGCCAGGAGGCTGCTGGCTGTCCCCTGGCTGTGGCAGGGACCACCTTGGATGGGACAAGGACCAGTGGCTCTGTCTTGCACGTCTCTCTGGTGAGAATGCCAGCAAACACAGCTGAGGGTGGGTGAAGTCAGTGCTGAGCAGGGCACAGAGGGCACTGAGCTGCCCTTTCCATGCTGGGGGGATGCCCAGTGAAAGCATCCCTTTGAAGTTGGAGACCAATAGGGAAAGGTTTTAAAAGGAGTGGGGCTTTTTTCCATAAAGAACAATTTATCTACAAGGCCATGGGCAAAACCAGCAATTGCCCCATTCCTCCAGTGAGAGTTTTGCACTGAAAAAGTACTCTGAAAGCTGCACAGACATCCTGCACACATTCAGTAAATGCAGCAAGGTCACACTGCCTCCTAGAAAGGCTGCTATGTGTCCCCAGTCCCACCTGCAAGGACAGAAATAAACCTGTCAGGTCGTCTCTGTGAACTACTCTGTGAATTTTATCTCAAAAAAAATGGTGTGGCCTTCTGCTAGAAAATCCTGATTCGATCCCTTTGCATCAGCTCCTGTTTTGTGAGAACAGAAAGCAAGGAATATACTCAGGGTTGGCTTGCATGTTCCAGGAAATAATAGGGAAACATTCCTGAAAGTCAGCTCTCCAACATCTTGAGGTCCTGGGGTTTTTTTTCAGGAGGTTTTTATATCACACTTTTCTACTTGCATAGAAAAAAAAATAAAACTCTGAAGACTGCAGGTGATGCACAGATGGCCCATAGGTTATTCTGGGACAAGACAGATCAATTTAAGCCTCTAGATTATTTGACCCACACAATTTAACTCAGCAGTTTTCCTGAAGTATACTGGAAAGAGGAACTCAGTTCCAGGTAACACTCAAGCTGACCTCAACTTTCACAAGCAGCTGCAAACTGGATCAGCTTTAACTGACCCAAAGATTCAGCTATACAAAAAAGGAGCTCTATCATAGCATCAATGACCTGAAAACAGAGGAAATTTGAAAAAAAAAAAATCTCAAAAACATGCAATAGTATCAGCTGCTGGTTTCCTCTAAGACATTATTTTGCAGGTAAATTGAATCATGCTCTGTCTGCAATCAGTGCACACCACAGAGCAAGAAATGCTACATCCAGCACAGGGCAGCTGCACCAGTGAAAATGAACCCAGCCATAAGATGCAGCCATCAGGGAGAGCATCAAGGTACTGAGGGTAATCTCTCTGTATTTGTTTCCTTTCTTTGTTTTCAAAGGGAAAGGAAACATCCACTTAATTATGTTCCCATTCCAAGCCTAATTAGAGGCAGTTAGATGTTAAGTGCTGTTGAAGAGAAATAGAAGGATTGAGTTTCTAGCTGTTCTTCTGTTAATGCATATCCAGAAAGTGTCTTCTTTTCTGTCCTAACCTGTTCTCCCAACAATGAAAGGTACAACCTGAGTGACACATTTCTGGTGACTGTCTTTTGATGCAGTAGTGGCCACAGCAAGTTGTAATAAAAACGCTTTTGGGCAGGAGACTACTAGGGAAGACAACAAAAATCCTGGGCTCTCCATTGCAGGAAATCTGCAGCAATCCTCCATCCCAAATAGCTTTTGGAATTGACTTGGATGTGTTTCCATAATCTGTTTACAATGTCCTCCACCTTCTCTTTGGTTGAGGTCAGAGATACAGCAGAGTATCTCGACAGTCCAAGCAAGCTGCATGCTGCCTTTGTATTATCCTGTGTATTATCTTCAAGCATGGACAAAAATCCCAGTCCACGTGTATATCCTTGCAGCCTACATGGGCCTGCAGACCCCAGGTCCCCATCTCTGCCACGGACTTTCACCTGAGTTGGGCTCCAAGCCCCGGACACACCTTCAAAGCCTTGGTACTGCCCAGCTGGACTGATGCAATAGACATCCTGTGATGCCATAAACTGGCCTCAGTTTCAAGTCCAGATACAAAAAAAAAAAAAATAATAATTTCAATGACATCTGGCATATTCAGGAAATTCTCATTTCTTTGAAAACTTCTTTTTTTTTTAGAATTTCCCAAATGACTAAGTTTTTGTCATTGAGAAGACTACCTTCATCAAAAACATTAGGTTTTGATATAGCTCCCATTTACTTTCAGAAACATACAAAATGAGCAATTTTTCATATTCTTTTCCCAAAAAAATGCTAAAAGGAGTTCTCCAAACACTTCAAAAGTTGCTTCCAGATGGAGGCCAACCCATGAGAAACTCGGTGCAAACGACAAATGTTTTTAAAACTTATCAAATGACTAAATCAGCATGGCCTAGCTGAATCTTCACTTGCAGAAGATGTACTCAGGTCCCTGCAGTAAGAGTTTCCCATGTGCTGAGTTGCAGATGTGCTTTGCTGGTGGCACTCAGTGCAATTTGCTGTTCCTGTGCATTGCATTCTCTGAAGCAGTGCCTGTAATCCATCAGGAACAAGATCCTGAGGAACTTGTCAGCTTCACTGGTAGCTTCAATCCTGTGGCAGCAGCAGGTCTGAGCTGAGCATTTCTGTTCACAGGCATTAGGGCACTGAGTGGTTATGTGGGTCAGATAGCAGGGGCTTCCTTCTCTTCCCAGTTTTAGGGACATGTAAGTGCTCCTCTTCCTATGAATTTTACACGGTTTCACTCTCTTTTCTCCTCTCTGACTTCTCTGCAGAACCTTATAAGCATGCCAACCTTTTCCTCAGGTCTGTTCCCAAGATCCAGAGGCTTCTGCAGATTAAGTCCATCACGTCATTATTCACTGCATTACATTCTCCTAGCAATTAAACTCTTAAAAAAGATCCCTTCTGAATATATTAACAAAAAAATAACATTTCAGTTTGATCCATCCAAATCCACATTCAGCCCAAACCAAACGCAACCTTTCCTCAAGCTCTCGGCAAATATCTCCCAATAATAAATGATGGCAAGACAAAATTTCAACCTTCTGCTCAGCCCAGGCTATTGGTGAATGTGGTGAATCCTGCCTGGCTTTTGGGAGAGGGTCACTGCCAGCATCACACAGTGACCAGCCACCAACTGAACTCAGCACAGCAATTCAGGGAGATGGAAAAAGCAAGAAACAGAGAGGGAAAGGGGGCTGCTTGCTTCTTTTAAAGATTTTAGTGCTGTCCCCAGAAACACAGAGATGAAAAAAGCACATCTGGAAAACATCTTGCAAAACACTATGTGGAAATTACAGCAAGATTAGTATTAACAACATTAGCTTCCACTCTTTCATTACAGTAGCTCCTAAAAATCCTGTGTCCTCCTCCCAGAGCTCAAAGAACCAGCTCAGCTACGAAAGTAATGATAATCCAGTAAGACACAAGTGTGCCAGGCTTCAGAGTCCCTTCAGTGCAAGGGAAATTCAAATGCTTCCCTCTCCTAACCCAGAACTATTACAGAGACAGAACATTTCAACCATCTGCCCACCACCATAAGAGAGAGCTAAGATGGAAAGAAGCCTGCTCTGCCCATGTGAAGGATCTCTTCTCTGAGAGATGATTAAATGCTAATTAATAGAAATGAGCCCTACAATATCCTACAATATTTGTCATCTGCTCCCCACAGTCCCTTCTGCAGTCCTGCATTTTATTCTAAAGATTCAGTCGCCAAGGTTTGCAAGGCACTGAGATCAACAGGGCTGAAAAGTGCAAATCTGGTGGCTGCAGAACAGACTCAGCACTACAGCAAAGCCAGCATCTCTGTAACAAGAGTCACTGGGCTTAAACAGCATGTGAAAGATTGAAGGAGATGTTTCTGCAAGCTCACATGCACAAAGAGCCTTTCTAGATATTCATCTATTAACTCACTGGCACGTAAATTTGTAGGACAGTTGCAACAACAGAAGAAATGATGATAAAAATCCAGAGAGGGAGACAACTAACAGTACCACGTAACCTAATTTCCCGCCCTGACAGCATAGGGAATTGATAAATAGTCACAGACTCAGAGATAAAATCAGATTATTGGATCCATTTTAAATTCCCTTGGTTTACCTATGATAATTGCCTCCATTTCCTTGACAAGCAAGGCTGGAATGAACCAGCATCCAAGGACTCTACTGCTGTTTTCATGGAAAAGTGCTAACAAGGCCTCCCCAGCACCTTTCCCTAGGATTTATATTTACTCTGTTTAGGCTACACAACAGGTTGCTCAGAGCATGAGGGAATGCTAAACAGCCAAATGTTTACTACACATCCAGTGGCACTCCCCCCCCAGCCTCATCCCCTTCCCTGTGACAAACAAGGACTCCTGCCACTGCTTGGTTATGAATGCACCCTATGCCTTTCCAAACAGAACTGAAACAACTTCCAAGTCACTCATTATCCCCCTTCACCAGTCCAAACTGACCCATTAATGTGAAAATGTCACCATCCTTAAACTACAGAACTGTCCTGATGCAAACTCCAAGGTCAAGGGGACGTGCTTGCCGAGATGCAAGCACAGCTCCACAAACAGAAAAGCAGGAGCATTTAGCCAAAGGCAAACTCAATTATTCCATTAAATGAGGTGTAAAATGCTAATTTGTACCAAAACCACATCATTTTCAGAATGTGAAAAATCCCAACCAAAACCCCACTGAACAAGCTGGGTACACACCCCAAGAAAGAATTTAGAAAGCTGACTCTGGAGTTATGGTTTCAAACACCATCTAGCCTTTTTATTGTTGTTCTTTAAAATTCAGTTATTTATTTAGCCAACAGAATTCACCTTGGGCTGTGCTTACTAGAAAACACCATTATCTTTAATCTTTCATGTATATCATTGTGAGAACAGAACAGGAAACAACTGACTTAAGGAGGCAACTGCATGAGGTTTGTGCCTGAACAATGGAGCACTTCAAATCTGTCACGCTGGGGGGATACTGTGCATTTTTGAGAGCTTGTTTTTTTTGGATTTCAGGTAACTACATATGTGTAATAACACTGCTTTCTAAAAGTATAGCAATGTTGACTTTGCAATCAAATGGAACCACCAAGAGATTGAGCAATCTAAGCCACATGGGAAAGCTAAAAATTTCCCAAAATATTTCCTCTAAAACCATCTGCTAACATATATTTTCAAAGAATTAAAAGAAAAGAAATACAGTCATGGTAAGAGGTATTAAAAAGACCAGAAACATGCAGGAACCAATGCAGAAGCACTGGAAAAAAGATTTGGGGAGAAAACCAGTTATTTCAGCAACCCAGCTGGACACTTATAGGGGAGATGACTAATGCCATTAGGAACTCAAAGGGACACACAAATTTAATCTCACATTATAATGCACAGTTCAGACAGCTGCATTTGAGGATGGGTCAGGAGTTGAGCCATAAATCTGTGTTCCTGAGCAGGCCACCACATTCACTCTTTGTCTTGGTCATTTCCCAGAAAACAGCTCTGTGAGCCCCCAGAATGGTGGGGGAATGCCTCCTCCACCCTCCTGCCACAGCAGGAGCTGCCTGTCCCAACAGCAGAGCCACTCCCAGCACCCACAAGTGACCTGCTTTTGGGGGAATTCTGAGAAGATGAAAAAGGGGGGGAGAGGGGCCCTTCAAAGCACTCACCAAGACTTCCCACACCTCCCATGCCAGAGGGGCACTGAGCCCATCACCCTTCATGGGGCCATCTCCAGACCCCCTGACCTCCACACCAGGGACACCACATTCCCAGAGGAACCATATGAAAACATGCAATTTCAACCTTTTTTAAAATCACAGCCCTGGTGTGGCCTCTCAGCCAAGTAACACTTACCTGCCCCACCGTTCTCCGGCCACCTGCTAACTTCCAAGGAGTCACAGGAGGCACAGGTCTATTTTCAAAGCAATAAAAACTAGGAAAACCAAACAACCACTAACTATCAGTAGCTACCTTAGTTCTGATTTTGCCACATAGCCAAAGACACGCCAAGTTCTAAGAACCTAATGTAATCCCCAAAAACTTCGGAAGATGCTGTTCGGATCAGTGACCCACCTTGGAACATTATCTAAATGGAAACTCTACTTGCATGCTTTGATTACATTAACTGACAGCAAGAAAACCCAATTGCAGCAGGACAGCACACACAAAGCACTCATTTGAGTGCCAAGTGTCTCACAGGGCCTAGGATCAGAAAGTAATCACTTTGCTGCGGTGCCTATTTGGGGCAACAACAGGCTTTGCATGGAAGACAAAACCCATTTTCCTCAGCCATATAACTTTAAGGACAAGTGCATGCCCCCTTAAAGCTCCCTCCCAAAACACATTGAGGCAGGCAGTGAATTTGGTAACAAAATATATTTAGAAGGCTACAGTGAAATATTAATTATACACATGCTTTAAGGCCAAAGGTTACTTAAGTACTAGACAAATACAAGGTACTGAGGGGTGCTCCAAGGTTTCTCTCTCCTATAAAAAATTCACTTAGAATTCTAATCCAAAATTCATCTTCTCTTAAAAACAAGACAGGCTGTATCTCGTATTTCTATGCAAGCAATTTACGATACCCAAAAGGAAAAAATAAAAATAGCTAACAGCCAAGCAGAGCTTTTATCACCTTTTTTTAATCTACTAGTTCCAAACCAGATGCATTCAGTACAGAATTCTGATTAGGAAAAAAATGGCTGTTGAATTTTTATTACTACGTCCTTTAAGGACCAAAAGCGGTAACCTTAGGCATTTAATGTGTTCTATGAATAACAATACATATGAGCACAGAAGAAGCTTGTTATCTCTGTTTATGGAATTTTTTTACCATGTTGATACATTTTATGGAAAGAAGTTAGGAAGTATGGTGAGGGGGAGGAGAGGAACCTATCAAAATAACAAATTACATTAAACAAAATCTAGTTGGAAAGGAACAAGCTATGCAGTATGAAATTTGAATGAACTGTGTCTCCCCATTATGGTCCTACAGCTCCCATGAAATCTGTCCAGCCTCATTTAATGCTTATACTAAAAGCCCTTACCTATACACATCTGTCCCACAGATACAAATGCAATTCATATTTAACCCTGACAAAAAAATCACTTGTTGAGGGAACATGCTGCGTACACAGACTTTCTTATTTTATAAACAATGTGAAACACACAGAAATCCTTCATGATGGTTCAGAACAGCTCACTGGATGCAAAGAAGCATCTTCTCCCCACTCCCTCACATCTGTAACCATCTGACCCAACAGGCAAAAGGCTGCCACCACACACCACCCTGTCACAGAACGAGTTTCTTCCCTGTGTTGCATTGCAACTCCATTCCCACAGACAGAAAAAAAACCCATACAAACTGCAGCTAAGCAACACAGAGCTTTCTCCTTCAGAAATCAGCTTACAACCTCTCCAAAATATGTGGGAAAGCCATCAGAATAAAAATTTACAAACCAGCCATTTGTGGCGCTGGCATGGTTTCCTTCTGGTATTTAGCTCAGTCCAAGAAAAAAAAATTAAAATAGTGCCTCCAATAGAATCCTTCCAATATTTTCAGCTCTGAGAATTCACAAGGACTCAAGTTGAGTTACACTGACTCTGGAGCCAGCAGCTTCTAAGAGTACAAAAATCACCCCAGAAAATAATGGAGGGGGGGCGGGTTGTGGGAAGTCCATACAACCCTCAGCTCTCAAACTTGCCTGAAAAAAAGAAAATGAGCCAGAGCACACCATGTTTTTGCTCTCCTCGTGGCAATAGCTGCATCCTGCTCCAATTTATCCTAAATGGATTCAGAGCCCAGAAAGGGGACAAAAATGTGAATTAGTTTTTGTTCTTCCTTTTAGCACAGAAGGACTGATAAAGACTTAGAATCTGCTGTCAAATGCTCTGGACCTTTGCCAAATCCTTTGCTGTCTTCTCCCACTGAGACCTGCCTCGGTGTCCCTAGGCTGGTGCCTTGAGAAACTACATGCAACAGCAAGCATGATTCTTCATTCTCCTTTGATCCTGGCTGCAGGATTCTGTCTCCAACCATTGATTCCCTCCTCCTTTTCCAGGCTCAAGGAAGAGGACAAACAGAGACTCTGGCAGCTGTCAAATGTTAAGTAACTGGAAGAGTGGGCCATGCCCTTGGAGAAGATCAGGACACACGATGGGATGAGAGCCTGACCCACAGCTCAGAGGAAAAGGATTTGCAGCAGAGCATCCCACCAGCACAGGCGCGTTGCTGGAGCCCGAACCGGAGCTCAGCTGTGTTATTTACCCTGCGAGGTCCCAGCTGTCAACCTGGCCTGGCATCGTGACAGCCTACGGCACAAATGCCCTCAGCCAGCTGCTTGGCTCAGGGTACAATTCTCTCTTTTTAAATGAGATTAGCGTTGGTGAAATGTGCTAGCTCAACGGGCATGCTGATCTAAGTCCTCTGTTTATTCGGGCTACAGCAGATACAACGATCACTTAAAAAAAAAAAAAAGAAGTAATTTTAAAAGATGCCATGGATTTGCCTGAGCTCCTGCAGTTGCTCACTCATCACAGGATGAAGAGGGGTTTCTTACAGATCTGCTGAGAACTGAGGACTAGAAAGGATGAATCTTGAAACTGTGGTAAGTATATAAACTTAGACACCTACCTCCTTGAGACTATTGTGAAGGATCTACTTGCCAACAAAAAACCCAACAGATTATTCTGGCTTCCTATCCATTTCAGTCATCAGACACATCTGTTGCCACCAAAATTATGAAAAAAAAGGGGCGAGATAGGTTAAATATCGGGGGGCTGGGGGTATGAGGGGGCCAGTAACACCGAGGTACTGCCGTAAGTATGGATAAGCAAAATGTGGTTTGGTTATGCTTTTAAAAAAAAAAAAAAAAGAAAACCTATGAAGTTAAAGTTGAAACAGTTGAAGTCCTATGTAAGGATGTCAAATCGTATTGCCATGAATAAGCAATTCTTTGTTTAGAATGCCTTTTTAAGCAGAAAGATGAAGATTTGAGTCAGTGTGTTTCACGGACACTTTCCACAGCACAGAGCTACCAAACCGACAGAGCACAACCAGCTCCCCCGGCTAGGAAGTGACAAATGCGCCTCGGCGCGCTGTATCGATGATGTGCGGAGCAGGTCTCTAACTGCACACAGCGGGGCCATTACCGTGTGTTGTCACCGTGTGCCATTAAAAGGTCTTTAACCTGCCGATCGCCGCCGCGATACGCGGCTCCTGCCGGGGATCTGCTGAGTAACAGGCCGGGGCGCTGCGAAAACCCCCAGCCCCCGGGGTCGCCTGAAAAACACGGCCGGGCTGCCCGTCAGGCAATCGCGGCAACTCAATTAATGCATCTGGGTCAGGAAAATGGTTTGCGGGAGCCCGAGCCCGGTTACGAAACGCGGGCAGCGCGGCGGGTACCGCGGCCGGGGCGAGGCGCAGGTACCGGGGGCTCGGGGCGGCATCCCCCGCGCCCCGCGGAGGGACGCGGATGCGGCGAGCAGCGGGGACACGGTCCGGCCGGCCAGGGGCGCGGCGGGGAGGGGCAGGCTGTGGAGGCTCTCGGGGAGACCCCTGCAACTTTCCCCCGCGGGGTCTCGGGGGGATGTGCTCGCCGCGAGAGGAGGCAAACCCCATCATTTTCTGTACATAGATATGTGTGTATATATACGTGTGAGCTCAGAGATAAACGCGTGTGTCTGCGTGCAGATCTGTATTCCGGCGGACATGCCCCGTGCCCGCTCGCCCAGCGGTGCCGCCCCGGCGGAGCCGCGCTGCGGAGCCCCCGGTGCCCCCCGCCCCGGGCAGGTGGGGGCCGGGGAGTGCCGGGCCATGCCCAGCGGTCCCGGTGTGCCCGCGCCGCGCCGCGCCGCACTCACCCAGAACACGAAGGAGTAGATGATGAGGAGGGTTTTCAGACACGTTATCACGGGTTTGGTCTCCATTCTCCTCGATGCCATAATACTGAGATCCCGGCTGCAGGCTGGGCGCGGGAGGAGGCGGAGGAGGAGGGAGGGAAGGGGGAGGGAGAAGGGAGCGGGGGGGCGGAGGGAGGTGAGCTCAGCGCCCGGCTGCCGTGGCCGGGCTCACCGCGCCTCCTGCTGCCGCTGCCGCCGCCGCCGCCGCC
>VXAX01004357.1:530638-574854 GCA_013399835.1 Leptocoma aspasia
CGGCGGCCGCAGGGGTGACATTTACTGGAATAGCTCGGGGAGGGGAGGGGGGGAGTGAGGTTTTGGAAGATGAGGTGAAAGACACCCCCCGGCTGCCCCCTTTTCTCGGGAAGGTGCTCGGGGGCGCTGCTTGGGCTGCTCAGGGGCTCGGGGATGGAGGCGCTGCATGGTCGGAGCTGCAGAGGGAATTGCCCGTACGGGAGAAAATATCTCTCAGTGTCACGATTAAAATGTGTACTCCTGCGCAAGCTTCAAAGGTCTGGAGACCACAGCAAGGGCAAGTAGCACAGGTTTGGCGATGCTCTGGTTACAGCCACGCAGTCTGGCTGAGCCAGGCTGTACCTAAGAGCAAGAGCTCTGCACCGAAGCCATTTGAGGGACCGGCGCTCCCCCAGCTCTCCGCCTGTGGCTTGCCTCTTTTGCAGCTCTAGTGCAGGTGACCGTGTGGAGACTGTGACCTATGAACGGTGCCTTACAAGAGCAGGTCATGAAGCTGGGGTGCTGCTGGAGCCTGGCCCTGGCTTAATGTCAGCCTCGAATCTGAGCTCTATGCTAAAATTACTCTGAACATTGAACCCCAGCTAAACTGATCAGAAACCTCATACTCCTATGTCTTTGAGACCCCCCAGCTCTGCCTGAAGTAACAACACACCCCGGAGAGAGCACACAGCTCCGGAGAGAGCCTGCTTCTCCCCATTGTCACCGCAGCCACCAGCCCACTGGGGAGTTCAGCAAGGGATGCACAGCAGGGAAAAACCGTGCTAGTCTGGGGATGGAAAAAGAGCTGATCCTGCAGAGCCCTGGCAGCAAAGCAGTGCTGTGGGTCTCACCAGCCTCCTCTGGGGGGGAATTACAGAAGCCTTCTGGGCTGGCTGCCTCCATGACCAGAATGAGGGCACACTTGGCAGCCCAGGCTGCTGCGCCAGGACCGTGGGCAGGCACAGAGGAGATGCCTTCAGGGTTTTTTCCCGTAGTTCACATTTTGGAGGAGGTTATGTGTGCAGGGGAGTGGCTGCTGGAGCACTGCACGTCCCTCCTGAGTGGTGTGCCTGCATGCCCCAGAAAGTAGAGACCTGAACTATGACTTTAACTGCATTAAAATCAAAACAAGGTCAACACCAAACAGGGAATCTCCTCAAGCTACGAAAGTAATGTAGTTTGTGCAGCTGAGGCATATCAAAGTGATGAAACAGCCTTTGCCATTCAAGAGACAGTGTTTGAAAAACAGAGCGAGAAAAAAATGGTTCCTGAGCAAGTGCTTTTGTAATATGCAGAAGTTTGCCGTGAAGATTGCAGCAGGATTTTGCTGGGTTTAACTTATGACTTTTAGAGCTGTTAGCCTACTGTTTCCCCAAACAATGAAGGCATCTAAAAGATGCTTGGGAAGGGAGTATTCTGCAGGAGATACTGGGTTTTTTTAAGCAATCACCACTTTTGTGGAAAATTCAGATGACAGGTGCATAAATCTTTATTGGCTTGGCCATTAAAATGTAAATAAGTGCACTAACTGCAAAAAATTGTATTGACACTAACAACAGTTATAAATATTCACTGTACAAAAATTACACTAAGATTTTTGACAGAAAATAGCTCTGAGCTGGAGAATTCTCTTCCTTCCCCTCACACATGGGATGTAGAAAAGATAAATGCTGCTGTCACAGCCCAGGGGACAGCAGCCATTTATTTCAGTAGCTATGGTTATACTTCCCCTCCCCTTCAGGTGTTTTTAAGAAAGCATGAAACAAACTATAATATCAATCAGAATGGATATTTTGGTAGATGCTGATTTTGACAAAGACTCACATTTTCTGCCAGTAGCATGTGATTTTAGGTAATTCTGTCCTGTAGTGCCTGATTTGAGATACATCCCCTGAGTGTTCTCAGAAGGATGTGTTGGGGATCCAAACTGAATGAGTGCCTCCAAAGCCTCCCTTGACAGTGCTGTTAAAACTCGTAGGATTTTGCACCAGGGAACCAGAGAGAAAAAAGAGATGCAAGAAGAAAAGTCCACATCAGGAAATACAGCTCCTTTCTTCACAAAAGTCAGGCCCTGGAGGGGATGATGTCCTGAGAACTGAGAAACAGAGGCTCCATGATATCTCCACCTGAACCTACAGTCTTCTCACGAGGCTGTCTCTGGAGGAACTCTGAGGTGCTTTTTGGCATACAGTCAAGAAGCATATACTCTGTTGGATGTAGATGCAAATTTTGGATTAAAAATGAGTATGTCTGAACAGAGCTGAACGAAAATCTGCCTGATTACAGCAAATACCATTAAAATATGACAAGAGCACCGAGCCATCAAACATTTTAGGCTTAAATGGAATTACCGAACAATTGCTAGCCTTTATGTGTGGCTTGGAAACACATCTACCTTTTAAAATTATTTTTATCATAGTTTTGCAGATTTAGGAGGGCAGATTCTCAAGTATTACTTGAACAAAATCAAAGCAAGCCTTTCTAAAGCAAAATACATTTTCAGTTTTCTAATCCACATTTGCAAAGTTGGGAACATAATTGCTCTTCACATCTCCCCACAGAGAGAACATTCTTGTAGTTATTCAAAACAGGACATTTTTGCCTAACTGTGTAATTTGAAAAATATTTCTTTAAAACACTGGCAGTTTGCAGGGGTTTCTTCTGCAATCTGTAAGCTCCCATTTCTTCATAATGCACAGGGAATATCCTCTGTCTTAAGAAGTCTGTTTGCAAAGCATTGGTCTGGAAGGGGCTCCTTCATCCCATGGCAGAGCATTGTACCATAGAAAGTGAAAATGAGGACTTCCATCCTTACCTGAAGTTGACCTTGGCTATTTCATGGTTAAATAGCAATTTTCTGGGGAAAGTGGTGGGAAAATGTAAAGGTCTCACACCCTTCTGCAATTACAGCAGGTGAGAAATGTGGTGCTTTGTTCTCTTCATGCCCATTCTGGCCTTTCCCAGATTTGCTGTGGTGCTGTTGAATGTAAAGGCAGCGACCTCTGCTATCCTTTGTTGGGCATTCAGGCTTATAATCCACACTCACTTCACCCTCCCTGGAGAGCAGAGGTTTGAGGGGTTTCTTGTCCTTTTCTCCTTCCCCTTGTTTCCATGTGGATTCTCCTCAGCTGGCAGAGCCCACAGCCTGTGTCACTCCATTGCAGAGTAACCACAGGCTTTGTGGCAAAATGCAGGAAGCAGGAGGAAAAATAAGTGTCTGATAATTTTTCTGCACTCACAGGTGAGTTCAGACAACTCTGTACAGGTCCCACTGACACCTCTGCATCATAATTCAGCTCTAAAAAAGCAGAGCTCTTGCACAGCAGCCAGTTTGTGACACGGCTGGTGGCTGCCTGCTTTTGGCAGATGCATCAGTGGGACCAAGCTGCCAGGCCAAGGCCCCAAAATGTGTCTTCTAAAGATGCCTCAGGCTTTATAGATCCCCAAGGAAGAGATGTGGGGTTACAAAACCAGTGCCAGAAATGATTTGCTAGAAGACAGCCTTTAAGGAGATGAACGTAGTGTTGACAAAGTCAGCCAAGGTTATTTCCATTTACCACAACTTGGAAATAAAGGCCCAGTCTCCTGCAGCACAGGTGTAAGGGAGACATCAGCTTCAGGACTTTGGCAGCAGGTATGAGTTAGGGTGAAATTCATATTCAGCACCATTTCAGCATAAAGGGCTCCTGGGATGGCTCTGCAGCATTGAGATCATAGTGCTTACCCTGATGGGCAGCAGTACATGTTGGCAGAGGAAGAAGTAGTAATGCTAGGAAACTTTCTTAAACCTTTTAAGAAGGTGTTTAGGATGCTTTATAGGAAGTATCTCATGCTTTATGAATTATGCTCAGTTTATGCTCTTATATTAGGCCAAAAAGAGATGTCCTTTATACCATTTCCCTTCAGAGTGGGCATGTAATATCTGGCTTTTATCAGTAACTTTGATACAAATAAGCTTTTTGTAACTCTTCATATTTCTCAGAAAATGCCTTGATTTAAAAGGAAAGTTTATAGCTGTTTTGTAGGCAGCTACTTCTCATGGCCTGTGATGACTTTCCTGATTACTCCAAAGCTTTGTGAAGTGTCCTCTTGAAGGGAATGGAACAGAAATACATTTGTGACTAAGCATAACTACCACAACAGGATAAATTAAGATCACCAGCATTTACAGAGAGAGGGTGGAGGACTTGGAAAAGTAAGAGGTCAGAAAGCAGAAAAATACACAAAGGGCATATAAATACACAAAGAGCAGGTCTATATTATTTCAGGAGAAGCATTATTACATCTCCAAATGATGGAAGTTTTGACACACAGCAAGAAGAATGGAGCCATACAATTTTATTATCTTCATCTTTAGCAATAAAGTGACAATTAACCCTGCACATTTGCCAAGTCACTCAAATTGGTTTGTCAAACTGTACTTCTATGTTTTTTTCTTTTCTTTGTAGTTATGAATAACAACAGTACATTCTCTCCTGTGTGTCCCTGGAATACCTGGACATTTTCTTAAGGTCAGTAGATAATTTACAATAATCTTAGGAGGAATAAGATCATTTCTTCTTCTGGAAAGATGAATGTGAGGGGCCAGGAAACATCTATGAGGTCCCCCTCCTCCATAGTTTTCTGTTATTTAGCTTCTGTCAAGGAGTGTGGTTGGGCTGCACGTTAAACTGTGAACACATTCAGTACTGTTTGGATTTTCCTCCTTCTCCTTTCTTGACTGTGCCATGATTTGTTTCCACTAGATTTCTCTTTTGTCTGCCCTGAAGCAAATTCAGGCAGAACTCGGCCTCTTCTCCAGCGCTGGCAGAAGTTACCCATTGTCATGGCTGGTCTGTGAGAGTTTGCATAAGAAATAGGGGCAGGAGAGCAAACCCCAGCTTTTCTGTTCTGCAGCCATCCCCCAACGTGACAGATGCAGGCTCCTGGCTGACATGGGAACGTCTGTCTGCATATTGTGTGGTATTTTCTGGGCTGGGTAAGACACTGGTCAGCCTGGCACCTGCAAGGACCTGCCAGGCCCTGGACCTTGTCTCTGACAGCAGTCACTGGTGGTACAATGGGGGAGGACCCTGACCTCTTGCCTGGGGTGCTCCTACTCTTGTCTGCCCCAGCTGCAGACTCTGGATTTTTTGTGTCAGCCATAAGAGCCCTGCAGCAAGAGTGTTCACATCCTTTCAGCAGAGACTTTGGAAACAGGTTTGAGAAAACTTCATTTTTTCCTGAGGCTTGCTTTTACTTGTATGCATGTCAGGTCTAGTTCCAGAGGAAAGGAAACCATAACCTGAGTCTTGTGCAGCTGTTTGAGCAGAAAGGGAATTCTGGATGTCCTCAGCTTATGGACAGTGGGATGGGGAAAGCTCAGGTGTGAGACAGCTGATGGACAACATGGATGCTGCTGAGGGAGGTCAAGGTGTGGAATGTGATATTCCAAGGGACAATGTGAAGAGCACCACAGAGGCAATGGGAACACCAAGAGCACTTTAGTAAATAGCCATGCTCAAAATAAAATTAGACTGTGTACTGAAAGGAATTTGAAGTACACTGCATGGATTTTGATCCAATGTCTTTTCTCTCTATATGGTGTCTAGTTTTCCTTCTCCTCCTCTAAACAATGGCTCCTCTTGTCTCCAAAAGACAAGATGATTGATTTTTAAAGCTGCCACGTATCTTACAACAATGTGCTAGTGATGAAAAGAGAAAAAATGACAGCAAAATATTAGCATGTTTTAGCAAATAGAATTATGCTGTATAAAGCAATAACATTTAAAAAATCAATTCATTACAGGGAGGTGTTGTTACTTGCTGGGTAAAGTGTAGGTAAACAAATCTTAAAACAACCAAAGAAACAGGACTGATACTTGGAGCACATCTTGTGCTCACATCAGTGCCAGTGTAGGCAAAGTTCTTGTTTTTCAAGGACAGCCTGTTGCATGTAGCATACAGGTATCTCTTACATGAGCACACAAAAGCTCTGGCTCCAGCTTAGAGGCCCAGCTGCTCATTGTGGAGCAGACTCCTTCCCTGTGATGCTGGGGAATGGAGCAGACATGAGCTGCTCACTCAGACCCTGCTTGTTTCTTGGATGAGCTGGGAGGTGGACGAGAGCAGCTCTTCTTCGCTTATGGAGGATTTTCTTGCTTTGTGCCCACAACCCTTCCCTCTGGAGGAGCAATCTGTTCCCTGGAGACACCCACTGCTTGTCCCTGTCAGGCTCCCTCAGTGAGCAGCCTCGTTTCCTCCACAACCATCCAGCAATTCCCTAAGCCATTGGGTGAGGAGCTCTGCTCCTCTAAGCGGAGGAGCAGCAAACAGTTGTGTCTCAATCAGTGTCAGTCTGCCAAGCACAGCCTGTCTGACCCTTAGCACACCCTCCTGCTCCTCCTGGGCTGGACTGCCTGGGCTCGGGGCCAGCTTAGGTGAGGGGTGCAGGTGTCACAACTTGAACCAAGCCTTTGGGAAAATGCTGTGAGGAGCCTTAGTGAAGATGCCAGGGCTGTCCTTCTCTCTGGGGGTGCTTTTAGGCTGGGCACTCTCCCCAAAAAGCTGCAACCACATTGCAGCCCTGCCCGTGGCCATGCCTGTGCTCCAGGCTGGCCACCCACCCGAGATGGACCCAGGTCAAGGAATGCAAGAAGCACAGGCAGCCTGTTCACAAAGCCTCCCTGGCACTGGAAACAAAGCACCATATGCTCAAGCAGCCGGAGCAAAAGGACGAGCCCAAGGCAGCAGAAGGGCAAGGGAGGCGCACAGGGAAAGCACCAGGACATCTTGCTTCATGCTCCCCCCTCCTCCTTATGGGCACTGGTGGATAACTCAGAGGTACTTCCTCTCCTCTCNCCCCAGTGTCACTGTCACTGACACCTAAGGCACAAAGGGTGCCTGCATTTCTGGCCTGTCACACTGGGCCTGCTGCACCCAGGCTCAGACTGGAGATACACAGATTTTTAACTAACAGGGAATCAACTAGGGCTTTCCTTTTTAAGGGTGCATAGTGTAGGCTGATAAAATTTTTATTGATTTATTGCCTTTGAAATCTGTGGTGTCCACGTTTGTCCTAAATTGTATGTATTTGTTAAAATTTCTTCTTTTTCTGGACAACCCCCAGAAATATACCTGTATTAGGAACTGAGATAAATGGTTTCTTGACTCATTTGAAATATTTTTAATGATATCACTTGTATTCAATACTCAATTTCATATAGCAAAAGAAAACATAAAAATGGGGCTGCATAAGCCTCACCACAACCACACACTGTGGGAACAATCTCTGAAGAACTCCCTACTTTGTCCAGCTCTTCCGGGAGCTTCTGTGACCCAAGAATCACAGGTCAGTACCAGAACATCCCATATCTTGCTGTCATGGTGGCCTCATGGATACAAAGTGTGCCCTCAGTCCCTGGGGGTCACTGCAGACATCCCAGTGTCACTTGTGGGGAATGTCCCCCATGGGGAAGAAGAACTCAGCAAGTCTCTTACTCCTCACTTTGGTGCCTGAGAACCTACAGGCTCTGGAAAATTAAGTTTCTCTGACTCTCCTCTTTTTCCATTTCAGTGTTTTCCTTCCACCTTGCATTTCACAGTGTTCTCCAAGCCCCAGCCCAGGCTGCAGACCTGCACAGGATCTTTTATCCCTCAGCCCACCTTCAGGGAGGTTGTCATGTGGCAGCTCCATGATGTACATCAGTAAAGGAGCTACGAGGACTGCACCAGTCACACAAAACCAAACTAGATTGCAGACTGCCTTTTACTGGGTTCTGGTGACTTCACCACCACAGCAAGGGCCTCTATAATCCGTATGAATTACTGGCATGGTATTATTTCTGTGCAGGAGCAGGACAATAAAGACACAGGGTGGGTGCACCATGGAAGGGGTACCATAAGGAAAGACTTCACCATTCCCATGCAGGAATAAAAGAACCAGGCACACTTTTCTGGGATGTGTTTTGATGGAGGATTTGGTATTTTGTGCCTGGATAACATTACTGACCTTCAGAGCTTTGCTGTAGTTGGTAAAGTGGTATCAAATAAAATACAAAGTTCTACATTTGCTTTCTCCTGAAGATTTTTCTGTCAAATTGGGTCAACTTCTAAGTAAAGCAGGAGATCATTTTAGTCTGTCAGCACTGCAAAACCATCCTGGTATTTGAAAATTACTTCTATGCTTGAAAATGATGTGGACTCTGGATTTGGCAGGCAGTATTGTTTAAGGTCTAATGGTATATAATTCAAAACCTGAACCTTTCTGCTTTGATGAGCTTACCATTATTTTAGCAAATGTTTGTTTTGGTGGGGTCTTGGGGGTAATATGAGCAAATGAAAGCTCTATAATGATATTTTTTCCAATATTGAAAATAAAAAAGAAGCCAACATCCCCCCAGTGTTTTAAGCAGTAGCATTTGCACCTTTATAAAAATTCCATTATAGACATGGAAACAGATCATAAAACTACTCTGCCCAGATCTGCAGCGGAATCAAACAGATGGCAGATCCCACTGCAGTTTGGATGAAGATTTCATAGCTAGATAGGCAAGAGAATAGTCAAGGTCAGTGATGAGGTGAAAACCATGCCCAGATTTTCTTCAGCTAGGAGCATGTACAGCCTTCTCACACATTTAGAGGAAATGCACTAAACCCAGAATTTATTTCCCAGCGAGGGGCAAATGCCCTTAGTGTAAGACAATATTGCAACAGGGAAACAATGTGCTTGCTTAATGGTCATTTTTAAAATTAAAATTAAAATTAAAACTATTTTTACAAAATTCTTGTGTGTATGTGCTAGTATTTATTTTTTAAATTCAGTTAAATCTACAGGTGGTCATATACCAGATTGTAAATAATATTATTTGTGAATTTTGGCAACTAAAATGATTCTCAAATAATGGTTATTGTTATTCAGTTAGTTCTAGGACCAACATGCATGTAGAGTTCTTGGCAGATGAGTTTTTTCCTCCATGCTTCTGTGTTTTATGCCCTCACAAATGTCTGAATTGAGAAGTTATGGCTTTAAATGGAAAACTTCCTCCCTGATTTGTTGTGTTCTTTTAAAAACAAAAACCCCAAGCAATCTAGTTTGTGATATACATCAGGCTCAGCTACACAGATCTGGAGGCTGTATTTCTCTCTTGTTTATGTCGTTAGTCTGGTTTTAGTTAATTTTCATCTCCAGATGTCTCTTGCGCATGTTGGGTTGTTTTTTTTTCCTTGTGGTTAACATGATATAAATTACCTTGATAGGACAGAGCTGTTTGCTGTGTTTTACTTGTTTAATTTCTGGATGCATTTCACTGAGCCTGATCCCTCATCATCACAAAATAGATTTTACTGGCTTAGAACATAGATTTTACTACAGTTATTTACTGGCATGAAATATGCACAACTCAGTGAAGAATCACACTTGCAGTCTGAGTGCTTGTTTTTTCTGTCATTAAAAGGGCACAAAGACCTGCTCTGGCAAGGGCTGGGTTCAGCTCTCAGAGCACAAGACTCCAGTTAGCCTGGCTGAAAGAACAAAGCTGTGGGCTACTGCTGTGGAGGCTGACTCCTACTTGCTAGGTTGGGGTATCACCTAAGAGCAAACAATGCCAGGTGGCTTCATGTTTAGTATCTGCCTTCTGTGAGAGGCAAAGGCTTTGGTTTTACTCATTTTCAGTGGCAGAGGTGCTGTAGAGCAGCAGCTTTAGACCTGCAATGGGGTCTCTGCCAAGCAAATCACTCCTGCACTGCATCACCTTCTGCTGAATCACTTCTTGTCCTGAGGTTTCCCTCGGGGGGAGTAAAGGACAGTGCCAGTGTCCAGGCAGCTCCTCCAGTTTTTTCCCTGCAGGAGTGTCTGAAGTGGGGTGTTTGGGGTGCAGTGGTGTCTCTTGTGCCTTAGTGGACTTGAGCAGATCCCCACAACATTTCTTCAGTTACAGGGGGATCAGGTGCCTTTGTGTGTGGATATTGCTGGGTTACATAAAGCACTGCAGCAATCAAATACTTCCTACTGCTTTCCCAAAGAGCTGCTGCAGGGACGCTCACACCTTGCACACAGGGATCGCAGGGCACCTTGTCCTTTTTGCTGGAGGCTTTGAGAAATTAAAGAGGTGGTATCCAGCAATCTCAGAAAAAGCCTGAGAACTGGTCCTCCAAGAAGAAAATCTGAGTGCCAGGGAGATCCCAGGCTTGTTCTGTGCTGCCATTTCCCCACTGATAGCACAGGGGTAGCTAACATTGAACTCCAGGCCATCGAAAAGAATAGAAATACTTATAAAATTTTCCAAAGCTTAAAAAAATACACAGAGTCATTACTGCTGCTTCTCTAACCAAGAAAAAAGGCCCTGATTTAGGGGCCTGCTCTTTGTAGTTACCATCCCCAGACAGTCCTTGGTGAGACAAATCAACTTACTGCAACATTTGCTTAATTTAGGGACCAGCTGCAAGTGCTTTTAGGGCACCTTCCTCCTGCTGACCAGCTCACATGAGCACAGGTGGAGAAAAGCAGTCCCAGAGCACATACCAACAACCAGCAGCACAGATGCACATTCCAACTGTTGTCACTGAGGTTGCATATTAATGGTTATTCAGACTTGCACTGACAAACACACTATTTCTGGCTTTGTGCTAGTCAGCCGAGGTCCTGGGCTCCTGCTGATCAAGGATCATGAAGGAGACGATGCAGCAAATGAGATTTGTATGCTGAAAGTCACTCGTGCTTTGAGAGCCTGCCAAAAATAATGCTTCAGAGGGCATGTATAACACTGCCAAAATCAAGCTGATGAATGGCTGTATCACTGAATTTGGATGCAGAATGAGGGTCAAGTTCGGAACACTCTAGCAATAGGCCATTCATGCAATCTAAGCAGGATGGGATCAGGGCATTTTGTAATCAACACTTATTAAAGCCCTGTTTTATCCCAAAGTGCAGTAGAAAGAGGGCAGAGAGAAATTAAGTCTAGAAGGTAGATGACAAGGGAAGTTTAGGGCTGTATGGTGCCAGGCTTATCTGATTTTTTTGGAGTTTCCTCTAGTTAAGCACAATAAAACAAGAACAGGAAATGCTGATAGTCCCTTCAGAAACCTGTACACATCCAGGAGTGTATTCTGTAACACTGGTGTTCAGTCTTTTCTTCCAGTAGAATTGTTCATGGTTAATATTAATTCAAAACACAGGAATAAGAAGTCTGTAGATTAAATGCTGCATGCTATTTTGCCTGAAGATGTGAGGAGTTTGAATTTAAAAAATGAGGCTTAGCTCTGAAAGCGTACAGCCTTGCATTTCATTTAATATTGAGGAATTTTATCTCCCTGGGTAACATGCAGGTGGTACAGAAGGAAGTGCATCACTTTTTCCTATCTAGAGAAAGGTGGTGAAGAAAAGCACAGATCAGGCACAGAGAGTGTCAGGTCTTGACTGAATACCCTGCCCTCTTAGCTTTTGCTTCTCAATTCCATTTACATTTGTCTCTTTAACCAGTGGGTGCTTTCCAACTGATTTTGCTTGAAAGAGCTTTTTTTTTAAGACAAATTACGTTGGACTGAAGCCAGTTTTAACCAGTTTTATAGTCAAGGACCTTATGACCAAGAAAATATCATGTTCAGGTCCACCATGACTACTGCTGAGAAGAAAACTGAGGGCTAACATCAGAGACGATGCCTAAAATAACCACCAACCACAGTTCTGCTAATTGCTGTTATCTTATGAAAAGTGCAAGATCATTTCTAGCACACTCAAACAACAGGACATGGAGGTGTGTTGGGAATGTGATGGACAATTCAATTAACATAACTGCAGGTGTGGTAATTGTTGCTATAACCTTCTGTGGTTTTTGTGACCTCAGTGGTATCTTATACCTCAGTCATGAGCTCCCAGAGTGATGACAAGCCACTTCCAACCCACAGAAAAAGGCCTGGTCCATGGTGTGGAATTGTATCCAGATGGGAACATAACAGGCAGATGACTAAGAAAACCACTTAATGTAAATTAGTTGTTTGTGCCCAGAAATCTCATGTGAGAGAGCTCTTGATGCACATGGCTCAATGGAAGACAGATAACAATAAGAGAATAACAAACATGCAATTAAATAGAGTTTTCAGCTGAGGCTATCTATCCAAAATCATCTGCTCAGTGTTGCCATAATACCTAGTGATGGACAAATCCACCCCATTGTATCTGGACATACTGGTTTAATAGATATTTGTCAGTTCTACATCTATGCTTAGGTTACTAAATGACTCATATGAGGCAAATTAAATCTCATGGCAGAATATTACATTAGAAACATTAGCTAAGCCTTATAGACCCAAATAATTGCAGAGCTATTCCAAGTCACAAGTGATGATTTATACCTATCTTTTTATTAATTTATTGCCTGCCCCTAAATTGGAGAGTTGCTCTTCAGGAAAAATGTCTCAGTTAAAATAAGAACTGAACTCCAGAAGACAGAGGACTTTGATTCAAGATAGCAAAGAGGGTAATAGGGACTGAAGAGTTGCAAGTGATGTATTAGTTTGCAGTTTGAATTCAGCTCCAGCAGAAATCTTGCCAAGACACCCAATTCTCTTTCCACACTTATCTCTGGACAGCAGGGCTGCTAGCTGTCCATTTTATCCAGACAGGAGTCAGGTTTTGAACCATGTACTAAACAGTTATCAGTGTCTCCCTCTCCCAACCAAACAAGTCCATCTCAGTGATCTTTAAAGTCAAAGTTAGAGTGGTGCAGTGCACATGAAGAGTTTTACTTAGCTGCACCCTTCTGCCCAGCTCCTGCTCAGGAATCCCACCCTGTGCTCCTGCTCAGGACCCCAGGCACCTTGATTCTGGTCAAGGACTTCACTACTTCTCAAGGATTCCTCCTCTTCCTCACCACCACCTGGCATCTGTCACGTGGGTCTGGACTAAAAGTGTTGCTGCTTTGTTCCCTGATCTCTCTGTCCTTCCTCACAGTCTCCCAAACACCCCCTGCCCACACAGTGAGGGTTAAACCATGTTAGGACCAATTCCTGCAGTGTGGATTTGTCCATGTACAAGCACTGATGAACAGCTCCTCTCCATATTTCCCCGTGAACAAACAGTGGCCATTCAAATGTTTGCTTAAACACAAATGGATTTTAGCCTGGCTGAGCAGGAGCTGTGTCTGCTTAGGCACAAATATTTGATGAGATCTTTCTCCATCACTTTCCCAGCTAATTTCCAGCTTTATACTTAACTGATTATCTAATTGATGACTCACTGTCAGTGTCCATGGTCAGGAAACACTGATAGTCTCTAGAGGGAAGTTTATTTCATTCCCCCAGGCCACACTGAGGGTGATGATGTTGCAAAGCCCAGAGGGTAAAGGTTGGCCTTCACATGAGGGAGGAAGAATAGGTAGCTATACTAGACAAAGAAGTCACATTTTTAAAGGTCAGATTTCTCATCAATTTCCTAGCTACAATCCAACCAGTGCTTTGAAATGCATTGCTGCTCTAGCTGTAAATAACAAAACCTAAATTTAGGCCAGTTTATGAAGCAGCACTCAACACTATAGCTTTCATGGCATCTCCTCTTTTGAGACCCGTAAAAAGCAAATTTATGCCAAGAGCAGTTGCCTTACAACAGGTGTCAGATTCTCTTAGAATCTGAGATTGGAAGTGAACACCTTGGCAATGGTGAAAAGTGCTTTGTGTTTGGAGAGCAGCAAGTTAAATGCCTAGCCTGCATCCATCTTTCCTGCTTCAGCTGAGCAGCAGTGCTAAAAACAGCCCAAAACACCAACAGCTTGTCTTTATGAATTCAGGTTGCCCTAATTTATAAGACTGTATGTGCATATATATGAGCAGCTACTGTGGGTGAATGGGGAGAAGAACTCCACCTAGAAAAACTGGAGTGTGTTTTTGGGCTGGTACTGGCTTAGAGAGGCATTGGCAAAGGTTGGTTAATGCAGCTGCAAAAAGTGTGGCTCACACATCAGAAAACAGAACTGTGATGCATTTGGAGGAGCCAGCTGTGCTTTATGAATAGGGGAGTGGGTAGTGCTGCTGGACAGAGTAAAGCTGTATATGTTGTATATGGATAATTTGGAAGAAGAGCTACCTGGATAGACTTGCCTTTGCCGTGTTAGGTAGGCTTGTCTTTGGAATGGTCTAACCTAACCAGCTCAGTGGCCTTTTAATGTAATTTATCAAACTGAATAATAGAGCAAACATAAATAAACTAAGTAGCAAGCATGCTACTTAGTTTATTTACAAAGCTAATAGAAATGCAAAAAATACAGTAATCAAATTATGTTCTTAAGTAAAAATGAATCAATAGATTAGCTTCAAAGTGCTTCCATACCAAATTAACACAATAAGCAATCAAATCAAATTATGAGGCTGTCACTTTCACTTTCAGTCCTTGTCACTAATGAAGTTATGCTAACAGAATCAGAAGAGGAGTTGTTTTCAGACCACAAGTGTCTGGTATCCACCCCAAAACATTCCTTTCACTTGTCTGGGGAGCAGCACAGGTCACACCACCTGTTTGGTCTGGACTTCGACCCTTACCAAGCAAGAATGAGAGAGCTGAACAATATTCCTCTTTCAACATAAGTAGTGCTCAGCTATCCAGGTGTAAACAGTGATTCTTGCCATAACATTTTTTTAAAGTCCTGTGGCTGTTTCAGGGAGATGGGTGTCATTACCAGTTCCCCTGTCCATGCACATGGTTTGTGGGATAGGAGGTCCACCCTCTAGTACAGGTGGGATTGCTAAATACTGCATGATGGCAGCTTTAGAACAGCTTTTGTCCTCAGCAGAACTTCCTGACTAACTCAGCAGCAGGCTGACATCATTTATTTTTATGAAGCTGTGAAAGGTGTTTCTCCTTGAGCTGTACACAAACATTCATTTGTAACTGGGGGACGAGGGTGGCAGGTGGATGAGAGAAAATACATGGACTAAAGTCAGCCTGGGAGTGGAGCAATTCAGTGAGGAGCCTGCAGCTGTGTCTAGGAGCTGAGCAAGTGCACTCTGGCCTGTGCTGGACCATCCCCAGGAGCCAGGAAAGTGCCCACTGGCCCAGGCTGGATCATGCTGAATCCTTGGAGTAGAACTGCTCAGATGCCACTTGATTCACTGCTGCTGACACACGGATTAACAGGAGGCAATATGGAAAAATAGAGAGAACTGGAGAGAGTATTGCTCAACAATCCCCAGGTAAACGTGCACTAGGAGAGGCTGTGTTTTCTGATGAACACAGTATTCCCTTCCTGAAACAAAACTGAACCCCAGGGAGTGCTGAGGACAAGAAGGGCTGGATTTACCCTCCACAGGGCGATGCTGAGAAAATGTTTCTGGATGTTTCTGTCACTAAAATATCTCACTAGGAGAGTACAAAGGCAGATACTAGTGAGTTTATCAAAAGAAAGAGCTTTCAACCCATCAGAGAGCAACAATGTGCTGTCCAAGGAATATGAAGATAAGCTACTCTAATTTCATGCTGTGTTATTTTATTCCATAAGACAAACTATTACTTGCTTTCATAAATTTATAACGATGACCATACAAATTATGGTTTGATGTCACAGTCAGTCTCTTGGCTTAGCTAGCAGGGGAGAGGAAAAGGTAATTGCAAAATGTACAACGACAATAAAACAGTAAAGCTAGGTGGTTATGTTAGCCATTATTTCTGATGTGTGAATGTTTCCACTACAGCTAATTTTCGAGAGGAAATTGGAATTTTTTTAAAAAGAAAAATCCTTCTTGGAATCCTAATAAGGGCCAGAGGAAATGGATGGTAAAGCCTCATGGCAAGTTGGGTGGGCAGCATGAACGAGTGGTAGCAGGGAAGTTTGCAGGATGTCACCTGTTGCTTCCTGACAGCTGCAAGGAAAGGATGTCAGTCAAGGATCCGTGACAAGAGCAGGCATCAGCCTGGTGGTCCTTGCTGGGGGAGCAGCTGGAGTGTTGCAGTCTTCAGATATGCAGTAAACAAACAATGCAAGAAATCAGTTCAACAGCTCCTCTGAGCACATCAACACCAGCAACAAGGAGAAATTTCTAGCAGATAGTGAGAGGAAAGCCCCCACATCAAATCTGTGTGGGTGGTTAGCAGGAGTGAAGTGACCTTCTTCTTTTGGGTATTGTTCTAAAATGTTGGGAAGTCACTGAGGACAACCTCTCTGGGACAATGGCATTGACTTTAGTAACTCTTTAAAGTGAAGATGAGCCAGCAGAGGATGGCTTGTGGTACAAAATAAAATGTTCTAGGGTGTTCTGACTATTGAAGTAGGTGCTTGTTTAACATGGCTGGGAATACTGTTATTAAAATAAATATTTGTTGCTAAGATACCCTGTTAGTTCAATAGCCTTGAAATCTAGTTTGTGTCATTAGACTGGAGGTGCAGATATTTTATAGATATGTCATTGCAGGGATTGCAGGCAGACCTAGGAGGCAGGGAGGGAACTCCTCAAATACTAATAAGAAATAAAACAGCTGCTAGCAGCAGCTCTGACCTTCAGGGCAAAGCTATCCTTGGAAAGCAGGCAGCTTGCTGAGTGGGAGGAAGAGCAAGAAGGAAAACAGTGGTGAGAGAGAAGGGAGAAAAAGAGCAGGATGAGCCACAGGGAAGGCAGCAAACTTCCTGATAAATGCCACCTCATTTAGGCTTTGTTCACATGAGCCTGTGAGAAGTAGCAGAGGCAGAACCTGGAAACAGAGCGGTGGTCTTCTGGCAGCCAGAATTCCTCACCCTTACTACAGGACATTGAGTCTGCCCCTGGGCTGGTCCCATGAGCTGGGGTCCAGTCAGTGGCTGGAGCACCATAGATGTACTCCTACTCTGTGGCTTCCAGAGGGGGCATTGTCCAGGCATAAACAAGCACCCAGATTCTGGTTCTTCCCCCAGAGCTTCGCTGGGCACTGGCACAGGCTCCCCAGGGCAGTGGTCAAAGCCCCAAGCCTGACAGAGCTCAAGAAGTGTTTGGACAGGGCTGTCAGGCACATGGTGGGATTCTTGAAGCTGTCCTGTGTGGGGCCAGGAGTTGGATTTTGATGATCCTTGTGAGTCCCTTCCAACTCAAAATATTCTATGATTCTATGATCTAATTTAGGTCAGCACCAGCCTGTTTCTCGGGTCTCTAGCCTATGGTATAGAAACATTTATTCCAGCCTTCCTAAAGAAAATTCTCTCTACCATTTAGAGAGGGCAGGAGGCATCCCTAGAAGCTTCTAGATATTAATTCAGCATCTTTGATTGAGCATCTCTCTTTCTCTCCATTGATAATTTAAGAAATGAGTAGGAAATGCTGGATGACTCATTCCACCAGAGGTACTGCTTTTCTGAGAAGGATCAGCAGCTTTTTAAAGAAAAGGCATTGGCATTAGCTCATCTTTTTCTTCATCTTCCATCTCACCATATAATAAGGCTAGGGGGTGGAAAATGTGCCTTGAATGAAAACAGCTTTGGCTCTGTGCTTTCCTCAGCCCAAAGAAGATCTGGTTTTGTCTGATATGAGAACATGCCAACATCAGCATGGAGGGGAGCCAGAGAGGGAGAGAGGAATCCTCTGTCCCTCCTGTTGGCAGGGGATCTCTCTGCAATCCTTAAAGGGGTCTAGCTCCCAAAGCTCACAGGGCTCAGCAGGAAAGTTAGCAAGAGGGAGTCTGAGTCTCATCTGGGAAGCAGCAGGAGGCTTTTTTCCCTGCAATATGTCAGTAACAACAAAAGTAGTCACTGAGCAGGACTCAGGGTATTTTGGGACAAGGTACTGACTGCCTTTAACTGGAGCAATTTTGCTCTTGCCCCTTCTGCTTCTGGCTCCATCACTCTCACCTTCCAACCAGAGACTGCTCAGGGTAATCAGAGACATTCTTTGCCTGTTCAGGTGTCTATCAGAACAGGTCCCAGGGTTGTACTGTTCCTGCTCACACAGGTGAGCACCAGAAAAGCCCGAAGTGTGCAGATCTCCTTAACAGCAAGCACAGGAAAGCTTGAAAAAACATCACCCATCCCTTGCTAGAGATTGACTGAAAAGGGAAAGCACAAAAGAGAAAGCATCAGAGTCGAGTCTTGGTTTCAGCCACAGGAGTCCTGGGACAGTGCTGGCCCACAGAGCAGGGCCACACATTCACATATTTACCACATATTCTCCCTATTTTTTGGTGCTTTAGCAGATGATATTAACATCTGTATTTCTCAAGTCAATGTATACAATTTCATTACAAAGGGTTTCATCAGATGGTAACCCTTCCTGCAGCGGTTTAAGATGTTATTGCATCCAGCTGTGTGCTCTGTCCCTCTGTTCAAAGTCACAACTTTTTAAGAGCCAGCAGAAGGAGATGTGCACCCACCTATATCTGCTCCCATTCCCAATCCTGCACATTAAGCACTTCAACTAATGCTGTGGATCAAAATTTGGAGCCACCAAAGAAGAGGTAACATTTCCTTCACCTCGCATTGCTAAGGGGGCGATAACCTTTGCAACTGGGAGTGAGTGACAGCTGGATCTGGTCACACATTAAAGCAGTTGCTCAAGTTTCTCAAAGCTCATGCGTGGCAGTCAGAAGCTGTGCTGGCCCTAGAAGGACTTTTCTTGCAGTTTGTTCTTGGGTGTGTAGCTATATCACCATTTCTGCTCTTTGTGCTCCTAAATAAAGCAAAGCTATGTTTTATGAGCAAGCCAAACTATCCCAGAAAACATGAACTCTCACCAGTGTAGCTGGATCTGCACCAGAGGCTTCTGCTGACACAGTTAAGACAGTCAAGGATTATTCTGCTTTTCTCTCCTATCAACCCACCAGGCTGGAAAATATCTGTTGTAGAGAGCAGAATAAAAGCAATCACAATAGTTTGTTTTTTCTGTTGTGCTCCAATTTAAACAGGATCACATGGACAGCATCCGTGGGTGCAGCTTTACTGCAGAGATCGATTTCAGCGCCCTGAAGAATTTGACCAGTGGTAATGTAGTGTGGCTTTAGAATTAGAAAACCCAATTACAGCCAGCCTCTGTCTGCACAGCTTCTGCTTTGGTGGTTGGGCCCACCAGCCTGTTCATATGAGGGCAGAAACCTGCCAGAAGTGCCCCATGGTGAGCCTTTGAAAACAAAATATTGGGTGTGCACATGAAGAGGAGCACAGAGTTACATGCAGCTGCTGTGCTGTCTGCTTGTATAACCATTTTTTACTCCCAGAGAAGTGATTCTGGCAGAGTATAAATACTGCCATAACAGTTCTGAGAGCAGTGCTGAAGGAGAAATATGTGGTTTAGCAGGGATGGCTAGTGAAGCACTTATGTCACCTCCTTGCAGGGTGATGGAAATATTGTGTTATTACTAACCTATCCTAGGAAATGGAAGCCCTCCATCATTTTCCTTGTCCCTGTGCTTTAATAATGAGAGTGGTGAACCATATGGTGTCCACTACAGGCTAAGAGTCTGTGGACAAGTTACTAAATTCATTAAAGCCAAGCAGATAAAATCTTGATCTTACTGACTTCAGTGGGACCTGGATTTTACTTTATGTTCACAAACTTGCCCGTATGTATGAAGACCTTTTGTACTATGTTCTACTCTTGTGTAATAGTTAACTTATTTCCTAGTATTAATGTTTAACCTAGATTTTTTTTTCTTAAAAAAGTAGTTTTTAATGTAGAGCTAATTGATTCCAGCTCTGCCCTGAGTTGCTGGTAACTGAACCATACTTCCTTTGCAGAGGGGTGATGCATGGGGATGTTATTATCTGACCCTGGGACTAGGGGGCAAAGAATCCACTGTGTCACTGCCCACCATTCCTGCAGTATGTTTAAAGCAGCCAGCAGTAGTGGAATGTTCCCCCATTCATCACTGGTGGTAGTCTGTGCTCACCTTCCAATGGAGTGAAGAACAGCCCATTTTGCTGACCAGTGGAGATGGTGTTCAAAGATAGCCACTTTCTCATCTTGCTTCTAATTCCTCAGTAGCCTTGGGCATTTCACTTATTGTCCCCCCCTTTTTTCTCATATTTATAAACAAGGGATAATATTTATATAGTCTTTCAGCTGTTGTGATGGCTATTAATTACTGTTCAGGCACTGCTCTGAAATTAATGTATGGTGCAAGTATTAAATGTAATTTAGTTATTGAATTTCAGAATTATTTGAATCTATGGGTTATTTTTAACTCTTGTTTCTTAGTCTATATAGAAAACATACCTATTTCTTTCAGTCTAGAGAAGTCTGTGTTAATGGCAAAAGGTGTCTATGACTCGAAGCTGGATGTTACAGAAATATGAGATTTTCTGGATGCCTAGAAACCAGAGTCATGTTTGCACCATCTTCTATACCCACTACTGCACCTTCTTTCTTCCTGTCTCCTCCCTTCCTTTCTTTGCACTGAATGGTGTGGTTTTCCCACCAGTTGCTATATTAAACCTACCTGGAGGTTCTGCCTATCTGGAAACAGCTTGGTCTTAAGATTAACCTGCTCCCAATCTTACCTTCAAAACTCATTCAATTCCTGTCTTCTAAACTCTTGACAATTTGTTAATTTCTTTTCAAGCTAAGAAAAATAAATTCTGTTTTTTTAATGATTTATGACTGAAAACCTTTGGGGATTTGGCTGAACTCTATGTGGAGGGCTCAAATAGAGGGTTTGTATATTGCCAGATATGTCAGTCATGGTTGGACTGAATGGATGTTGCCTGGTCTCTGTCTGTCGTCACTGACCCATGACATGGGTTTTGTGTGTGTGTGTTCATGGAAAGAGGCAGAGAGCTGCACTTCTCCCAGTTTTGTCCTGCTCCCTCAGGAACACGGAGAAAAAGCAGTGCCTGTGCTGCAGGGACCGTGGGGACCTGTATTTGCTGGATTCCCCACGCACTTGCTGTATTCCCCATTATCATTATCATACATCCTCTGCCTAATGTGTGCTGGTTGTTTCCATGGTCTCGAGAAGAGCAGCACTTTATCTGTGAAGAATTCAGAAGGACCTCATTCCCTATGTCTCCAGCAGACAGGGACAACAGGGTCCTAATATTTGTAGATAGTTAAAAGGAAAAAAAAATCCCCTCATACTCCAAAAGTTGTAGGGAGGATTTAGGAGAATGGATGGAAGTTGCATGCTCAGCTGCTTGTCTTTAAAAACCTGATAGGATCAATGTTCAGACAGCAAAACATTGAAATAAATTTCTCTACTGGATATTTCTCTTCTACAGACAGTTTTGGTGAGTCTACAGGGGCTGACTCAAGAAACACCCATATTTTCTCAAATTCTCAAATCTGTGTGCTGCCAATAACTCTATTCAGGGAGTACTGGGTAATATCTGAAAGGCTCAGTGACCACCCTCTGCCAGACAAATAGCACAGCTGCTGCAAATGAATCTGAGGAAAAGGAGACCAGTGTGTTTATACCAGAGTGGAGGGAGGACCAGGAGTCTCCTCAGGCTCTCTCCTAACTCAGCTCTTGCCCCTGAGGTCCCCCTGCCTCAGGGGAGACATGATTCAGGATGCTATAAAGCCATGGCCTCAGGCAGTATCTTTTTCCAGAGGATCTATAGGAGGAAAATATAAATGTAGAAAGTTAGGGAGCAACACAGAGCCATCAACCAGTTCCTCTGGCCTAGTCCCTGAGGAAGATGCCCGAGAGTCAGACCCAGACAAATAACCATTGCTCCACCCTTGTCTTGGTTTATGCACAAAGCCAAAAGTCAGTTATTTTTCTGTGGGGGAAAAAAAATCTGTATGGGAGATAGGACAGAGGTACAATGGAACTGATTAAGGAGCCTGATATCTTAGGCCTACTCAAACAGAAACCATGGGAGAGACAGACACAGATAACTACTCCCTAGAGCAGAAGTGACCAAGAGACATGTTGTAGATTTGTAATAATTACCAAGTAACTGATGTCATATAGCATATATAACCAATGATAAATAATTACCAAAAACAAAATCCCATATATAAGTGTCATACAAGTATACCCTATATAAACCCTTTGTTTTCTCAATAAAAATTAGCTTCTGATCTAGCACAGTCATCCCCATCTCTCCATCGCTGATAAATCTGTACAATATTATTTGTTCCAGAAAAGCCAAAATACCTGGAAAGGGCTTTCTTCTCTCCACTAGAGGGGTGGTTCTGAGCAGGCTGAGAATGGCAAGACTGGGGAGAGGAAAAGCCTTCAACTATATAGGAGCAAAAATGAAGAGAATTGATGGCAGCCAGGATGGCTCTAAGTTTGTTAGGAGAAATCCCTGGAAAAGACAAGAACAAAACAGGAGACAGAAACAGCTGTATAGTATACACAGTAGCTACAGAAAAAAAAAAAAAAAAAAAAACCCCAATACTTTGAAACAGTAAAGCTTCTGTCTTGCTGGTAAGATAAAACCAAGCAAAAGGGGTTTCCACTAGAAAATGAAGGGATGACCAGTTGAGAAGAGGGTGTCTTGGATGGTATCATATTCTTTTTCTTGGTGGGGCATTTACTCTGTTGAGTCTTGAGATATGAATCATGCTGCAGTAGGACAAATAGTTAAATGGGTCTGAATAATTAAGCATATCTGAACAGAAAGGAAGGAGTGCTGGAGATTGAAAAATGGGAAATTGTCATTCCACAGAGAAAAGGGTTTGAGTAACAGTGAGAGCGACTCTTTATACATTCCCAGCATGTCCATGCAGCAGCCACAGCAGTAATGTAGTAATCAGTTAGAGTCAGGGTGCATTTGAGCTGTTACAAAACACATGGTTTGATTTGGTTCCATACCACAGCTCTTCTTCTATTGCTGTTATGGTTTTCCATCAGTATATAATATTCTGCCTAACTGTATTTTAATAGCACACTATGGGCAGCTCTGTGCTCTGCTGAAAACAAAATATTTAAACAAAGAACTGTGAATTTTTAACCCATTCATATTTTATGGCTAAGTTTATTGAATTTTTTATAGCACTCCAATAGTTTTCTGCAGAGGTCACAGTGGCCTTTTGCTAATAGGCAGTATAACAAGTTGGTCCATTACAATATGGCCCTGTCTTCCAAAGTCTGAAATATGGCAGCTGAGAAGTAGAAAGGTAGACAATACCAGGGACTTTCCCAGAGAGTTTTTGAGGAGTCAGACATTAATTATTTGTAACACAGGCAGAAATGTGCAGTGGTTATTGCTTCAGCTTCATACTGGTGCCTGAGTGGACTCATTCACTGTTTGGCCTCAGCCCCAGCTGAGTTCAGCATCACACAGAGATGGATTCATGGTTCATTCCAGCTGGAGCACACTGTCCAGCCCACTTCCCAGACATCTCTGAACTGCTTTCTAGCCCTGAGCATGTACAGGCTACACATGAAGAAAAGTAAAGCCATTCACAGCTGGCATGGTGAGGAAGCTTGGAAGACAAGCCCTGTGACTCTGGCTGCTCTGCCACTGCCATGGCAGGGCCACGAGCCCGTTCCATCTCCTGCACAGCTGCTGATGCAAATGCCCAGCCACAAGGGTACCAAAAGCTATCATTAGCAGCACTTAAACACAGCAGTTGGGAAGCAGCATAGGGAAACACAAAACCTCTGATTGCAGGAAGCTGGGATAAAGTCCTAGCACCCTGGGAGAAAGCAAAACCTGTGTTCTAATATCCCCTTTCAGCACAAGTCAGGCTTTCAGCTGCTGTGGTGACATGTGGCTGAGGATGCCATTAATAGAGAGGGTGTGACATCTCACTGCAGCCTCATCTCCAGGCTGAGCATAACTAGGTGAGCTTGTCATCTGCAGTTAAACAGGGTACAAGCAAGACTCTGTGTCAGAATATGTTCCTGGATGGCACAGTCATGGAAGTGACCACCTGTCAGCTGTGCACATTTTGGGAATGTGGCAGCAGGTCTTCGTCAGCCAAGAGGACACGTGACAGAACATCAAACTGTGATGCTGCAGACATGCCTGTAGCATGACTAAGAAGGGATGTCCATAGACAAACTTGGCACATTCTAATTCAGGTCAGGGCCAGACTTGTATCAAATCATGTGATGCCCCATTTAAAATAATTTTTAACCAGTTTTTTTAGTTCTTGGTAAGCCCAAACTTCTGGTTTACATGGATGTAGCTATATTTTTGCAAGACAGCAATTGTCCCCTCTATCTTCTTTGGGCTTTCCATTTTGTACTGATAAACACAAAGCAAAATCTCGTTAGTGTCTTCTGGAAATAGTTCACAGAGTTGTGGTTTCCATCAGAGCAGCTGATTTTGCATTCCAGGCTCAGTGAGCATCACACAAACCAGCACAGGGTCTTGGCACAGCAATACTCACCACTTCCAAGATGATTTGCCTGTCAGGCACCCATGTAAATGGCATCGTGTCCATGATAAGCAACTTTATCCTCATTATCCTCTCTTAAAAACCTAAACCACTTTCTGATTAATTCAGGAGGAGTGGATAAGGGCCCTGCCATTTTACATTGCTTAATGCTTTTCTTTACAAAAGACCATCATGACGTTTCACCAGAAACTTTCATATATTGAGTGTTTTGCCGTGGGGTGAGGGGAGCTGGATTTTCAGCAGCAGCAAAGCCTTTTGGCTGAAAGAGTGAAATTCTTGCTAGATTTTTGTGAAGAAGTATATTGTCCCCAAAATATCACCCTTAATTTTAATCCTTGGGAAAAACTTGCTTCCTTGCCAGCCATCAGCTTTCCGAGGATAAGCTGTGGCTATAGCAAAACCACTCATCTTGCTCCTCTTGGGAGGCCTCAGTATTGCTGAAGCAATCAGTGATGAGAAGAGAGGCAGGTCAGGGGCTTTCCCTCTCCCTGTACAAACATACATTATTCTGAACCCTGTACACAGCAGCAGAATACCTTCTTTTGTGGGGCACCATGTTAAACAGCAGTATTCCCCCTCCTCCCTCCCCACACTGCAGGGCCCTCCTGTCTCCAGAAGGAGACCAAGGAGTGAGCTGAGCACAGCAGTCCTGGGTGTATCCATTCCCCAGCCTGGAGGGGACACTTGGGACTCAGTGCTGTTGTCCAAAGACAACTTGTGCTATTTCTGACCTGCAGATCTCTCTGGGGCTGAAGGAAAAGCAGGAGACCCACAATTTTCTGGAGAGGTGCCTGGAGAGTGGCTGTGCTCCCTAGAGTGTGTAATACAGCACCAGATGTCCATGATTAGGGAACAGATTCAGGTGCTCCTCTTTATCTCCATTTTCAGACACTCAAACACGCCTGTCCCCACTACAGGTGCCTGCAGGTGGAGTGAATGTCTCAGCTCCTGTTACTGTCACTGGAGAGCCATTTAGTAGGACCTGGAGAGCTGTGAATTCACCAGACATCCCATTTTAGGGAAGTTCTGCAGACCCCAATGACTACAGTGGCAGGATAGGTAAGAGTTTCACGTGTAGACAGCTATTCCAGCAACACCCAAATTTTGGGGTCTGGGTCTGGAGGCAAGTCCCATCCTCTGTGTCTGTGTCTGGACTTCAGCTCCTTCTCACAATGACAGCAGGTTGCTACAGTTACATATAAATTTGTTCTTCATCATTTTCCATTCCAGGGGACAAAATGGAGAATTACATTTAAAAACAGAAGTATGCAAAAAATGTATGTTAGGAAACAAGTTGCAAAGTCAGACAATTGAAAATTAAAAGTTCTGTATGTGGAAGTCATTCTGCAAAATCTAATTCCGTTACCTTGTAAATATATTGCACCTTTCTACATTTTACAGCATTATAATTTTTTTGTATCCACCTCTCTCTTCATTTTGCATTTCAAATTACTTTCCTCCAATGTTAATGATACATTATTAATATAAAACAGCAATACAAATGTATTACAAATATCTCTGTACAAAAATTATATTTATTTAGGCTGCACAGTCAAGCACTTGAAAGCCAGGAAATGCCAGATGTACGCACTGCAAGCACAGCGAGATACATTCTCTATCCCAGAAATCTTATGAATCAAATTAACACAAAGTGAACCATCTGCCACGGGGATAGGATGGGAAGACAAAAATAATAGTGACCAGGACATGTTATATAACCTAGGTATGAGCACTGAGAGAAAATGAGTGATCGCCTTTGTTTTCTTCTAAGTGGTTTCAGGAGACCTCTTGGCCCTGCTGCTGTCGACATTCCTGGAATAATGTTCTGCATATTGCACATATCCCTGGATCTTCTGAAATGGCATCATTAGAGGCAGTGTGCCTGTGGGGGCTCAGAGATGCCTTTCTCCAATACTTGTTAACAGACAAATTCCTGGTGTTAGGAATTTGCAGTACTAAGTGGGAGTTCATCTAGCAAAAGTGCTGAAAGTTAAAAAAAAGGGATATTTCATGTTACAGAACATGACTCTGGGCTCCAAGGTGAGGGTAGGCTACCCTGAGCCCACTGTCCTGAAAAGCCAGGGCCTTGCAGTGCAAATCCTGCCCTGAGTGGCCTCACATCACTGGGAGCTGGCATGTACTGGGATTAACCTTCTTCCTCATGTTCAGTGTTATTTTCAGGGGTGGATATCTGAGCATGGGTGTGTGCAACAATACTGAACATTGTATGCAGAGCTGTGATCCCATTCTTTGGATCTTTGAGTATCTCCTGCTGGCTCTAGGGACAGAAAATGACACTGATACTGTCTACTGTCTCCATATGGGATACCTTAGACATTGAGGACAGAAAAACGGGGAGAAGAAATAGAATTAGGTTCTCAATTTGACCTCCTTGCCAGTTGTTCCATCAGATCATTACCTTTGGTACAATTCCTGGTCTCTGTGAGATGCCTCTGTTTTTATGCTCATGTGAAAATATCTCAGCAATGTGAATGTAGAAAGAGACAGTAATGTGATGCCATGCCCCTTTTGCTAGGCATGCAGGCCACTCCTTTGCCCCAAATGCAGGCTCTGTAGAGCATCCCAAGCTGCTCTGTGCTACAGGTTTCTGATGAAGGTACTTGGAAAAGTAGGCTGCTGAAGAACACTGGCTTTTCAAAAGCTGTCTGGACTACAGGTTCACCAATCCATCTCCTAATTTCAGATTCAGATTTGTGCCTCTTCTGTGGGATCCAGGGGTATTTCCCAGTTTCCAGATCTGTGTGTGAGCCTTCTTCCCACTTCCAGACCTGAGGCTGAATCACGGCTTGGATATTTGTCAGCCCCCTGTCTGCACATTCCAAAAGCCTGCATGAGCTGTCCAGAGAAGGAGCAGTGACACACTTGCCCTGTACTTCTTTTTGAAAGAAGAGGAGGGAGAGCAGGCCTGCAGGGCTCACCACCAGGGCCAGCATGGCCTGTGCTACCTGAGCAGCACCCTGTCACGAGCACTTCGAATTCTGCACAACCTGTTCTCAATTTCTGGTGTGTCAGATGATTCATAACACAGAGGAGAAGAATAACTAAATATAAATGGCAACTCTCACCATGCTGCTATTAATCATCCCAGAGTATTGTTGTGCCAGCACACTCCTCCCACTGGCTGGTACCCCTCCAGAGTTTGTGTCTCACAGGCTTGTGCAGCACAGGGGGACTAAACAGGGGTGAAGCCATGTCCCTGCACATTTGTAGCTCTAATAACCAGTGTTCTCCCTTGTTACTCCTGGAAACTCTGCAATCCACTCTCCACCCACGTGCCTGCCATCTGCTTTAGGATTTTTGGTGGTGTTGCTGTACCCATGTGAGAACAACTGCACACTGCTCATCCTCAGAGTAGTGTCAAGTGCTGTTTTCTTTCTAGTCTAGAAGGAGGAACTGTGGGAAGGGTGTGGAGATCTTCCCTTTCCTGGTTTCTGAGACTTTTGAAAAAATACCTTTTCTGTAATGACCACAACAAAATGCTCTTTTTCTTCTCTTTTATACACACTTCAAAGCACACCCCTTGCCCTGATCTTTCTTTGGAGCATGCAGTTTGTTCCTATTACTCTTTGCTGTTGTTTGTATTGATCACTGTAGTGTTTTTTAAGTTTCCTTGTTCCAGTAGGTGGAAAAAACCCACCACTTCTCTGACCTTTAGAAATGCTTTTCTTAGCTATCAGCATAACTCAATGTGCAAGATGTAAAAAGGGTGGAAGAAGATACATCTGTGCTGGTTTGTAAAAGTGGGGTCAAGTGGGTGGAGGAGAGAAATTATATGAATAGAGAGGTGTGAATTTATCTTCTTTATGCTGTTTGTTGTATGCATTCCACCCTGTCTCTCAGCCTGCACAGGAACAGGCAGGTCCACACTTACCCTACATGGTGCCATTAGCACTAGAATATTCTCTGAAAACTTTAATTACACTAATGACTTCAACCAAAGCTGCCAAACAGAGTTCTATAACTGCAGGATTTTTGTCTAACTTAATTGGCACTACTTTTAAAAGCACCCCTAAGCCACCCCAAAATGTCATTAGTTAAAAATGTGATTTTTCTATGTTTGGCACAAAAATGGAGGAAGGCATTTTCTCACTGCAGGTGTGTTGGAGCTCCCCTGTGGTACCTTCCATTACATCACTCACCAGGAAACTGCACATTTCCACAGCAAAAGGCTACATCAGTGTCAGTGCTGAAGCAGAATGAGAGGGGAAGGAAGAAACAGCTTTCTTTTTAAACATGTGTATAGCTCAACTGGCTAACATGGCTTTAGGAAGAAAATGCAGACAAATTCTCTTCCTTATGAGGCTGAGTCAGAGGAATTGCTAAGAGAATTAGTCTGAAAATTCAGAATTGAAATTAAAAATTGAATAGAATATGTCCTGGAGCCTTCACAATGGAAATATTGTCCTGTAAGTGCTAATAACATATTTACAATTGCTTTCTATCCAGGCTAAAGAAAAGTGAAGGGGAAAAAAAGAGGGAGTGAGAATAGAAGGCTAAACGCTTCTGTGTGATACGATGTTGTGATGTCTCTCTTAGCTGCCAACAAAAGCAACACTTTGAGTTTTGGCTGATAATTCAGCTGGGAGATTTTCAAAGCCATTTACTGATTAGCAGAAGAACAACCGTAACATAAATAGCAGCACAGACTAAGCAGAACAATAGAGGGAGAAAACACAACATCTCCAGAAGAAAACACTCTGCATCTCGCTGGCAGCCAATTAAGTGTCTGGAGTACAACAGCCCCTCCCTTACCTTGCAGCCACCACAGCCAAGAAACACAAGCTTCAGGAAAACGAGACAAGATGTGAACTGGGCAGATCATTCACATCCCATATTTTCTGGGGTTGCTTGGAAGTGGACCTTTCTCTGCCTCCTGAACTGCTGTTGCAAAGCAGCAAAGCTGTTGTTGTCCTGTTGTTGTTCCCCTTTTGTGATGCCTCCTCATCACAGACTTGAGGTGCCTCACATGTGTTTTGAGATCTGCTTTCTGTATTTATTAATTTATACCTGTGGTTTTTTTCTCACATCATCCTCATCCTTAATCATTTCTACCTACAAACAGGTTGTGTCCCCACGGCTCCCTGGCTTGCCTGGCTAAAAGTCTTCAGGTGCAATTGTTTGTGAGAAATGCTTTTGTGGAGAAAGCCCATCCTGCATGGGAGGGGAGGAGGGAAGAAGGACAATGTAATGTATTTCCTCTGTTGTTGCTTTTGCAATCCATTGATCATTGTTAAGATAAGTGATTTAGTTTCCCTTTACATAAGTTGACAGTCTCCAGAATAGAAGGTGTGTTCACCATAAACTTGGAGATGCTGGAGACATGAGGGACTTAGTGGTCTCTAAGACTGTCTCTTGAGACATCATTCCTAACAATCCATTATTCTTTCCAGGTATTTGTAGCAGCTAGTGAGCCTTCTGCTCTACCTTAAAAAAAAAAGTCTGTTATATTTTCTTTACTTCCGTTCCGAGAGGTAAAAGTGGCAATAGGAGACCCAGGCTGCTTTCAGCTCATGCCTAATACAGGAAAAATCAGAGAGCTCCAGAGGTTTCACCAGAGCAGTTTTCTCTCAGCTCTAATCAGTAAGAATGAGAAAAGAAGATATTTGCAGTTGCCTGCTGGGTCCATCATTTTTCTTCGTTAGTGGACTACAATATCTGTGTTCATAGCACAAGAATGCAGCCAGCAGATCCTAGACATACCATATATTTCTGGGGTTTAGCAACCCATAAAAGTGGAGCATAGCATCTGATTTATCTCAGCAAATGGCTCCAACTGTTCTCAGCAACATATTTTTTTCATCAAAGGAGGTGTTCCCTAGTTTAAGCCTTGATTTGAATCTCCTTGCCCAGGGATATATTTACAGAACTACTTATAAAATATTATCTGCTTCATAAATGCATTTTGAATGCTTTATTCAGGCAATGACTCTCCCAAAATCATTGTTTCTTCCCAAAGGAAACTAGCAGGATCATTAGTAATTGCTGGATTATCAAACAATGCACAACCTAATTTTCTGGCCTAAGCAAGTTATTGGAGTTTCATAAATGCTCAGTCATGTGCATTATTTTAGAGACCTGAAGAGACCACTAAGGAGAAGGTAAATGACCCATAGAGGGAGAGAAAAATATTTACATTGCTGAATTAGCTGGGACTTGCTTACTGCCTGTGGTGTTGCTTATTTCGTGTGTGAATGCAAGGGATGCCTGGCCCCTATGTCCCACAACATATTGATAAGAGAATGATGACAAGCAATGATGTTATAAATACCTGACATTTATCTTGGCTTGGTTTTAAATAGTGGAGTCAACCTTTATTCATCTGCAACCATCCAGCACAGCTGTTTTATGGTCCCTCCCTTCTTCCTCTCCCACCAACTTTCTCTTTTTTGCCTCTGAAGCCTAAATCCTGGTATGACACAGAGATGAAAAATCTTCAGGCTGGTCTCCATCAGAAAAAAATTCTACTGGTGTTCATAGTTGTCCATAAATCACTGGATGGTCTTCTTCCTTTCAGAAAGGAAATCGAAAGAGGAGCGTGACAGATACATATTTTTGATTGTTTAATACTTAGTTTTAACCAATAAGTGGATGTAGTGGAAAGACAAGGCAGAGATATATTAGAGGGATTCTTTTTTTTCAGGTGGGAAATTCTGGTTTGACAAAACCGAAATTTTTTACTGGTACATATGGCTTTCATTAAAATATTAGTAAAATATGTTGAAATAATCTGTTCTTACCTTTTTGCTACAGCTTTGTATTACACTGTTATTTTACATAAATGCAAAATAAAGTCTAATTTAATGAGCACAAAGGAAACAATTTGACTTCAGTGTTTGAATGTTTGCCCCCATGAAAAAAACTAAAATCAGTGCAAGTCACTTTTATTTATGATTCAGAATGAAACCAAATTTTGAAGCCTTGCAGCTTTCCTGAGGATGGGATTTCTGGTTTCTGACTGCCCCTAGTTCTGGTGGAGCTGTGAGACAGACAGCAGTGCTGATCATGGCACAGAAATGGGACTGAAGGGGTGCAGCACACGACACGGTCCCTGCTTTGTAGCACAGCATCCAAGTGCCACAAAAGCTTCATTCATCAGCATCCCCGGAAAACTTCTTTTAAACTCACCTTAGTTGCTTTTTCTTTTCTTATTTACTGTTGGTGGGTTTTTTTTCCTTTTATTTTTCCCTCTTTTTCTCTCCTAGGGACTTTTTTCATAGTCTGTCTTGCTTTTTTCTCTCTTAAATGGTTCAGCGAGTGTGATGCTCTCTGTTGGCAGTCCATATGTGGGTTAAACAATGAGGAGAGATGCTTTGCCCTTGCCTAGGGGTGGGTAAACTGCCTAAAATTTCTTCCTCGGGGACTTACTTGAATCCCTGCAGGAAGGTGGAAACGTGGATGATATATGACTAAACTATTTGATGGCTTATGGCTTTTATCAGCATGTAAATGAAAGACAGTGAGTGGCTCTCAAACGTTCACAGTGGAAGTGTTCATTTGGACACATTATCAAAAAATAAGCAGTGAGAAAGAGATGGGAACATGGCAGAGAGAGGCAGAGACTGGGATGTGACCAGTGTAGGAATGAGTCATCTGAAGCCTCACCGAGGGATGTGGTGCAGACTTTACTTTGTGACCCAGGGAAAGCAATTTACACGTTTTCAAAGCTGCCATTAACTTCAGGAGACCAAATTGAAACAGTGTGAGAGGAATTTCTCTCACTGGAGATGTCCATATGTGGGCTAGTCACAAATCCCCTACTTACAGCCAGGAGAAAGCAGCAGCTTAAGGTATTTACCTCTTGGACTGCTTTGGATGTTCACACCAGGACAAAATGCATCTCTCAGAAATGCCTGTTTCTACCCCCAGCCTACCCGGGGAGCCCACATGGCTCACCCACATGGCTCACCCATGCCCAGCTATCAGCAGTGCAGGGCTCTGGAGTTAGGTGAGAAGCTGCAGCACCTGCCCTGCAGCATCTTGTTTGATGCAACTGCTGAGTGGTTGCAAACCCCCCAGGTGACACCTGTACAATGGGTGTTTCGAAAGCAAAATAATTTTCTTGTGATCTATTACATGGATCTTGTAAAAAAAAAAATCTAACAGCCTGGATTTTTTTTTCCTAAGGGAAAATATCCTCTCAGGATCATGCTGCTTCTGCTTCAAGATTCTTGAGTGTCAGACCCAGATTAAAAATAAAAAAGGAAGTGAGAAATGTGCAATTAGGAAATCACAGATACTGTTAAGGGCCCTAACCAATGTGCTATTCCTTTCAAAACATAATTCCTTAATCAAAAATTGCCTTGTTTTTAGAATTACAGCAAGGGACAGGTAAGATCAGCATCTAATGGAGGTGTTCAGTCTGGCAGTTTCTGTGTCTTCCAAGTTATTATTTCTTGTATTCATGCATAGCCATAAAACTGTTACAGGTCTTAAATAAGAAACAAGAATTCCTAAAACATTATAAGGTGTCAGAACAGAGAAATAGAGGATAGATAAAATTCAGACAACACTCTCTTACCCATTTTACCTATCTGTCCTGGAATATAAGAATCTTGAAAAGATTAAAGAGAAACTTCTTAGTTTTCAAATAGCAATCCAGTGTCCTAATGTGCATCCCAGGCCAAATTCATCCCTCATGTAAGTGACTGGAACACTCATGAAGTCAGGAAATTCCTGGAGACAGGCTTATGCCTGAATTTGGCTTCCTATGTTATATGGGGGAGCTCATATGGGTTTTTTCCCCTAGGAGTGAAAATACAGTTTACAACCAGGATGTGATACATCCCTTCACAAATAATAAACAAATTCCCTGTGAGAAAAGCTCAGCCTCACCAAACTCTGTGCAGCACTCAAAAGAAAAAGGAAAAAAAACTGCTACAGCCCTAACACAAGCTGGGATGAACACGATGTGTACCTGACTTCTGCTTTGAATTCAGCAGGCTCCTCTCTTCTAACAGAACAAACGGACCTTGCTTCCCCAGCATATGGCAGCAACACATGCAATTTACATCCCATATGGGATCTTTTTCAGGCAACCCTCGGACTATAAAATGTCAAAAGAAGTCACTTTAGATCCCCATTATTGAGTGCAGGCACTTAGCAATCCCTTTTGTAGCACTGTCCACAGCTCCACGAGAGGTGCTTTTATCATAATGTTTATTTGTGCTGCGTTAGTACCTGCAAGCTAGAGAGCACTGCAACGCCTCTGCCATCGTGTTGTGAAAAATGAAAAATGTAGGATTTCTTCAGATGCCCACGGACTAATTAAGCCACGGATGAAGCCAGTTGGAGTGACACATAATGAGTAAGAATGGGACAGGAAAAACAACAGTGCATGGTTATTGCATAGCATATTTTATCACTCAGTCTCAAAGCACTTGGAAAACAGGGTAAGCAAAATTATCCCTGTTTCAAAGGTGGGGAAACAGAGGCATGAGCAGGTGACTTGTCAGAGCATGCCAAAGCAGTGACAGAGCTGGCATCAAAACCCCAGTCACAGGCCAGCCCTCCCCGCACTTTCACACTGCCTCCTCCTCACGTACTCGGGTCCCATTTACAGGGACCACGTCATGCCTATGAATAGCTCAGGCACACACATGTAAATGTGGGGGCAAAACACCACACAGAATAGGCCTTTTCATCTCCTTGGCCGCCTCTACCATCATGCTTAATTGGCGCTGCTGTGTAGGCAGCACAATGAAAATGCCTGCAAAATGCAGATTTTAAAGACCGGTATCAGAAGGGCCCCCCTTCCACCAGGAGGGAAGCATGTGTGCACTCAGTGGGAAACTGGATACCCAGGCAAATGGGGCTGGGAGTTCTGGCACTGCAGAGGATGGAAATCAACAGGGCATCAAAATAAATAAATGGACAGAAGTCTGGAACGGGAAAAGAGAATATTTGTGCTTGATATATTTATAGGGAAGGCAGAAACAGAAAGGGATAGAGCAGGGAAGGAAATTGCTTTATCAGTGCACATGCATTAGATTTAACGGTTTTCATACTAGGAAAGCCAAGAGGGGAAGGATTTATATATTCCCCTTACAGTGGACTATTACAAATACAATGTTGAGCACAGCAAGTAACTCAGGCTGTGGAAATTCATCTTACAGTGGACCTGAAAGACAGGGAGAATGGTCAGTGAGGGACCTCCGAGATCAAGAAGAATGGTGATGAGTAAGGGAAGGGAAGGAAGATGCAAAGGATGTTGATGTTTTAGCCTAGAAAGATTATTTCCAGGTTAATGAATGGCTCTTAGAAGCTCATGAGAGTATGTGGCTGGAATGCAGAGAGGATGAGCAATGTACTGTGAGATTCTCGTTTCAAAGGAAGCAAGGAGAAGAACAGAGAAGCCACTGATGAGAAGCATTAAGGGAATAAACAGAGAAGTAAAAAAGGTCTTGGGAGGCACAGGACTGCCAAAGCCACAGAAAGAAAAGGTTTCAGCAAGGGGATAAAACTGGTGTCACCAAAGCCAGTAAGGAGGACCTAAAGATATGGACTAGGTGGGAAAGAAGGGATGACACAATGGTGTATGTGCCACCCACCAAAAACTGCACAATCACTGGGCCACTGTTCATCCCATTTCACTTACCCTTGCCCAAGAGCACATGAGAGGATTTTAGTTGTGTGGCAAAAACCTTGCCTTGAAGGATCTTACATCTTCTCACTGACCAACCTTACATCATGTCCTTCATCCATCCTGATAGTGACACTACTGTTAACACCACTGGCTTGACATGGCAGTGCCATGAAACCCAGGTAATTGTACCATGAAAACCCAGGTGTTTTGCAGCACATCACATAGCCAGTCTCTAGCCAGTAATTTGCCTGCAATATTGTTCCCTTAGCAAGAATTTCCAAAATCCAGAGAACTTGGTCTGGACAAGAAAATGTTCAGTGCAACCCTTGAATTTCCTGCAGTCATTAATCCGGTGTTTTTCTTTTACCTCTTCTAGTTATCCTTTTTAATGAGACTGTATATTAAGTCATTCGAGGTTTTACCTTTAAGTTTGCATGCAGCAAGATTTTGATGAATGTTTTTAATGAAATTTCTTCGGTTTACTCAGGCAACAATTTCCCCACTGCCAAACACCTACGCCCAGACTGCTGTCTTTCCATTTAGTCCAGTGAAGCAGGTCAAGCCCCAGTCAAAGCCTCATTCCTGGGAGGCTCAAACTGGGCTATAAAACTGATAATGACATGAGGACAGTGAGCCCAGTTCTCAGACACAGTAATTGCTCAACAGTCCATAAGAGAAATAATCACAGTATATAGATAGCAGCCAGCACAGGGAGACCAGAGAGTCCAGAAAAACAAACATATTGCTCTCCAAAGAAGACCTCTAGTTAACTTCTCTCTGCCTTCGTCTAGACTGGAATTAACCTTATGAATTCAGGTAATTATTCTCTGCCCTGACTCTTGTGTGAGTGGCTTCAGAGCCACCTCCCTGCTGTCTCCAGAAACAGCAGTCCACAAGGACATTTCAGATATTAATTGGAAGGGAAACATTTGCCAAAGGTCAGTTCAGGGGGAAGCAAAGCCCCTTTCATTGTGGCTGAGGGAAGAGCAGAAAAAATAAGAATCTCAAGGGAGTCACAGCCAGCCTTTGTGATTTATTTGGTAGAAGGCAGGTGAGAATCAGTGAATCATCCCCCTCTTATTTATTTTTGCCCAGCCTTTACCAACTTAACACATCTCTAGCCAGGACATAGATCACCTCAGCACAGTTCTCAAGACTGTCCTTTTTTTTTTCCTACACTTATGCACACACATGATAAATCACTCTGCTTATGACTTTGTGTGGATTAGTGCACAGGAATGTTTAAATCAATGCTTGGAGTGGCTTATCTCACTTGCTGATGGCCAGCACCCAGTTTAATGCAAAATGGCATTCAGAGACCAGAAGGGTATTCCCCTTGTATTTCACATGAGATCACAATGCCATTGGGGATGCAGAGACTGAAGTTTAAGAAGAAAAAGGATGGGAAATTATGAAAGACACATTGAAATCCTCCTGACAGTTCAAGGCAGATGCAGGAAATACATCATAAATGATTTCAGCAAGGTCTTCTGCCACACTGGACATCTACCACTTTGCTGCGCAGGCATTTCTCTATAGATCCAGACATCTCTGGTAGCTCTCATTCTGTTCCAGAATTTTTCATCTCAGACAAATGTAGGATTGCTTTACTCTTATTTTTGTGGTTACAGACAATATATTATATAAATGGAGCATCACATTGCATTCATTATTTAAGAGTGGGGTTGTTTTTTTGTAAAAAAATCCTCTTTTCATGCCTTTGTTCCTCACTGTCTTACATTCCTGGGTCCTGGTAATCTGGGAGATCCATTGGAGATTCTAGGACTGAGAGAAGGGAATGGGCAGATGAATTTGATAATTCTGACTGTGCTGAAAGTCTCTGAAAAACAGAATGAAGATCCTGGCTATAGGACAGTCACCTGCCAAGCACCTCAGTGCCAAACACTGGAGGTGGATCCAGGGTGTTCAGACCAAGAGCCCAGATTTTCAGGCAGCCATGGACTCAGAGAATTGGGATAGGAGGGTCCCCAAAGCTGGTAGGCACTTGGGTCTCTCTTCCCTCACCAGGTAAACACCTGGGTTAAAGGACACAAACTCTCTTCAGTAACCTGCTGAAAAAACTCAAAGACAAGTAAAATTTCCTGAAAAAACCTGAGCTCTACTGTGAAAAACTGGCTTGGCAAAGTGTTTTGATACTGTTGCAACTGCAGCTGGAAAAACTGCCCCCAGTTTTTGCAGAAGTTTTGCTGCAAAGAGCGTTTTCCTGCTTAAGCATTTGCTAAAATATGTCCTGTGTTTGTTTCTGCAAAGAACCCCTGTAATACAAGTTCTCCATCTTCATCCTGGTCTCAGACAACCAGGCAATCTGTGAGCAATGGCTCTCCAACAGCTGGTTGAAAAAGAGGACTGCTGCAAGGAAAGGCTCTCGCTACTTCTTTTGGAGACAGCCCAGACATTTAGTATTATAATCCAGTTAAGCCATGTAAGGCAAATACTCTGCAGATTACCTTTTTACCTGCCTAGCTAACAACCTCCAAGGGCCTCTATTTTTTGTGTAATAGCCCTTGACACCTGTTTCTCACAGGCAGCAATAATCTTGAGACAGGCAATATGAGCTTGCTTTCAGATATACTGAGTGCTTAAGGTCCATGTAATTTCTGTGAATTTATTTCTCCCATAGGTTAGGTCCCATGTCTTTATAGTTACAATATATATAGCAATATAGAGTGTTCAGAATAAACACGTTTGTGATCCTCTTCTGTCCACATCAGCAATGGGGAAGAATAGGAAATTGCACTGTGGCCCTGAGCATCAGCATTGAGGACTGGGAAACAGCTTTGTCCCTTTGCAGAATGGGGTAAGTCCTAAAAGTTACAGGTGAAACAACTGCCCTGCCTAATTATGATGATCTCAGAGGGCCACCTCTGTGGGAGGGATGCTCCCATAGTCATCCACAGTGAAAGAGTGGAGTTCTGTCGAGCTGCAGGGACAAGAACAAGGAACTGGTAGCTTTTTCCTACAGTCAGAGCTAAACCCCTCCAAGTGGCAATGACTGACTGCGCCCACAATTCAGGATCCACCCTGCCTTTAGAAACCTCTAATAGAGGTTGGATGTACTGCCCTCTCAGAACATCAGGAAAGCTTTTCCTTGGCAGACCCAGTTATTCCTGCTATACGGACACCTAGAAACAATTTGTGCATAGTCACTAAAATAGTCTTTCAGAAGAATTTATTTAACATGCTTTCCTGAGTCCTTAATTGCAGTCTTGTGAAATCTAGTTACTACCCTGAGCAAATCAACAGTATTGCTGGGAGAATAACTATAATCTCCTGGTTTCCTTTTCCCAGGAAGACAACTAGTAAAATAGATAGTTCTGCTGTACTGCAACTTCCTATAGCTGTTTTTGATTGCATTGTCCTCCCTAGTGTTACAATAAGAATTAAACTTCTCTCTCTGGTGCAGTTTTCCGATTCTCTCCTGCTGGGAAGATGCTCTGTAATGCCCAGTGATTCACAGCTCTGATATTTCATGTCTAATGGAATTATTTCTGGATGGAATTTTTACCTTTCCTGAGAGAGACACATTCATAAAGCTGGTAGGAGACAAATTATATACATCTTCCCCTATCTCCTCCATAGTGCTTCTCAAAATCAAGTTATTTGGCTACACTTTTAAAAGTTCCTCCCATTGCAAGAATGTTTGAGGAATTTAAAGAAAAACAGGGGGCATTGAAATTACACAAAACACAGGAAATTCAGGGTTACAAATGGACTTAAGAAAGACCCAGCTGTGTCACAGCACAGAGGATTAAGACAGGGGGAACTGAAAGCTCCCTCTTCTTTCTCTGTAGACCATCTTATCAATAGCTCTCCATTATAGGATTATATGTCTATAAGGTATATGTATAGATCACCACATGAGGTGTGTCCTGTAATTGTTGGATTGGGATTAAGACATTTTATTGCTTGAAGTCAGTCTGAGTTTAAAGTGTTTTAGGCATCCTGCCTCTGCTCCCTCCAGAGGTGGCTGTGTCCTGCCACGGGGCTGTTCTGCCACAAGGGAAATGCCCTGGAGAGGTGCTTGTGCCATTTCTCCTCTAGCACCCTGCTCTCAGGAATCCCCCAAAACTGCTCTGGGACTGAAGTCAGAAATCTGAGCTGTGAAGTGGGTCTCATAAGCCTGCTGGTGAATCATACAGGATCCTGTGGTGCTGGCAGACATTTCTTTTCAATTAGTTGAATTCCCAAAGTAAGCAGATATATTTCAAGTGATATCAGTTACAAACATTTCAGTCTGGCCCAGCAGTGCACCATCTGTGGGGCTCCTGGGGTTTGCAGGACAGGGACAAACCTGCCCCACTGGGGCTGCCCTGGGGTGGCAGTTCAGCCCCACGGCACTGGGCAGGGGCTCCTGGGGCAGCCCAGTCCCCCAACAGGGCAGGATGTCACAGGATGTGATCACCTTTCAGTGGGACAGTGCTTTGCAGAAAACCCAAGGGCTCTGCTGTGGCTGGAGCCCATCCATGGGGAGAGCACACCCCAGACATGCAGGAGAACCTCCCAGGCAACCAGAGCAGTGCAGATCCCATCCTTACACCACCAGAGAGCACAGCAGGCTGCCCTGCCAGCAGGGACGTGTCAGGAGGGCACTCTGACACCCTCATTTCTATGCTAAGCCAAGGATTCTGTGCAGCTGCCTGTTTTTGGATTCAGCAGGGCACTTTGTGTGTGTGCACTACAGTGTTTCTTATTTCAGGAGCTCTAGGTTTTCTTTCTTTGTTACCCAAACAAGAACAGCCAGCCACGAGCACTGTGTGTGGCACAGAACCCGGGCAGTAGTGGCTGGCACTCTGCCAAACACAAGCCTTTGGCACAGAGACACCCAGGCCAAGTTCACCTGGGCACAGAATAGGGAACAGGATGGGAAAGTTGGTCTCCATTTTGGGCCACAAAGAGAATTTGGGTTGTGTCACCCAAAACAGGGGTTTTGACACCACTGAGTTGGCATTACTGTGATGAGTCTCATCTTGTCCTTCTGAAACAGATGTCCAACACTGGAGCTGCAGAGGGGTTGTGGATCACATGGGCCAAACCTGGGGGCATGGTGGGGCTCCCACCTCTGGGGACTGGGACACACCCACCACACAGCAGGGAATTGGGTGTGAGCAGCAAGGGAGCCATGGAGTGCTCCTCCTCCAAGAGTCCAAACTGGCCAGGAGTGGGACCAGGGAGAACTTTCACCTCACCTACATATCAGGGGAGGCTGCTGGACAGGACAGAAGTCAGTCAGGTGCATTGATCTTCCTGACTGTGAGATGGAGAGGGACCTGTGAAGTCTCATAACTTCAGGGGTGGTGGGACACTGGAACAGCTTGTCCAGGGAACTTGTGGGTGCCCCATTCCTGGGAGAGTTCAAGGCCAAGTTGGATCAGGCCTTGAACAGCCTGGCTTAGTGGGAGGTGTCCCTGCCTGAGGCAGGATGGTTGGAACAAGAGGATCTTTATGGTCCCTTCCAACCCAAACCATTCTGTGACTCTATGATTCTGTAACCTGTGTGGGTAGTTTAGCTTTCTCCCATCAATTAATATTATTTTGCGCTTAAATCACTAAGCATGACCTGCATTTGCCCTGCCAACTCTTCAGTACACTTCTCCAGCTATCACTGCTGCTCCTTACAGTTGGAATCAAGTTTTGGCTCAACTAAGTAAACTTTGATCAGCAAAGATTGAGGATCTTGGTGCTCGTCCCTCTTTCTAGATATATTATGCTTGTCTTGGAGCCTACTTTGCATGAGTGCCAATCCCCTGAAAATAGGCACATTAAAGAGCAACAGCATTCATTAATCCTCTAGCATATAATGCAGACCACAAGGAACTTTCCAAGGGATTTGGCAAGGGCAGGCAATGCTTTGACTGTGGCTGTGAAGGATCTGTTGTCTGAATGGAGGCACCTCAGATTTCCTGCCCCTAGAGAAGAATGTTGTACACACATACACATGGAAGAGATCATCAGGCTTTACAGAGGCCACAAAGGTTTGGGATTTCTTCAAAAAGCTGGTAACAAGATTGTGTAAGAATCAAATAACCTTGCAAATAGCTGTATCCCATTAGTCATGAGAGCAAATGCTGGGCCGAATTAAATGTTGATTGTGGCTTATGAAGTGTCTCTGTACACATAACCTTGGGCAAGACCCAGAAATTCTGGGCTCTGCATTTGAAAGGCAGCTGGCTAAATAGCCATGGCAAAATAATCAAAAAAGCACTGTTTATTTTCTCAATTAACCAAGTGATTAGCTGAGAAATGGGAGACACAGAAGAAAGAAGAAACCTTTCCCTTTTTGTAAAATCTGTTTTTCAGACTTTCCACCAGTATTACACATTAGTGGAAAACAAAACTAAGCTCCATATAGCTCAGCTCAGCCATGAAATGATCAGTTCAGTGCATTGCTCAGACCTTTGTGCAGCCCTTGTTCCTTCTCTCACAAAATTTGAAAGGCAGCAAGATAATTATGGATTATTTACAGCCCTGTCTTATGAGAGTTAAACATTAATTCAGGAGTTCTAGAGGACTTCAGGCAACCAAATATTGGTGCTTCCTCACTATTTAGTTATTCCTGTATTTCCCTTTTAGCAGCTCAGACTTTCGCAGGCGACTGCTTCCGCTACCAGACAATGAGTAAATCTGCTGTACGTGGTGTCATTCCTGATGTAAGCTGGCTCAAATAAAATATTGAATTCTGTTTGAGAATTTTTACTTTGTTCTCTCCTGGTTGTCTAGGCTCCCACTCAGTCCTTCCTAAGTTACACTAATCATTTGCAAATTCTTTCCACAGGCCTCTTACCTGCTGTGGTTACTGTGCTCTCTTCCTTGTAGTACACAGGAAAAAATGCTGTTCTTCCTCCTTGAGAAAATTATAAAGAAGATTTCTGCCCCTCTTTGTCTACTAAATCTCTAGTTAGATCACTTTTGGAAGATTACACACAGATAATCAAAGAATCCCCCCACTGCTATTAATGTGCTGCAGAACAAGTATTTACAGGGTCTGTGAACTGCTAATAAGCAATCCTGCACTTTTCTTTCTAGGCATAGAATAGGAGTAATCCTCTATGGGCCATGAATATAGTGAGGGAGTGGTTGCCAAAGCACTGGATTTGGGGCCATCTGAGGTGCTGTAGGATGTCCTTGCTGGCCACCAGTTTCTGCCCTCAGTGCCCCATTGGTCCTGTGTCCCATCTGCTGGATTTGTGCAGATATCTTCAAGACTCTCAGCTGTCTAAAATGACATTAAAGTACCTCTGGGCCCCTGTGGTCCCCATGGCCTCGGCTGGGATCAGAGTCAGATTTAGTACTAACTTTGGATCTGCATCTGGGCTTTGAGCACCAAAGTCTGCAGGAATATTCCCTCTTAGGACACAGCACAACCTCGGTGCCTGCCTGTGTGTGAGGTCTGGGTGTGCCTGCACAAGCAGGAGCACACAGCCAGCCCTGCAGGGAAAAGGAACAGGACAGGGGGGGTCAGTCTACCCCTTGTGCCTCTGAGCAGGAGATGGATTAGGCTGGCAGCTGCCCCCACCAGTGCAGGGTCCTGGAGAGGAGCCAGAGCACAGCCATGTAGGGTGAGATATTGGACCAGGGGATTATTGAATGAGTCAGATGTGGGTAAGACTTGACAGACCTGAACTGACCCAGGGCTGTTCTCTGGGTCAAACAGAAGAGCAGGACTTTTGTGGAAGGAAGGTCTAGGCTGTCAGGATCCAGGCAGGAGCATCTCTGTAAAAACACAGAGAAAATAATACCCTATCCTTCAGGTACACTCAGCAACGAAAACAGCACTCCTACTGATTAAAGCATAATAAATGTAATGAAAAATGAAAAACACTGTAAGCTATTAGTAACTGCTACCAGTTATGCATTTGGTTTAAACCCTTAGAATGCTGATAAACTTTTTAAAGTTTTAAAATCTCCTGTGGAAAATCTCCCTACGTTATGGCTGTTTCCCTTATTTACCACATTTGCAGTCATCACTAGTAAATTCAAGTGATGAATTAATGAGGAGTCTGGGTGATATAATGCTGTCTTGCACACTACCACAGCTACCACACACCAATCCCAGGATGCTTAACCTGCCCAAGTGGATTAATCCTTGCAGTGCTTTTCTGCTATGTGTCAAGGCAGTGAAAGACCCTACAGGCACAAGAGAAACCCTTCAGGGCACCATATTTCAGGGTCCATGGGGCAGGAAGTCTGTTTGGTACCAATCCAATGCCTCTAGGAAGTGTCAGATCTGCTCTGTGAGCTCTGTGCAGACGATCTACACATGTTCCATAAGTCTGCCTGCTGGGATGGTTTGGCTCCCAGCACACAGGCTGGTATTGCACATGCAGGAGGGTGTAGGAGGTTTGGTGATTCCACCCAGTGGAATCCAGTGCTCAGGATATGTAAAGTTCACCCAGTATTTCTATAAAGCACCAGAACAGCTCATGGTGTGAGCAGTTCATGCAAGACAGAGCAGGGACTGTCATCCTTTGCTGTATGTGTTCACAGAGGAATAGAGTGAAGTGAAATTACCCTCCTGGAAATGTTGGACCCTCTTACTCACATGCTATGCCAGCAGCTCTATGCATGTGTTATCAAAATGTCAAGGGGATTCAGCTGCCTGGCATCCTGCTCAGATTCCTGAGTACAAAAAGAGTCAGCAATAACCAAGGTGCACGTTAGCTCTAATCAGAGCACTGAGAATCAAAAGAGGAGCAGGATTGTTAAACTGTTCACCATGAAACATTTAACAACACAGCTTTGGTATTATAAATGTGCGTGACTTCACTCACAGTACATTGAGCAACACCATAAAACTGATATTAACGTGGCTTTTATGAAAGGACTAGCAAAGTGAGCTGTCTTACTCTCAGACAGCACTAAAATCAGGTCAATAAGGACGTCTTCATTTCTGAGCACATGAACAGCTCACCAGGTCCAAGAGGACCAATCATACTTCTATATATCTTGCTGAACTGGAGCCTAATTCAAAAAACAGGACTTGCTGCAACCAAAAATATACTGTATTCCATGCATTTTCCTCCACATGCTGAACTGGGAAGTAAAACATTGATTTCTAACACATAGCCTATTCCTACATCATTTATGCAGCTATATCTCTGCTGAAGTGTAAATTTTCACTGAATTATTGAAACCCTTGTAATATTGTAGAGGAAAATGTTAATCTTAACAAGACACACAAATGCCTGCAAAACCAAGAAATCAATTGTAAATAGATAGATAGATAGATAGAAAAAAAACGTATCTTTATTTTCATGTCTGTGATTTGTGGCCCTGCAGTGAATTCCAATTTAGAAAGGAACTGAATAATGTTTTGCAGCTGGTCAGAAAATGCAAACCCGTTTGCAGAATTCTTTTAAAAATCACAGACATTGTCCCAGTATTATGGCGGGGGGGAGGG
>VXAX01004357.1:574882-607774 GCA_013399835.1 Leptocoma aspasia
GGAGTGAAACTATTTGGAAACAAGAAAGAAGATGTTTGTTAATAGTTAACTCAAAACTTTACCCAAAATGTTACATGCACAACCCAGATATCACAAAAACTACAAATGTCATAAATTTGTTTACTACTGAGGATTAGCTGAAATGTAGGCTGTGTTACAGTGCAAGGCAAAATGCAGCAATTTCTGCAAAGAAGCTGTATAAGTTCCATCATGTGGTGCCCCTCGTGTTTGCTTAGGGAAAAAAAAATATTCACCTCTTTAGCCAAAATTCTGTTTGGGGAATGAAGGCCTAGGGGAGATAGGCACAGAATGAACCAGTTCTCTCTGGCTTTCTCTCTTTGCTCCATCCAACTCCGTGGAAACGGCTCTATTCCAATTCCACAGAAATATCCCCCTGCCCCAGCCCACAGGAATGTCATGGAGGAGGACAATGCTCACAAGGTCTCTATATTTTTGGTGTCAGACAGGAGTGGGATTTGGAGGTTGGCTGGAGAAGAGAAACAGGGGCCAGGGTGCCCAGGAAGTGCAGACAGCCAAGGCAAACTGCAGCCCTGCTTCTCCACACACACTTCCCAAGATCAGCAATTTAAGGGACAGGTTTATGTCTGTCATATTGCTGCTTGGAATCAAAAGACAAAACATTCCAAACGATATTAAGAGTGGTAAGATAAAAAGAAATTCTTTAATGAAAGCTTTCAGATGTACAAAAATGGCTCTGCGCATGCATGCTACAGGATTTCTACAATTTTTATAGAGTTAATTTATTATATCTAGCAGGTACATCCAATCAGAGATGAGTTCCCCAGTAACCCACCCTTGGGTCTGCCCCTCTGGAGCTGGTCCAGGGGGTTGTTTGTCCTATATGTTGTTATGTCTCTCAAATTCTGGTGGAAAACAAAGTGTCCTTGTTAGAAATTCCCCTCTTGAGAATAAGACTAAACAGAATTTCAAGAATGTGTTAGAAAGGGTTAGCTTATTGTTCTAAAATGTGACAGAGGGCAGGAAAAGCACTAGAAACTATACAACTATATATTAAAAAATCTACGAAGCTACAAATGAAAAAAAAGCTAAAAATTTTTAGGCATCAATATCACACAGTGCAAGCCCCACCACACCTACACGTAGATTGTACCATGCCTATGCTGCTGGTAGACCCAACCATTGAAGTACAACCTTGGAATGTTTTCCATTATGCTGATCCCTAGAAAGAAGGGCCAGCTTGGAGCATCCAGATGAAAAGCAGTTTCTGCAATGGTGTTTATAGTTTTGAACATTTTCAGAAGTGTAATGCAATATTATACAGCTAACTATATGGTTTTATTTTAAAAATCGCTCATTGCCTTGGTCCTTTCTGAAGAAGATCTATGTGTTTGTGGACCAGAATATTCTGCTGATGAGGAATATTTTTCTCCTGGTAGGAATCCAAGCATCAAAATGTGGGTTTTCGTAGCTGTGGTGAGTAATCTGTCAGCAGGGAAACCATGACAGCCTAGAGGAGGAAGAGAAGAAAAAAATCCAATCACACTGGAAACAGATACTCCATAAAAATAAATAAAGGGGAAATATTTTCCAGCTCTGAAGCCTTGTGTTGAAAGTTATTATCCTGACAAAAACGGCACACTTAGATTTATTTGCTAGAATTTCTGATGATGAATCAGGCAAGAGCTGAAAATCAGTTAGGATGTTCTGTATTGTAGCTGATAGATTTTCTCAGTGTGGACAAAATATATTAATGGACAGCTTAGGAGCAATTCACACAAGCATTTAGATTCAATGCTGAGGTTTTTTTGGCATGCTGTGATGTATTCTCAGCTATTTCTAGGAGGTGCTGTAGGTACCCAGACATCACATGGGCTGGCTTGTGGACTCCAGCACTTTCCATTAGCATCAGTGAGAGCCACGCTAGGATATGGACTCTGAAATTTATCCCAGTTTAGCTGTACTTTCTGTAATGAAACGTGGAAAATCCTCCCTGAGGTTGAGAGTGTGCCACCCACCCCTCCTGCCCTGGCTGCCCAGCCTTAGGCACAGCTGTGGAATGGCAGTGATGGTTTCAGTCAGCTAAATGAAATGTGCTGCTGCAGCAGCTCTGCTGTGCCTCCCAGCCTGTGCCCACAACAAACCCCACGCTTGCTTGGCTTTACCTGGTTCACTCTGCTGTGATTTCACAGCAAGTTCTGACTGCACATTGTTATTTTGGCCCAGCACTGCATTTGTGAGGGTTCTCCAGGGGCTGTGGTCTTGCTGCCTGTCCTTCCCTTCCCCTCATCACTGCCCAGTGGGACAGGGTCACCCCAGGCACACAGAGGTGGCTGAATCACAGCTGTGCAGCCCCTCAGTGCTGCCCATTCCTGGCTGCACTCAGCCCTGCTTGGATCTACAGCTGGGCAAATAATCTATTTTTCAGATTGCTCTCTGTGCTGGAAAGTGGTAGAAAATACTGTATAAACAAGACCCATACATTCATTATTTCTATAGGTTGATAAAATACAAAGATGACATTTTCCTTTCACCATCCAGCCCCCTCAAAAATGTGCATCTGGAACCCAAAGTAAAGGGCTTCTTTTCTTTTTTAAAATATAATATTTAGGGCAATTAGAAACATTGCAAAATTAAAATAAAAAATCCGAGCATTTTTTTGAATTTTAAGGACAAAACTATGAATTTAACACAAATTTGTTAGTAATTTTTAGTGTTCAATGTCTGAGGTTTTAGCAAACACAACACTCAACCCCTTATTTATTCATTTGGAGCACATCTAGACTTCATCTCAGAACTATGACAATGCCACCTCTGTTTTTCTTTTCACCTCTGAAAGTTTTCACTAGCTTTTGTCAGCTTGGTGGATCTAAAGCCAAAAATAAATAATAGGCTACTGAGATCTGGCAGTAATTTTCTGAAATTCTAGGAATGCTGAGAGGGGAGTTATGGTTTACATTAAATGCCAAGTGTCCTCTCATGGTTCCCATGGATCACACAGTGTCACCCACGCCATAACTTTTCAGGATCTTTCAAATCTTTGCTCTTCCAGCATTTTCTCAGGGAAAGTTCCCATTGGTGTCAGCAGCAGCTTTTCCTGAGAGAAAATAACTGGTTTTAAGTGTTTGGGAAACTGCAGCTTCTAAGACCAGAGCCTGGGACCTCAGCATTTAACGTGTTTTAATTGAGAAGTTGAGTTAATCATTAGAGTAAGTCCAGTGATTTAATTACCAAAAAAAAAAAAAGATGGTTTATATTGTAGATTTCACTTAGTGATAAAACCTGGGTCAAGCAACAGCAGATTATCACCAAAATAGATCACATTTGTGCCCAGAAGTATTTGTGCTACAATGTTGTCTATAGTCAAAATTGTGATGTGCTCTGGGGTAAATTTGAAACATCTGTTTTAACATTCACTATTTATTGTGGAACCAGGTTGAATTCAAGCCTGTTATGTAAGGCAGAACAGAATTGACCCTAACCTCCAAAGACTGTTATCTTCTTTTTTTTTTTTTCTTACCATAATTGTCCATTTTCTGTTTTCAGCCTCCTGGAAAACCAGTGACTGGGGAGAATAAAATACTTCATCATCAACTTCTTCAGGTTTTCTGGGTAAACAGTGTAAAAAAGTCCAGTTGGAAGCAGCAGATTTTGCAGTCTATAGATTAAAAAGCATATAAAATAAAGACATATGTGAGGACATTAGTAAAATCCTTAACTAGTAAAAAGATTAACAAATTTTATATTAACTCCCACTCTGGTTACTTGGATGATGAGCTCAGAAGAATTCCACAGACTTCAAAAGAATTCCTCATCTGTGAATAAGATGGGAATATCTCCATGCAAGTCTGTAAGAGTCCAATGCTGACTTCACAAAAGTCAAAAAGTCATTCCAATTTCTCTGACTTTAGAAGGAGAGTGAAAATCCCGCTGCTGCACATGTTCTGGAGCTGGATCTCATTGGGAAGCTCTGAAAGAGGCCAAGCCATGTGGAGTGTATGACATAAGTCAAACTCTGTGAGTTTTCTAAGCTGGAGGGAGGTTTGCATGTGGCTTTTCCATGACCCCACTCAAAACCCCCCAAACTCATGCTTCGTTGATGTTGATTCTTATAAATGCAAACTGTAAAATAAACTTATAAATGCAAACTGTAAATAAAACCCAAAATCTCAGTTTTTACCTGCATTGTAATCTGATAACCTTGAAAGGCCTTTAGTCTTTCTTTCTTCTCCTCTTCTTGTCCCATGCTTATCCATGTGTCTGTAACTAAGACATTGGCACTGTCTGCAGCTTCCAAAGGGTCTGTTGTGAGAAGCAACTTGGTACCGTACTAATGTGAATAAAATAAGGAAGTTCACTAAGACAAGGATCTTCATTTATAATGAAAATAAACTCTATTCAAACTATTCTACTAGGCTGCTTCTTAGGCTCCTACCTCTTTGGAGTTCTGTTCAGTTATTTTAGTTATCCTGAGGTCTGGTTCAAAGCCCTGACAAAAGAGATGATAGGCAAGGCATCATGGAACATGTATAATATCTTCACTAATTAATAAGAATGGTTAGGAAAATACTTATTGAACCATTGACCTTTCAGAACTGTAAAACTTGAGGAGACTATGTTGATTTTGTTGAAAGTTTATTACAGAGATAAAGCGGCAGAAAGTGTTCTAAAAACATAAGAAAAATGTGTTTTGGCAGTTACAGAATTAAATGCATATACAACATCTAATTTTTTTGTTCTAAAATGATTTAACAAATATTTTATATTGTATTACAATACAACATTCTAAAGTGCTGCACCACCACTTTACATTAAATGAGATGCAACACTTCCATCCACCTGAAACAGGCTTTTTTTTTTTTTTTGATGGGGAGAGTGCATTGGATGACTTTGTAAGGCTTTATCAAATGCAACTGTGATCCTCCATGACTTATACTCCTGTCATGTATTCCCATTTCTGATGTTGGACTCAGTAGAATCACTCCTGCTTTGCATCCAGACAACTGGATCGGGATTTTGTACCTTGGTTCTGAAAACAGGCACTCAAGATAGATGCAGGCACCCCCAGCTGGGGCCCTTGACCAATACTGAGTGTTTGAGACAAGCCTGGGTGAAGTTTGCCTTCCTTTCTCCACGGGCTTGCTTTCCTTACCCTGGGGGTGGCAATCCGCAGGTGCATTCCCAGCTTCGCAGCGCTCGTCATGAAGGAATGCAGGACGTTGTTGCCATCCCCGATCCAGGCGAGGGTGAGCCCCTTCAGCCCCCCATAGTGCTCCTGCCAAAGCAATCACACCTCTGGGGTTACATTCTGGAGGAGCTGGGCAGGCTGATGGACAAGAGGGAATGTTCAGAAGGGTCTGTGCAAAGGCAGCTGGCTGCCTTCAAGTGCTACCTGCATGGACCACACCTGGAATTACTGCTCCTACAGGATGGTCACGGAAGGAAAGCCCCCCATGTCATACAAGAAGGCCCAAGTGCTGCTGCTTCCCCTGGAGAAGGACACAGTGGCACATGTGCCAAGTAGTGAGGCTCAGGCTGAGAGATTCAGCACCAGACACAAAGTGATTTTAGCATCACTGATGTACAGCTGTCCTTTGGGTCCTATAAACATCAGTGAATGTTAGAAGTTATTAATTTAGAGACAGTCCTAATGCCTGGAATAGAACTCCTTCCAGCTTTCCCCCAAACTGTGCAAATATCCCTGCTGAGGTTTGCTCTGGCTTGGTTGACTCTATATGCTGTTCCCTGTGGCCATGGCAGTGGCCAGGTCCTGGGAGTGCATCTTCACCCCACAGCTGCACAGGACAGCAAAGAGCAGCACTCTGAAAGCAGCTGTGCCACTCATGGCCTGCAGCATTTGTTCTCCATTGTTCAGCCAAAGAGGGCAGGGATTTTTTTAAAAACGTGGATTACCCAAACTTGAAACAGCATTACAGAGTTAACTGTGGCTTTGCCTGATGGATCTTACAGCCTGGCCATGTGCAGTTACTCTGTCCCTCCACCCCCAGCAGATAAGGCCTAAGGAGGAACAAGAGTAACAGGGGTTACATATTTCCAGAGCAGGACAATTTGAGGCTCTTTAACGAGCCTTGTTTTAAATATGCATGTTTATAGGCACTTAAGCTGATACCAACATTTTTACAAAGACATAACCAAATTCTCCTATAAGCCTGCTCTGTAAAACTCTACCTCATGACTTGAAATAATTTCTGGAGAGCCTTTTATTCTTAGTTCAAATCTGGGCCATGCTACAATTGCATTGTAGTAGCTGGAAGCCAGACAATGTTTCAACACTTTGTGTGACATGATTCAATGCTTGTCAGAGAGGATAAGCATCCACATTGTACTAAGTGGCAACCTTGCAGGCAGTTGCAGAAAAGATGCCAAAAGACTGAACAGGAAAAGGGCTGGGATCACCCCCTCCTCTCCTGGCAGCAGCTTCTCCTAAACAAATAGTTTGTGAAGTTGTTCCAGAACAAAGTTATTAGCATTTCTTTCAGTGACCACAATTTTGAGTCAAAAATAGTAGTACTTGAAAATTGAATGACATTAAACTGCTGTAAATATCTAAACTGGATAGAGTCCTAGACTGTTCAGGTTTAAGGACAAAAATTATGGTATTGCAAAAATATTGCTTTTTCAGCCAAAGTTTGTTAACAGCAGGCTCATTGGCAGAGCTTGGATGCAAGGGCATTTACAGGAGAACAAATCAGGACTTTGTGGACATGGAAGTTATTTCAGTATAACTATTCTGCAGGTCTCCAAGGATCTTTCAAAGTCCTTCCACATCTCCTAGCAATGGTGCTCCTAGGAGAAGGCCAAACTGAAGCATTTATTTAAGGTGTTGTTTCCATTTAGGGCTCTCAGTGATAGCTGAGACCAGAGCCCACAGCCAGAAGCAAGTGAGACAGTCCTGAGTTCTTTTCATCTCACTGTTTAAAAATAGACATCTCAGCCTTAATACCCAAAGCATTGACTAGAGTCACAAATACACTGCTATGTTAAACACTTCACCTTATTGCCAGCTGCTACTCTGCATTAAAAGAAGCACAGTGCATACTAAGTGCTTTCCTCTGTTTTCCCAAGCCACTAGCTGTTACAGATAAAATATGGAGTACTGGACGTGTCTGTATAATGATTCCTGATATGCACAGCAAATTGCAAACCACATCTGCAGTGACTACTGTACAGAGTGGGCATAGCTGAACTGATTTTAATGAAGATGTTTTGCTAATGGAAGGAGTCAGAGCAAGGCAGAATCAAGCTGTGTGTGTGCTAGTGGAGCCTGTTTTGTATCCTGTGCTAGGCTTTATGCTGCCACTGGTGCACTGCTGCTGTAATTCAAACCTCTCCATCTAAAGCCAGATCACTGTGACTGTGACTGTACTGCTTATGAACAAACACTCACCCTCAGCTTCCAGCAAAGATGAGGTGACTCTGTTGGTCAGAACCAGAAAGCTTGGAGGTAACACAAAACCTACAGTAAATGAGACACGCTTCCCCTCCTGCCCACTCCCTCTTTTATAGTATGTGCTTATGCAATCACACAGGTGAAATCCTGCTAAAAGTGTTCTGCCATGATAGTAACAGTCTAAATGAAATGAGAGCCTTTACAATACCTGCTGATCACCAGAACCTCTGAAGATTTTTCCCCTTTGCATCCCCTCCCCAGTTTTTACAAATTATGTTATATTGATGTAGGCTTTACTCCTGCATGGGTGTTCTGCAGTTTCACTCTACATTTGGAACATGACTCCTAGTAAAGCCACACAAAAAAATAACATATTTAGAAAGTCTAGAGTCCTTCTCCCTTATGAAGCCTCTTTGGTAAACTAGCAATTGATGCTGTAATGCCATAAAACTTGCCTGTGTTATTCTCATGAAAAATCCCAGCTAAATAATATCAATTTTACATTCAATTTTCTCACCCTCATGTTGCTTTTACAATGTTTCATTCTGTTCTTATCCACAGCTGCAGTCTATCAGTGTAGGCAACCCTGGGAAAATATAAGTGTGCTCAGTGATTTGAGCCTGCTGTATGTGTGGAGAAGACTGGGTTCACTAATTAGGGACATTTGTGTCTGCCTCTGCCTGGACTTGCTTCCAGCGAGACTGAAACTCTGACACCATTATAGATTAATTCTGAAATGTTTGACCACAACTGTCATAGCAGCCCTCAATTAAAACAAGCTTTTGAATAATGAATCAATAATCTGTCAAATTTTAAAACGGAATCTAACGGGGACTAATCAAAGCTTTAGCCCTTTGGGAGACAGTGAAATCCAGTAAACGAGAAACTGGGCAAACTTGGATCTTCTGGTTCTCAAACTGGGCTTAAGGCAGATGCTGAGCCAGTTATCTTTCTTACTCCCACACTGGTTTTTGTTATGCTTATTGATATAGTGTATTTTAGAGGATCAGGACAGATCTTAGTTGGGATTTCTAATTGTTAGAATAATAAAGATGATGATGGTGATGAATTTGAAAATTGTAATAATTTGAGGTCTTGGGATCACACAGCAAGGAGAATTTGAGAATATATCGCAGCCCTTTTCAAGCTGGGCAACATTATTTGTTATGCTATTTAAAAAGAAACCACCGATGTATTTCTTATGCCAACCGTTGCTTTCTGAAAAAGAAAATTCCCCCCAGACCAGTGACATAAAAAGCTAGTGGCATATGGATCCACTCTAATTACCAGTCTGGCCATCCTGCAGTCAGCTACAAGGGAGCTGATTTGGCCAGTGACATTAATATCAATTGAATCAATGTCAATACCCGGGCTGTCTCTGGAATACAAATTGTGTGATGCTGCCCTCCAGCCAGGCTGAGCAGAGCAGAAGCTGAGCCACAGCTCCTGCCCAGGACACTGAGGGGCACCGGGTGGACTCAGCTCGTGGCTGCTACAGCACAAACAGGGGAGTAAAGGGGCTCAGTGTGTGCTCACAAACTCACAGTCTTTAAAGGCCAAATCCCCAAATCCTCAAAAATGGATTCTTTATGTGTTTGCAACCATTTTGAGTGGGTTATAACTCAAGCACACTCAATTCAACACAACCTTTAAGAAGGAAGGTAGTGTGTATATATATGCTGAGAAAAACGTTTATCTTGGCATAATAGAGGGCATTAACCCTGAGCACAATATTAAAGGACAGAGCCAGATTAGACTTCAAACACGTGAGGGGATCCAGGTTGCTCAGGAAGAAGGAGCTGGGCAGGAGGATGCTGAACCTGAGGAATCTCACCCCAATATTCATAACAGGAGCACACTGCATGATCTGAAAAGAACACCCTGAACATTTCCAGGATGAGGATTTGCCCTGGATACAGAATGAGAATTGACAGCCATGAAAATAAACCAGCTGCGTTGTTTGGGGGATACAATGGACTATACTAAAATAACAATACTAAAATGCACCTGTGAAAAGGGAATCAGAAGCTATAAGCAAGAAAATGTTTTTTCAAAACAAACCATGCAATTATGTAGTTTCAGACCAATGAGAAAGTACTTGAGGAGGGTTCAAGATGGCACACAACAAAATTAATAGGATATAGAAAATGGAAGAAGAAAAACGTGCTAAGCATGAAGAGGGCCGGAATGCATACACAACTCCACTGGAAAACAGAGAAGGAAAAAAAAGAAAAGAAAAAAAGGTACATTTTGCATATGTACTGACAGCAGGGAGGAACAGATCCAGGCAGGAAAATATTTACGGGGATAGGGAAGAGACATTTTTTAAAGAGAAATGAGCTGCACAAAATCTGTAGTTACATTTCAATATTAGGCTAGCAGTCTGTGCCACTATTGTAGTTTGCATATATGTATAAATCAAATAAATTGCCTTTGCATTGCACAGAAACAGTCTAAATGTTATATATGGACTTACAACTCATTTAAGGAATCAGCAGTACCATTCCACATCCATGTGTTAATCTTCTTGCAAGCAGTACTTGGATGACATATTGCTTAAAATCCCACCACAAGCTTGATTGGGGTAAGTAGCAACTAGACCCTGTGGCCCACACCTCTTCAAGAGTTAATCTCACTTCTGTGGCCTGGTAAAGTTCATTATATGATTAAAATGTTGTTTCATTACATGCCACTCCAGTCTCCTCCAACTCACTGTACAGTGCAAAGAGGAAAAAAAGGGAGCAGAGGAACAGGTCAGAAAGGGAGAGTTCAAGCAGTGCCATCACCCACAGGGAGCTGCTGAGAGCTCTTCCCTGCCTGCCCCTCTCTCCTGGATAAGAAAGCAGGAATGGAAAATGAGTCAGCAACCAGCAGTGCAACATGCCCTTGGCATAGCAGGGTGGCCACCCAGATGCCCTATAAAGATCTCCTGACAAATTTTGGGCTAAGGAACATGCTGGAAAGGGTCAGGGAGAGATGGGCAGATGAAGGAAATTGTGCTCTGCTTATTGGGCTGAGTGTGAAAGTGCTGCAAATTTTAAAAAAAACTTCCATGTCTGTCTAAAAACTGAGCCATTCTTTGTGATCTCTGTAAGTGCTCACTTTGTCATGACACCTCTCCATGTCAAATACGCCTTTTGTTTGAGCACCAACTGCTATGGACCTGTTTCTTCATCACCAAAGACATCCTCCTGGTGTTTGGTGCAGCAAGGACACCCACAGCTGTTGGTGCTGCCCTTGGTATTCCAGCCAGGGAAGAGTGCAGCCTGTGGGCTCCTATTCATCCAGAGCTTCTACCATGGCTCCTCTATATGAGGATGCAATGGAGGAGGAGCAGAGGGTGATCAACAGGGCATGTTCTCATCCTGCTGTTTTCCAGACTTCCTCCTAAGATCAGTGGAGAAAGAGATGCATCTCCAGAAGGCAAGTGAGATGCTCATTGGACTCTCTTCATTAACTGGAGGTGGAGTAGAGGGCAACAGCACTGTGAGCCTGGGTGCTGGAGTCAGTGGTCTTGATAAAACCATGTTCAGGGCAGAGATACTCATGGTTGTGTGGGCTGTGAGTCAAAGATTGTTCTGAAGTGCTACTCACAAGTGATAAAATGCTAATTAATAAGGTGTTTGCAAGACAGAACACCCCACAAAACACAACCAGAAGATTCTCCTGACTTATATTTGCACACAGTGTTTACAACAAAATGGTGACATTCTCATTACAGCTTTCTGTCTTATGCAATTTGAACATCGAGGCTGGTTTAATGTGATCTTACAGATCTCCCTTATCCTGAGGTCTATAAGCATTTTAGTCATAAATTTACCATTTTTTGCTGGTCTCTTCACTGGGATTATAAAAAAATTACAACAAAATGCTTAAAATAAAAGAGTGATTTTCACCAAACACATGAGTCTTTCAGTATTTAAGGTTTAAAGCATGAATAATTTAATATTACTCTCACTAGATCTTTCACACACACTGAATGTCCCATAGCAAAGTCCCCAACAGCTGAGAAACATAGCTGAATTAATCAGGAAATTATTCTGCCCTACTGTTTTCAACCAGTGTGGTTTTTATTCATTCAGAAAGTAAACAAGGTCAGAGGAGTTCATCATAGTTGTCAACCAGCCCTGCACTATAATAATCTTTTTTATAAGCCAGATCCTCAACTGATTGTAAAACCACATAGTCCTTCTGTTCACAGATAAACATCTGATATTCTGTGTGTAAAATGTTATCCTGTTGTCAGATTCACTATTACATTAGATAAAAAATAAAAAATACCATCTCCTTTAACTCTTCTTTAATGTGAGCAAAGTTTAAACTGGTTAAAGTGCCTGAACACTGTTTGTACTGGTAACATTAACTGGCTTTTCAAAACAAATTTGTTCAACCAATTTCCTAATATATAAATAGTGATTCCTTTTAAGATGTCCATAGATTAGGGAAGAAACAAGAGCAAACTAATGAGTGTTTTTAAGTCAATGGAAAAACTTCTGCTGGCTTTGCCTGAGCCAGATTCTCATCTTTGTCTTAATATGTACAGCACTCTGTACATTCTTTGAATTGCAGACTAATTCCAATGAAATATTTAATTTTATGCTTAACGTCAGTCCCACTACGGCTGATAGGACTATGTAATTGTTTTAAATTAAACAGGTCCTTAATTATATTGCTGGATGAAGATCTCTTTAAACAAGTGCCATGTAATTACTACTTTGAAAAACCTAGGGATAAATGGTTTTGAAGATGACTTCCCCAAATACTTACTAAGAATTAGCAAAAAAAAAGTTTCCATTTTTACCTGAAGAGTTAGGTAATCAGCTAAAATCTGAAGAGGATGGTATAAATCGGACAATCCATTGATTATTGGGATCGTGGCTTCTTTTGCCATTAGGTCCAGATCATTATGGTTATAAACTCGAGCCAAGATTGCATTTGTCATGCTGGACAGCACCCTAGAGATGGCAGAAAATACTCAAGTCAAACATAATGAATATACCCCTATTGCACTCCTCACCGTGCAACACATAAATATTAATGAGAAATGGTAATGAATCAATATTTTTCAGCTATCTGAATAATTTATCGTGCCTGCAAAACAGACTCAAATGTAGTCATTTAGCAAGCTGCTAATAAGTATGTTTCACTTCCTAACACTACTATAGTAAGTAAATGAAAACTGCTGCTCTATTTTATATTCTTTTCTCTTTAGCGTTTCATTGCAGATGGAACATCGATACATGTTAAGCTCTCTGAACTAAGATAAGAGATTGTGTGATACTGTTAACAGTTGAAGAATTTGATAACCTCAGAAGAGATAAGGTATATGATTTTTTTCAGTCTTTTAGCAAAGAACAAATGTAGCATTAACTGAATATTATAGACTCTGTATGGTAGCCTGACTTTGTGAGGGTCAGCAATACAGATCTGTCTTAGATTGCCACAATTGTTTACTGATCTTAATAAACACAGAAACAGAACAGGCTGGGGTTATTGGTCTGCTTTCTCCTGCCTACACACCTGTGTATTGACTCACATGGTATCAGCATTCAAGTAAGGCCCAAATTTCAAACTCAGTACAAGGGAAGGGGTTGCAGAAGCCCCTGTACCACTCTGGCATTAACTTCATTTGCTGAAGTGTGAAAGACACAGAGATTAGCATAGTGGATTAGCATAGTATACTCTGAATTTTTAGATAAATTAAATATGGATTGGAGCTCTTAATTTCTCTGCATTTCTGTGTTTTAATCAGGCCCTGAAGCCTGACTTTGAAGTAGCATTTTGTGTGTTTTCATGTTATCTGAAATAGGACCTTAAAACAAAACAAGGGAGGACTGAATTAGAAATATGTGGAAAAAATCCTTGCAGTATCTGCCTTCCTGATTAGCCATGACAAATTTTTGCATCTCCTCTTGCGGAAATAAGGCTGTTAATACCATCAGCAGCAAGGTCTCCCGATGAAGTCAGTAACAAGCAGTTTCTACTGACACCAGACATTTCTCACACAAGCAAAGCTCTTATAAAGTGTTACAAGATTGCCTGCAGAGCTCTATCTGAAGAAAAGACTGTCAATAGAAGCTACAAATGAAAAGGAGGAACTGAACAAGGTATTTACTGATTAAAAAGTACTAGAACATTTGCTGTTTGTGCCATTATTTATTCTTAGCTCACCAGTTCCTTTCTCCAGGGGAAACCTGTTTTATTCTGAACTGGTCATCAGGGATGTGATGCATGGTTCCTTTTGTTAGCAATCTCACTGGTAGACACCCTAAACAAGACACAGCCAGTCCCTGTCAGTCAGGGGAAAGGGGCAGTCACACTGAGAAATTCCTCATTTTCCTTATAGCTTTTTTTTTCCTTTAGGATGTCAGGCCAGCTGATTTCTATTTGACACAGCTGAACAAGAAATTAAAGACGGTTCCTTCACAGGGCATGCCATTAGGGAAAATTCAGTCATAATCACCAACTAGTGAAAACTGCTGGACTTTCATCTTTAGTCTGTTGGAAGTAGATATCAGAGTTATTAGACACCTACCAGCAGGACATCAGACAGTCCTTCTGCCAGCATTTCTAGATGTCATGTTTTACAGTAGGAAAATCAGCTATAAACTGGCTTTATTCTTTGTGAAATCAAAATTAAACTAAACTTAGGGGAAAAAACCACAAACAAATAACCTTCACCTGGAGGTCTCTGATTACAGGGGAATGATTAAATCTCCAGTAATTGAATCAGTTTAAAGAAAACCATGTGGGGGTGGAATTGCATAGGAAAAAAAAAGTTCCTGAATATATAAGAGTAGTAGCCTGTCTTGTCAAAGATGAAGTTTTGGAAGCTGAGGGGCTGTAAACACAAGTTCATCAGGTGACTGCATTTAAAGTTCTTATTTTATCAATGACTAGGTCTTTCTCTCTTTTCATTCTTTTTCAAAACCATGAAATATATTATATTGGAACACTGAGTACATTGAAATGCTGCATATCTCTCATTTCAAAGTAATTTTTATTTCTACAGGGAAAACCTGATTTTTTTTTTCCTCAACTGTATCCTCTGAGGAATCCAAAATGAAACACAGAGTATGCCTTTTTGGTATGGCAGACCCCTGAATTTGAAAATGGGGCATTTGCATATATTTTGTATGGAATACTGCTATGTGAGGTAGTTTTGCTTTTGTTTTGAAGGTTTATATCCATTCAAAAGCTTTAAACTTCTGACAAAACTACTTCACTTTCACTCATAGTCTCACAGGGCAGACAGTGGATGTGTTCTCAGCAAAGTAAACCCATTCCCCATAAATGCTGAGATTAATGCCCTAATAATTCCACTGGACTGGTAAAATCACCCTATGATTTCTTCAGTGCTGCCACTGAACCTGATGGCCACTGAGCTTTAGTGATGCCCAGTGGAACTGCTCTACAGTGGGAAATCCAGACACAGTACTTATATTTCATTTCAGGTAATATATCAGACATGCTAAACAGCCCTGAGAGGCTTAGAGCTCCTGAATGGGTGGCAACTTTTTGCCACTGTGTCAGCGTAAATGTAAATGTCTTGTGAAGCATGGAGGAACTGATTTATGAGCAGGTAATAAGTCACTAAAAATATGTTCACAGCGGCAATGCTTTCAACTCTTACCTGCAGCAGTTCTAATAAAAACTGTGACTTTTATGGATCTGTGCCCCTTTCACTTTAAGTCTCAATCTCAAGTACTTCAAAGGCCTTCAGAGCCCCAGACACATGGCTGTAAATATTTGAAATACCCTCTGGGTCTATTACAGGCATTCTTTCTCTGTTCTTACATTACTGAATGAGGTTGGGATGTCATCTTTCATTCACAAGAAGCACCAAGGAATTAACACTCCAGTTGTTCTTTTGGGTAAACTACTCCACCTTGATTATGCAGTCAGCAGTATTGCTGCTAATGAGGGCAGGAGTGGAGCAGAGCACTGGCACTCCATCAGGATTTGGGAAAAACCCCTGTCCACTGTAGCAGGTGAGAGCTGTGACTCAGCAGAGGAGCAAAATCCCCAGGTGAGAGTCATAAATAGGGACTTGTCCTGGAAGAGCAAGCAGTGACAAAGAAAAAGGGGGCTGGAGGTTTTCTTGGGAAGTGGCTGTTGTAGGAACTTTATCCACAGAATGGGGATGCCTTCAGAACATCTGGAAGGTTTACTTGTTTGTATTTATTGCCTTGTTTCTTATAGTTTATCATCTGCCTTTTTCCTTTTTTCTTGTGCAAACAAAGGCCATTCAGGACATTGTAAACAAAAGATTTAATGTCCCTTTACTGTCACATTTGGGAAGAAGAAGAAATGAAAACTGGCCTATATTAAGCACATCTGGTTTTGTGTCAGATTTGCTGTAGGGTTGGCATCTGAATGGCAGAGAGGCTCCAGGTGACAGTCCTGCATGGCTGGTGGGACAATGCTTGTAGAGGTTTCTGCAGGGAAGTGCTTTGGAAGGACCCTGACTTCATCCCTCCCCTTCCTGAAGGTTTGGCTGCTGGGGCTCACAGCCAGCTTTGCAGCAGTGCAGATGAGGGCTGCAAGGTGATCAGAGGGAGGGAGCACCTCACCTACAAGGAAAGACTGAGAGAACTGGCATTATTCAGCATGGAAAAGAGAAGGCTCCAGACTGACCTACTGCAGCCTTCCAATACCTGAACAGAGCCCACACAAAAGATGGAGAGGAACTATTTACAAGAGTGACAGGACAAGGGGGAATGGCTTCAAACTGACAGAGAGTAGGTTTAGATGATATTAGGAAAAAATTCTTTACTGTGGGGATGGTGAGGCCCTGGCACAGGTTGCCCAGAGAAGCTGTGGATGCCCCATCCCTGGCAGTGTTCAAGGCCAGGCTGGATGGGACTCTGAACAACCTGGGCTAGTAAAAAGTGTCCTTGTCCATGACAGGGGGGTTGGAACAAGATGATATTTAAAGTCTCCTCCAACCCAAAATATTTTATGATTCTGTTGTTGCAGCTCACTTTGATTCTGGCAGAGTTATATATCTAGCAGAGAGTGAGAGTTAAGTACTTTCAGACCTCAAGGGACTGAGATTTTTACTTTCTACTATCAACACCATATGTCTTCCATTTCAGCAGCAAAAAACAAGGAAGGAAAATTTTAAATGTTCAAATGTTTGATCTTTTTTTCTTTAATTTTTATTGGATTTTATCATAGAGAACAGCAACACAGTTCTCAAACAGTCTCTCCCACTGACTGAGAACTGTGGTATTCAGCAAAGGCAATGGAACTCATCTGCCTGATTGCACATTTTGAATTGAGCCTGGTGACCTTGACACTGCATATCTTTCACCAAAACAAAAAGGACCACTCAGACACTGCTAACCTTCCAACAGCTGGGCCTGAGTGAATCGACCTCAGGCTGCAAAAGGGCTGCCTAGAAAGCAGGATAATGCTAAGGCTGTATGAAGCTTTAATAGCTGGAGTGCTATGGAAAACAGCAGGAGCCCCTGCAAAACATGACCTCATGTTCTGCCAGCTTTCTGCAACATCAGAGGCAGCCCACTGTAGAAAAACTCTGAGCTCAGGTCCTCCCTGCCACAGCAGTGGGGACAGGCTGCCACCCATCCCTGCACGCATGTGAGACAGGATTGAGATCTTCCAGGGATGCCAGCAGGAGAAGGGAGCCACAGCCCAGCCTCCACAGCAGTCCTGACAGGGGGTACAGCTGGGAAGCAGGATGCAGGAAATTTTAAAGTGGCTGCAAAGTGTTGGTCCAGTTTCGTGCTGCTGAAATAGGGGGATCAGACAGGCCCTCAGTGCCACCCTGTCACTGCAGGGATGTTACTACAGCAGGCTAAGGCCCACCAGCAGCTGGCCTAACTAACACAAATTATGTATTTGCTTTTTGATTTTGCTCCAAGGGCAGCAGAACTAGAAGGTTTGAATCTTGTTAGAATATATGTGCTGCCATCAGTGGAATTACATGACTACTGAGGTTCATAGAATTGTTCCATTTGTAAATGTAACCCTAATTAACACTCTATATGCCAAAAAAAAATATCAGTGTGGGAAGTGTAAGATAGCTTGAGAGGATGGAATAAAGGTTTACTGAGCTACAGATTCTGTGAGCTGATCTGTAAATATTGAAGAAAGCTGTACTGCCTTCTGACATTTTCCAGAAAGAAAATATCAGCTTCCAAAATTCTGTAAGACAGGTGTCAGCCCAATCAATAACCAAATGCAGTGATCAATCAAGTGACATTTTACCAACCTTGCTGTATCTGTGAGACTCTCATTAGTGCCCAGATGTATATCTTGTGTTGTAAGAAATGAAGGATGTCCTCCAAGGAGAGCAAATCCTACAGTGAGGAAAAATTAAAAAAAAAAAAAAAAAGAAAAAAAAAACAAACACACCCAAAATTAAAACAACNCAGTGATCAATCAAGTGACATTTTACCAACCTTGCTGTATCTGTGAGACTCTCATTAGTGCCCAGATGTATATCTTGTGTTGTAAGAAATGAAGGATGTCCTCCAAGGAGAGCAAATCCTACAGTGAGGAAAAATTAAAAAAAATAAAAAAAAGAGAAATTAAACACCAGCACCTCATATTTACAGCCAAGATTCAAAATCTTCTTGATATAAAAAACATTTACAAAAATAAAAGTAGAACTCAGTAGGACATCAAAATGTTAAAATGATTAGCATTTGACACACAAAATTTCAAATAAATGTGCTTTGGAATAAAGCCACTCAAATGTATGCGTTACTGAAATCCTTATCCCTGAGTTCCAACCTGTGATCACAGGGACAGTGATTCAAACCCCAAGGCTACACATTGCCACAAGCATCACATCTGCTCCTTGTTAAGAGCCAGGTAATCCATTCATCATGCTGCATTTCTACTTCATGGGACTGCATCCTGGAAGGGCCATCCCAGTCACCTGCTGTGCTTCCACATCCCTGCAAGGATCAACTTTGTCTTTCAGTAAAGTCACTCAGACAGAAAAACCTAAACCTCCTCATACACTGTAACAAACTTGAATTTGGTCTCAAATGACCAAGTGCCTTCAAAATGATAATGTGAGAGAGAGAAGAGGGAAGGTCTCAGGCCCTGCCAGCATCCCTCTACCCTTCAATAATTAGGAATTTGCAAGGAGGTCCAAAGAACTGGATGGCTTAGGTGTGAAAAGTAAAATCCATTCCTGAGCAGGAAACCATGGAAAGATTTGAGCATCATTTAAGAATAGAAAACACTTTGGGGAACTTCAAATTTGTCTGAACAGTGTTTTGGATGAAGACAAATTACATGTTAAGGGCAACTCTCAGGTTCCCTGCTGGTTTATTTTAATTGCACCACCAGTGGAAAGTTATCACAAGTAACCATCCGACATAGTCAGGGAAGAAAACATCTTCTTTTCACCAAAATCTCTCTGTCTTTGCCTGGTTTAAGTCTGAAGCCTCTTTCTACTGAGTGTAAAGCCTCTTTCTACTGAGTGTAAAGTCCCTCATGGCCACACATTGAGAGGATGGGGCCTGATGGGACTGTTTAATGAACTCACATTCATTTAGCAAAATGTTAGTTAGTGGTTTAGCAAAAGCCAAGTACAGGACACAAGGGTCCCACACCTGGGGATGTACAAAGTGTAGGATTTGAACTGGGCTGTACATGGCCCTGTAAAGCATTTTCTCTGTGATAAAAACAACTCCCAGTACAGAAATTTTCTGCAGGCAGATCCTGCCCTGTCACTAGCATTTGTGATGGAGGAAATTTCCAGAGAATCTTAGTATGAACAAACCAGCCTTGTCAAGACAACACTGTGGGAACGTGAGTCTTTTATTGTGACAAAAATCTAGAAAGAAGCCCATCTTTATATTTATATTGCCAGGAAAAAGAAAGGCTGCATACAGCACAGAAAAGTAGAGACCCCCACATTGTTTACCAAACTGTGATGTCTTGGAGATGCTGATGAATTTTATGACGTTAGAAAAAAACATATAAAGAGAGAGAAAAGAAAAAGTAGAAAAGGAAGAAAAAACTAGAAGAAAAGATCAAAAGCTGCTCAAGCTGGCTGTATCCATTAGATGGCACTGCTGACAGATTCAGCACTGCAGCTTCAGCACGGTGGCTGTACAGGTCTGCCATAGATTAAAAACTTCGTCCCACAGCTACTCTTTAAAAGATAAAGCATTAATCCAGGACTGAACACTGAAATCTTTCACAGATAAAGCCAACAGGTACAGGCAGCAGGTCTGGGCCGCACAACTGGGCTTCTTACACAGAGCAAACCTTATTCACTTCCATGTCCTGCTGGCAGCAGGTTTGAGGTGAGGTCTTCTGAGGCTTTGCATCAGTTCAGCCAGCCTCAGGAATTTAAAATAAAATACATAAAAACAATACTGGCAAATCATTGTCTTTGGACTGCCTCCATTTCCTTAAATGTCAGATTAAAAGTAATGATGCTCCAGGTCCCACCTGAAGGGCTAATTTCTGCTCCCCTAGCCAGTGTACACTCATTTTATTGAATGGGCCCTTTTTAATTGCTTGTTGATTTCATTAAGGATTGCTCCAAATCTCAACAATATTGCAAGTCAGTCAGAGCAAACTTTTAAGAATGAAGCACCATTTATCCTACTATTACTTTTTTCACCTCCCCTCTGCAGCTCAGACACAAACACTGTATTTAAAGCACAGTGTATGCAAACTACACATTACAGCCTGTTTATTCAGTGCAAATTTTTAAGTCAAGACCTCAAGGATGAACTGTCATTGGCAGTAGCTTTTCCTTCCCAAATTCTTGTGTATTTTTTTGGAGTCACATACAGTTATGTCAGTACTTTATTCCTGCAAGTTCCACACAATACAGCAGCTCTGCATTTTAGGATTTTAAATGCATACACTTTGGTAGATGATTCATAGTCCAGGCAGGCTCCAATGGACATGTTCTGTTTTCTACAAATTATGCCAAGGTAAAAAAAATGGGAATGAACATTTATTCAGAATTGCCAGACGTCAGGCAGCCCAGTCAGAGCTGCCACCTGGAGTCTGTGTACATAGCACAGCCTGATGTGTTGGGCTTTCTGCTCATGAACTGGCCATCTGTGCAGGGCCTGGGAACATATTTCCATACAAAACTTTCCATCTGGAAATACAGGAGCTCTGTGCTCTAGCTTTGTATATAGTTGCAGAGACAGAATCTTTTTCAGATTCTTTCAGCCAGACTACCAGTAGAAAGTGAAAAATAATGATGAATTTTGAAGGTATGCAGGCACCAATTCAGCAAATAAACACTGGAGTGCTGTGTTAAACTGGGAGATCTAATCCTCTTTGTTATCACAACCTGGTCATACCCAAGGCCACATGCTAAATATTTATATGAATTGTGATACCTTCAATAAACTACTAAATATTAATATTGCAAATCCAGAATAGATTATTACCTCGTGTCCACACTTCTCACTACTGTTAGTTTTCAAAATACAGTTTCACACTTCATGCTGTGGCACATTATTGACCCCACTTATGCAGACTCTTTCAGACAAGACATGAGCGAAATCTTCATCCCAGGCTGTTCCTGCTGCATGGGGCTAGGGGGCCAAAATGAATCCTGTTGTTCACAGGTTGGCTACACAGTCCTGGCTGTCACCAGGAGACACACACAGTCATCTCCTCAGACTTAAAGGAAGGATCTTTTTCAGAATTTCGAGACATATAGATTTGCATTTATTAATTTCCTCACTGCCTGACCGGACTTACAAAATAGAAAGTATTTTTTCCATTTAGACTGATAACAAAGAACTCTGCTAGGCAGTAATTACAGAACATTCTTAAAGCAGAAGCTAAAAACTGATAAGCAATTTTAAAAAGTTATTTTTAAGCTACCCTTTTAAGTGGAGAGTAAAATAAGAGTGCATTTGGGCGCTCTGTAATGAGTCCAAGCTAAATAATACCTAGCCCCTCCAACAGAAAACAGACCCTGTAGCCCTGCCATGTAATACCATCCCCTCTACTTTAGTTCATATGCTATGATGCAATTATTTCTGTGACTCTGTGTAGCTGCCTTCAGTCATGGCCATCATGTTCCTCTCATCCCACTGTGTAGGAGGAGTGAGTTGGGGGTCATTCCAATAAGCCAGTGTCACTGAACCCCTGTAAGGCTGTTAAGACCTTGTATATTCCAGTGCACAACAAGAGAAGCTAGGCTGAGCTTTCCTACCTGCACTGCTTCCCCTCCATTTCCACCCTGTGAAATATTGTCTACATTCAGTATCTGTGAAATGGTTGGATTTATTTATGACTTATTCACTAAAACATAACTGCAGCTGTATATTTTAAGAGCAACAGTGACAATCAGATTATTTTACACCAAAGCTATAACAAAAACAGGGCATTCACCTTTGTGCCATGCCTGAGGATGTTTATTTTACAAGTAATATATGACCATGTGAATAGTTCTGTTTTCAAAAAGTACACAAGATTTTATGCAGAATGGGTATGGGATTCTGACTGTGAAGAAGTGGCATTTTCCAGTGTAATAGCAGATATGTCACATTTTCCAGTAAAATAGCCAGTGATAAAAATAAATCTACTAGGCTCACAGAACTGGATTTACTCCATAGAGCCACTGCTCTGTGGAAGTTACTTCTAGTTCAGCATTAAACTTACAACATCACTACTTATCTTAGAAATGGTAAAATTATCTGGGTTTCAGAAATACACATTAGGACAAGATTGAAGAGGCAATGAATTATACCCCAAGGAGAGGTATATTATTCAGTACAGTTCCAGTGTCATTAGAATAAAACAGTTCAGAGAAACAGGATGCTGGAAAACCTTAAATATCAACTGATCTATTACAATGCATCATAAATTAATGTTTGGATAATCTTCAATTGATCTGGACAACTGGGAGAAATGCAAAAATGTCACCCTTAAGTTAAAGAAGTGCAAGAAGGAGGACCCAGAGAATAGAGGCTAAACTGCCTCACCTCAATCCATGGGAAAGTGAGGAAGCAGCTAATCCTGGAAACAATTTCTAGGCAGATTAAGGACAAGAAAATCATCAGGAGTAGTCAGCATGGATTCACCAGGAGGAAGTCATGCTTGAGCAGCTTGATCAACCTCTGTGATTCTGTGACTGGCCTGGTGGGTGAGGGGAGGGCAGTGGGTTTTGTCTGCCTGGACCTCACTGTGTCTCTCATGAGATCCTCCCAGCCAAGCTGAGGATGCCTGGGCTGGATGAGCAGAGCATGGGATGGGTTCAGAATTGTCCAAATGGCCAGTCCTGAGTGGTGACCACCAGCACAAAGTCCAGTTGGAGGCCAGAGACCAGCAGTAGCCCAGGGGTCCACTTGTGTCCAGTCCTGTTTAACACCTGTGTTAAGGGTCTCGATGACCGAGTGTGGTTTCAGCAAGTCTGCTGATGACACAAAACTGGGAGGAGTGGCTGGTACACCATAGGGTCATGCTGCTGTCCAGAGGGATCTTGACAGGCTGGAAAAATGGTCTGGCAGGAGCCCCATGAAGTTCAGCAAGGAGAGATGCAAAGTCCTGCACCTGAGGAAGAGCAGCCCATGCACCAGGACGTGATAGGGGCCTTCCAGCTGGGAAGCAGCTTGGCAGAAAAGGACTTGGGGGCCCTGGTGCACAGCAAATTGAACATGATCCAGCAGGGTGTGTACCTTTCCAGCAAGGGTGGTGAATGGTGTCCAGGACTGCAGCAGACAAAAACTGCCAGGAGGTGGAGGAAGGTGATCCTTCCTCTTTATAAGCACTGGTGAAACCAAACTTCAAAAGTCTGGATTTGGGGTCCTCAGTTTGAGAAACATGGACATATTGGATACAGCTGGTATGTCCATGCTAACAAAGGGTCACAAAGATGGCTGAGGGACTGAAGCACATTTCATATGAGAAGAAAAGCTGAGAGAGTTGGGACAGCACAGTCTGGAGAACAGAAGGCTCAGGGGGAATATTGCTAATGTATAAAAACACCTGAAGGGAGGAGGCAAGAAGACAGAGCCAGGTGTTTTTCAGTAGTGCAATGGGAACAAGCTGGGAAGATCCCTCTGAATAGTAAATTCTATTTACTGGAAAGCTGATTGAGCAATGGCATAGATTGCCACAGAAGATTATGGAATCTTCATCCTTGGAGATATTCAAAAGGCTTCTGGACATGGTCCTGGACAAACTGGCTCTAGAAAACCCTGCTTGAGCAGGGGATTGGACCAGATGGCCTTCAGAGATTACTTCCGACTTCAGCCATTCTGTTTATATATTTATTTTTCAATAATATTGTTCTTTATAGGCACAGGGACAGTAGGAATTCTGAAAGACTTCCATGGTGTTAATATGTCCCAACAAAGTCCTAGCTAGTGCACAGAGAATATTTTGTAATCAGTGCTTTCCAAGTCTCTGCTCTGTAAAGAAATGCACTGATTTAGCTGTTCCGGAGAGTTGCAAAGTTTGTCTAGATTAATCTCATCCCTAGGACCTTGCCCTACAAGTGACCTCTCTCAAGTTATTGAAGGGGCAACTCTTGGGAAATGCTATTTGAGATGACTCAGGAACTTTGTAAATAAACACTTCAATCCACTGCAATTGTCCACTTCCAGTAGACATTAGAAAATTGGTATTAAATTATCTTGTTTAGCCAAAAGGAACACATGTGGCTCCAGGTTTGTTTTGAGTTAGAAATTCCAAGGAGGGAATAATTTATGTTAAAAAAGCAGCTGAAATGTATAGAGTTTTGTGGACAGAAAAAACTTGAGTCTGCCTTTGAAGCAAAGGCTTAGGCTTAACAGACTTAAGACCAATTAACTGAAGGTGTGAAGTTAATGCACACAAGCTAAACTGCATTAAACTCCCTAGTGGAAGCTCTCACTCAGAAATAAATGTGTTTTATTTCACAGGAGCTTAATTCTCCCTTGGATGAATTTATGTGCATTAACTCCCATCCTTAAGTTAATTCATTTGAACTTTCCTGAGCTTCCCCCTTCCATAAGCCTTCAAAAGCCAAGGACTAAGCAGTGTTTCCCTCAGAATACAGAAGAATGAAGGATAAACGGATCCAGAGAATTCATCACCTGGCTATATACCAGGATGGCAGAAAACATTAAACTGGACTAAAAACTCAGGAATTAAAAGGTGGGTGGTCTTCACAGAGAGGGAATGCACATTAGTAAGTCCTCATTATCTGGAGAAAACAGAAAGCAACAACAAGTCTACTTAAAGAGCAGGATCAGCAGGCAAATGGCTGTGCTGACAACACGAAGGCAAATTCAGAAATTCTTGGAGTTAACATATCTGCTTCTTCCTTCCATTATTTTTACCTTCTCTCTTAGAGCTTGTAAAGAAATGTGAATATTCAACAGGTTTTGTGTTCCTTTACTAGGGAGAAGTGAGGGATGCTGGGTCAGCTTAGACAAGAGAAGAGCAAGTTCTTCCTTGATGCATCACCAGTTCAGAGTTATTTCCTGCTATGAATGATTGATTGATGAGTGATTTATTTCAGCAGTGCCATTGAATTCAGAACAACTAGCATATAAATAAAGATACCATGTGTACCTGTTTCAGTGTTTGTAGAACTGTAACCTAAAAGAGAAATGTTCCAGTGCCTGATATTATTAGGCTAATACCCTTGAGTCTCCATCAAGTTATCTTTCCCTGTAATTTTCCTCCTGAATTCCCATGTTAATTTTTCTCCTGAATTTATATCAAGGCATTACTGTGATTCCCAGCCTAAGCACATACTTTGAAATGTAACAATGGTAATGCATATTACATTAGAAAAATATTTCTTAGAGCTTACACGAAATTAGATTTGTGATGCTTACTGAAGTAGATGTTAGGAAATGTACATCTTGCCAGTACAGCTGGGAGCTCTACACCAGAAATGCTTACTTCTGCCTGTTACTTTATTTCTGATCTACCATGTTTTGGAAGATTTTGACAAAATTTCAGTGACCAAAGCCATGTGCTTGTGAAATTAATATTCAAGGTAAAACACAAACAACCACCATTCTTTTCTTATTTTTGCTTTCAAAGTTGAGGTTTCTCCTGAGTAGAAATGCTAAATGCAAAATTATGCAGTGTTTTTCAGTACATACTCAATGTATACAGTTTCATATAAAGTCTTACTGTGCCATTGATCAACTTACCTGTTTCTGCAGATAATCTTGTTCTTGTGCTTCTCTTCTCAAAAATCATGGCCAAAGATTTGCCATGCATCAAAGGCAAATACTGAAACATGAAAAATGAAGTTATTTCAATTTTATAATCATTATACTCTTTAAAGTATGAAATACTTCTTGCACATTTTACTTCATCATTAGAAAATTGCAAAAGTGTTTTTTTTTTACCTGTGGGTTTGGTCTCCTGCCCTTCAATAAATTTATTAGCAGTGGAAAGGTTAAAGGCAAAGAAGTAATTCTAGGCCCAAAAGCAACTGCATTTTGGCACTCAATTTGAGCCAGCACTAAGGAGAATTCAGATACTAATTTAATCCCATGCAGGGAAGTGTCTTCCATTTCCTACATTTAGTGCTGCATGTACATGGTGTGTGGATGGATGGGGTTAGCTGACAAAAGGGAATTAGCTGCACAAACCTGTTTAACCTTTCCACTCACAGAGTCCTCTGAAGTATTTAAAGAATATCTCTGGACACTTTACAGGAAGTCTCTTTGATTTGTAGCACATGATTTACAGTATTTAGGAGCTCAGGAGATTTTGTTTAGGATGAGACAGCTGAAAGGCTTTTTCACAGTACCCTTCAGAACAGTATTTATTTCAATATCTGAGGGACCTAAATGACAGTTAAATCATTTTACCTCTCCTTCATGCTTTATCCTTTGTTTCAGATCTGATGCCATCCACAGCAAATACTTCAGTTCATCCTCTGTGTAGTTCTGTAGAGTAAGGAGGTCCCGACCTTTCAGATGAACATTCAATTGAGCTGGTGTCCCATACCTGCATCAAAAGAGTGAAAAATGTGTATTTTTTGCCATTCAGTGCTAAATTATATATGTGCTAAAGCCAGTGAGCAAGCACCTGAAATCTCTCCCACTCCCCTCACATGACCCAGCTGGATAATCCTGACAGACTGTGTTAATTAGTTAAAATAACTCCTGTCAGACAGGCACAGCATGCCATTATGCACTATATTGATGGCCATTGTAACAATGTTTCAAATTGTATTATTAAAATGTACATTAGATGTACTTTCTTCTGCCTTCTGAGATGCATATGGCAACTGCATGCTGCCTGTCAAATAAAGCCATTCAGAACCTGGAAAAATTACTTATGTGTAGACCCCAAAGCTGCCCTTTCAGGGATCAGAACAACAGAAATGGATCTTGGTGCTGTTTCTCCCTCCTTTTTGCTTTGTGCATAAGTAGACACTTGCCACATTCCAACCCCACTCTCACAAAATGTGGCATTTTTATAAATGTGCTTGAAATCTCTTCATTACACTGGGGAAAAGGGTAAAAAAGCCCAACAAAACAGCCTTACTGTACCACACAAGAGACATTCTGGACATGTGGTGTTTATTCAGTGTATTCTGGCCTCCATCTCCATTTAGGACTCGCATGAAATTGGATGTTGATAATTACCCACAGAAGCTACATGATCAAATTTCCTCTAGATTAGATGAGGCATCTAGATGAAAGTCTTGTCCAAGCCCATGTTTCACAGGCTAAAGGTTAACAGGGAATTGTGGCACTTCAGTCCTTTCTCTGGCTCTGTACTTACAGCCCTCCTTAGCACTACACAGCCCACACTGTACTGCAAAGGTTTTGATGGGTATGAGCTAAACATGCCTTTTTATTTAAAGTCTACATTTTTAGACTGATCTAATGAAATGGAAACCAAATCAGTGCAAAGAAGTGGACTGAGTGCAGCTAATACTTTTCCATTTCCCGCTGTATTTGTGTTTTATATTTCCCTTTAGCTCACCCTTGAGACTAGGCTCAGATGCAGCACCTGCTACTTGCCAAGCCCTGAAGTCCACAGCTAGGAAAATATGCCCAGATATACTCCTGTGAGGCTTTGGACACGGTCCCACATGACAGCCTGAGCCCCACACTGCAGGGTGGGCTGAACAGGGCACAAAGCACTGGCCAGATGGACGCAGCCAGGGACTTGTGGGCAGAGGCTCCATGTGCAGCTGCAGGCCAGGGATGAGGGCTGTCCCTCAGGGCTCTTGTTCCTCTTGGGTTTAAGCCATTTAGAGCTTTCCAAATTCCTTATTTCTGTCCCATTACTTTTCAGTTGGTTCCGCTTTGGTTTTCAGAGTGCCACCTTCCCAACTTAGTGCTCTTTGTGTCCTCCTTTCTCTTCTGCCTTTCTTTGCCTGCTCTGTTTCTTTCCTAGTGTCTGTCTTTACCCATGGCAGCTCCAGCCAAACACCCTCCCCTGATTTTTTTTCCCCAGTCCATGTGCTAAAACAGCCCTTGATTAAGTTATGAAGGCTGGTTGTGAAATGTCATTGTAAGATCTTGCTCCACTTGGGTTTCAGCCCTTTCAGAGCTTTGCCTTAGAGGGCAGGAACATCTTTTCCTTGCTGGAAACTGGAATCCAGACCATTGCAGTGTGTGCCATGGATCACACAGGGGAATTCCCGAAGCTCCTGGGATGCTGTTTCTGCTGTGCCTCTCAAGGGAGCTGTGCAGGTGCGGGTGACAAGGTCCTGAAGCTGTGTGGGCTCCCAGAGCAGACAGAAAATGTTTGTGTGCTGGACATTTTCAAGCACATTCGCAGCTCAAAGCAGAGGAAGGAAGAAAATGGAAGCAAGTGTAGGGGCATTCATGGGTCAGGTAGTTCCTACCACACCATGAATGACAGCCCATCAAGAAAAGCTACTGAAATGCACTCTTGAATACCAAGACGCTTAGTTTATAATCAAGGCATTGGCTTTAATTTTCATTGTGTATATTCTGAAGGAAAATAGTTTTATAACTGGGACTTCTTTAATTACTTTAAGTTTTCAGAAGAGGGATTTGCTTTTTTAACTCGTTTGTGGGGAAAAAACCAAACTTGTCCTGCTTTCAGATCTATGCAATTGCTAGCTGCTCCCTACTCTCCTTTGCCTCCTTGTTTCCAGAACAGCTTTAGGGCTGCTCCTTGTTTTTTCTCATTTCAGCCTGCAATTCCTTCCAGGGATTTAAAGATTATCTAATCTCAATTTGCCAAACAACAGCTTCTGTTCATTGGTCTTGTTTCACCATCTGGCATGATTGAGAAGTGGACTGAGAAATATTCACCACTAATTTCACCACTGGCAGATAGTGAAGCACTTAAATTGATTACCTGGAGAGGATTTGGAATTACCATCCTTAAGTATTTTCAAGACATGGCTAAGCAAAGGCAGAGCTGCTCTCATATGGTGTTTATAGGCTGCAAGTAGGAAGTTGGACTAGAGATCTGCTCCTGACCTCTTGAAGATTCTGTTTTATTGCTATGACCTCCAAGAAATTTGTTCCCTTCCCTGTTATCCATATGTGAAAGAGGGGCAGAAATGGAAAAATTAATTCCAGAGAAGGAGCAGGAGACAACATACCAAAGTTAAAATGTAACGGGCAGAACTGCAAGGTCAAGCAGTTTTGGCTTTTTCATTTCTGAGCTGGGACAGCATAACTTTGGACTATTAGCACAGAGTCACAGACATTAGGTTATTCTGCAGTATCAAACACAGTGTGCTTAGCTGGTAATACCCACAGACAGTGGTGATAGCTTATGCCAACATTATGCTATAATGTTAAAAAACCCACCAAAAATAACAATGCTGTGTGTGGAACTTAACAAATCGGATTACTTCCTTGGAAAACCAGCTTTACTACAGTTGTTTTCCAAACTTGCTTTTCCATCACCTCTGTTAATTGCAGAAATTTCCCAATTGGCTGCAGTAAAAATCCAAAATTCACCAAAAAAATTAACTCCCAGCTTTAGGACCACTCTAAAACTGTAGCAAATAAATCACAGAACTTGAAAAACATTTGGTTTTCATATGACATAATGTAGAAATGATAAACAAAAATTACTTACTGCATATTAGGATTCCTGTGAATGTGAAATTTCTGCATATTGTTTTCTAGAACTAATCACTTGTTACGTAACAAGTGTTAATTCTATTCTTATTGAAGCTGACCTAAAACCATGAGAAAACATTGATTTAAGCTTCAGCTCTAAAATTTTAACCTGATTTTGGAGATGTGACAAACCTGAGAAGCAGCTTAGTGAAACACTGTCCCACAGGTACTTTCCTGAAATCAGGGGGCACAGGCACAGTTATGTGGGTGCAGAAAGAGCCCAATGCCAGGTCACAGAGGCAGGTCTGCCTGCTTGACTTTGGATCTCCCACCACATCAAGGTTTTCCTGCACGTCTCCAGGGTATATACTGACACAAACTAATGAGCCAGAGATTCACCTTGCAGCTTCAAGGAGAGAATTCCCCACCCAAACTGGCCACAGTAAGTCTAAATGCAGAAAAATTACCTGTACTTTATTGAGATAGTTATTTACTGGTTACAGTACCTGCAGCACACACTGACCTCAAGAATAAACATTCCTTCCTGAGTTTGCAGCTAAATCCCACAGAACAAATTAATGGTATTCCACAAACACTAAAACCAGGTAATTCTCCAGTCTCCTGAAGTCCCAGAGCTTGCTGCTTGGTGAAGTAAAAGGACACTAAAATTGCAGGGAACAATTCCCTCCCCCCCAGAGCCTTTCTCTAAAACACTCACTCCTTTACAGGATTCCACTGCTTTTGACTCCAGGTTTCTGATCAAACACCACACACCAAACAAAATTAAAGGATAAGCTCACCAAAACTGTTGCAGCAGCTGCTTGCTGGTCCTTGCTAGTTTTGCAATACTGATAAAATTCCTCCTATTAAACAGCATCTTCTGTTTGCATTAAGACTTCTCTTAACCCACAAATAAAGTTACGAGAAAGGAAGGTGTAGGAAGCAGAGAGTGAGCTGTGCTGCTGTGCAAATGAGGGAAAACCAAGAACCAAGGTCCTTGTTTTGGCTGTCCCAGCCAGGGCTGGGCCAGGCTGGGGCTGACCCTGAACCTTTTCTTTGGTCAAACCCTACAGATATAGAGATTTCTCCCGGGACCCATTGCACCACTCGCAGTTTGTGTTTTTCTGTGTGGGCTCATCATGTCGTATCATACCTGTGTCAATACTATTTCATAGCTCTTTTGTGTTAAATATTTGTACAGGAGCACGTGCTGATAGAAAAAGGCAAAAGAAGACTTGCAGGATCAGCATGAGCAGGGTGGCCCCTCTAGGGATGGGACTGTGGCCATGGGGGCTCTAGCACAGCTCAGGCAGGACTGTTGGCCCTGAGCTGAGCCGAAATGAGTGTTCTGGGTCCATGGCTATGGAACTGGGCAGGGCATAAAGACTTATTCATGCTATTGGGGCCCTGACAATAATGAAGTAGTCTGCATTAAAGAAATCTACATTTTCCTTTTTTTTTTTTTGTTTTTGTTTTGGTTTTGGTTTGGGGGTTTTTTTGTGGTTTTTGGTGGGTGGTTTTTTTTTTTTTTGGATCACAGTTTCAGTTATGCTGTGGTAGTGTTAAACAGTGTGAGGCCCAGAAAGTGGAATATTGCAGCCTGCCTACCTCCTTAGGCTAAACTGCTTGCTGTATAATCTGAAGTAGGTCAATTGCTAAATACTAAAGTGATTTAATTTAAGTTTCTACCTTCAAATATAATTGTCAGATAAAATTTTATGCCACCTGCACTGTAGGTGGTTTTGAAATATGACCATTACTTCCTCATTTCCTCCTCCCTGTAAGGAGAGATGCACTAGTGTAAATCAAGGTGATGGCACATCTGTCAGAGAGGGTGATACATTGAAATTACAATGCAAGGAACTTATAATTAAAACCTACAGAAGAAAAGTTTGACTCCTGGGAAAGACAGACAGCTATGAAAACGTCACACAGGGTGATAGCTCCTGGTGGGATTTGCTCAAGACCCGTCATGCTGAACCAATGGGATGCTTGGGAAATGCAGCAGTTGCCAGGGGAAATGTCAAACAGAAGTCAAATCCAAGAGAAATGAGTAGTAAGGCAATGGAAGAGAAGGAAGAGAAGAAAGAGAAGGAAGTGAAGAAAGGGAAGAAAGAGAATAAAGTGAAGAAAAGGAAGAAAGAGAAGAAAGAGAAGAATGCCACGCCATGGTTTCCCTCTTGGCTGTCCTCTGGCAAATGACTCCCATGACCGTCAAGCCTGGCCCCTTGGGCTGAGCTTGTGTCATTAGTGATGCCCAGGAGAAAAGACAGCAGACAAAGCAAATGTGGTTGAGGGACCAAGGCCTCCAGTCCCATCCTGCAGCCTCACAGGGAGGGGACAGTGCCCTGAGTTTTGGGTACTGCTGAGCAGCGCTGGCACAGCATCAATTGTCTCTCCAACTTCCCACCCCCATCAGTAGGTTGGGGGTGGACAAGATCTTGGGAGGGGACACAACTAGGACAGCTGACCCAAATTAACCAAAGGGATATTTTATATCATATAAAATATCCATAGCCAGCTCAGATATAAAAGCTAAGGAAAGGAGGAGGAAGGGGGAACATTCATTATTTTACAATATGTGCCTTCTGGAGCAAAGATGAGGTGCTTAAGTCCTGCTTCCTGGTAATTGGCTGGACATCACTTGCTGATGGGAAGAGGAGAAAAAAAATCTTTGTGTTTTTGCTTTGCTTTTGTGCACGCAACCTTTCATTTCTGCTTTAGGAAACTGCCTTCTCTCAGCCTATGCTTCCTGTCTTATTTTCTCGCCTCTGTCCAGCTCAGAAGGTGTGGAGATGAAGTACAGAGGCTGCCTGATCCCAATTCACACTTGGACCAATTTCATAGCAAGGTGAGCGTCACCTAAGAGGAAGGGAGCAGCCCAGATTTACAGATGCCTGCGTCTGAAAAGGAACAGCAAATGCCAGAGGGTCCAAACAAAACTTACAAAGTTTTATTAGTAAATTATACACGTGGCATGAAAATTGGTGTAAGTTAGTTCCTTATCTCCTAGTAACAAGAGAAATGAATAATAAAAGAAAAAAAAAGTGGGAAGAGAGAGAAAAGGAGATCATCGGTCCGGTGTCGATCTGGCCAACAAGAGGTCCGGGGTCCTCAGGGGCACCGCCTGGCCACTGTGGGCGTCGATTTCAGGATTTCAGGGAAGCTTTCCCCGGCAGCTCAGGGCGCTGTGCCGGGCTCGGTGCCGCCCCGCCGCCGGGCGCTCAGGGCGGTGCCGGAGCCACCGTCCCTGGAGGTGTTNCCGCGCCCGCCGCGGGGACCGAGCTGCCCGTGCCCGGTGAGTGCGGCCGCTCCTCGAGGCACCCCGGGGGAAAGTGCGTCTGCCTGTGCCGGCCCCTGCCCGCCTCACCCCCGCAGGTCTGCCCCGGCTCCCTCCGGCTGCGGGCCCCGCGCCGGGCCGGTGCCTTGTGGCGTCTGGGGAGAAACGCGTCCGCTGCCGTCGGAGCTCGGACGGGGCAGCCCCGTCAGCGGCGGGGGCAGCGGGCGGCGCCG
>VXAX01004357.1:607781-766907 GCA_013399835.1 Leptocoma aspasia
CCCGCCCGCCGGTCGCGCAGGGCGATGCCGGAGCCACCGTCCCTGGAGGTGTTTAAGGAAAGACTGGATGTGGCACTGAGTGCCATGGTGGCTCTGGCCGTAGGTTCTACGCGGTGATCTCAGAGGTCGTTTCCAGCGCGGCCGACGCTGCGATGCCGTGCCCGCAGCGCTGTGCCCGGCCTTTCCCTCTCCCGGCACAGCCGATCCTGCCATGCCGTGCCCACAGCGCTGTGCCCGGCCTTTCCCCCGGCACAGCCGATCCTGTCTCGCCGTGCCCACTGCCNGGGGCAGCGGGCAGCGCCGGGCACTCGGGGGGTCATTCTGAGCATTGGTGGTTCGTTTGTGTCGCGGTTTGGCCCAGGGTGATGTTCAAGCGTTTGCTCGTTGCTGGGACAACAAACGCCTCGTGTATGTCCTGTGGGATTTAATTTACCGAGTTGATGGGATTCAGTTTCCCAGCTGGTGGCAGCGCTGAAGCACAGAATGGGTCAGGCTGGAAGGGACCGCCGCGGGTTATCTGGTCCCACCTCCCTGCTCAAGCAGGGCCATCCCAGAGCACAAGGCACAGGATTATGTCCAGGTTCTGTGATATGTCCAGTGAGGGACACTCCACACCACGCGCAGTCACTGCACAGGAAAGAATTTGTTCCTCTTGTTCAGGTGGAACTTCCCGAGCATCAGTTTCTTCCCTTTGCCTCTTTGCCCTATTGCTCAGCACCACCGAGCAGAGCCTGGCTGCATCTTGTTGGCACCCCCTGGGTTTAGATGTTTATACACATTAGTAAGGTTCCCTGTAAGCCATCTCTTCTCAAGGCTGAACAAGCCCAAATCCCTCAGCCTTTCCTGGCAAGAGATGCTCCAGTCCCCCAACCATCCTTGCTGCTCCCCACCCAGACCCACTTTGTGACCTCCGTGTCAGATGAATGAGATACAAAAGACGTTAGGAAACTTATCAGCTTTTTGTGTATATTGAATGAAGAACATAAAATGTTTTCATGTTAACCCTTCTGAAGGGAAAATAAACGAACCAGAGAGCTCTCTATGTGCCGAAGAGATCACTAAGAAAGTTCAGAAGTGCATGGCTGTCCAGCTGGAGATGAAAACTTAAACCAGAGTTTTCAGATGCTGTTTAGCTTGTCTGTAGTTGTTGATGTGTCTAGGTAAAATAAGGAAAAAACTCAACTCTTTCTTTAAAAAGGCTTGAGTTTGTCTGCACAAAGCTTGTTAAGCAAGTGAAAGTGAAAAACACATCTAGTGAGGTAATAAGTACAATTTATACGTGTCTGCTCCATCTGATACGTAAAATAATGTCTTTGGAAATAGGGGAAGCTTTTGCATTAAATAATTATTTTAAATGCAAATCAAATATACAGTTTAAGAGAGAACTTTTAGGTTTTGGAGCTGGGGTGCATATTGTTGGTGAGATTGTTTCCATTGAAAGTAAATGCACTAAGATGTCTCAATGTACTTTTCAGAAACAGTCTACTGTTATTGTGTGTATTTCCTAACATTTGTTACATGCTAACAAAATTTACAAGGAAAAGGTTTGTTTTGTTCTTGGTTTTGTTTTTAAAAAAATCTGTTTATAGCACAGGCTTTGACATTTTAAAATAGGAGGTCTAATTGAGCTTTTATATCTGAGCTGACATTGTCTGCAAAGATTTTGACAAGTTATTTAACTTGTAAGTTCATTTATTTTCCTGTAGAGTTAGTAGTTTCTGTCAAACCATGTGCCTAACCAAAAGCTCAATGAATAGTTAACATTCTGTGCTTTGAAACAATGTTGCTAATACTTTTGAAAGTCTGAAGAATTGAGAAACCAGGCAGACTACAAAGCCTGAAGAGCTGCTTGGATTTTATTTTGGGGTGGTTTTGTTTGGATTTTTAGATCATGGTCTTATCACTGAATCACAGAATGGTTAGGCTTGGAAGAAATCTCTGGAGACCATCTGGTCCAACCCCTTTGCTAAAGCAGGTTCACCCAGAGGAGGTTGCACAGGATTGTGTCCAGGCAGGTTTTGAGTATCTCCAGAGATGGAAACTCCACAGCTTCTCTGGGCAGCCTGTTCCAGTGCTCTGCCACTCACACAGGAAAGCTCTTCCTCCTGTTCAGTGAAATAAGAGTTTTGCCAGCCCTTTGTTTTGAAGGCTGAGAGAAGAAAGAAGAGAAAGATAAGAAAATAAAATGTGCCACTGAATTGATAGAACATGTCTATTTCAAAATGTGTGAGGGAAAATCTGCTTTCACTAAAATTGACATCTTTTTGTGTTTCAGAGTCAGGTGCTGTTTTCACATTCGGGAAAAGCAAATTTGCAGAAGATGTTCCTAGCAAGTTCTGGTTCAAAAATGACAAGCCTGTACTTATATCATGTGGAGATGAACATACAGCTATTATTACAGGTCAGTATTGGAAATGGAGGATAGAGAATCAGAATTGTTTAGGTTAGAAGAGACCTTTAAGATTATCAAGTCCAACCATTAACCCATCACTGCCAAGGTCACCACCAAACCATGTGCCACATCTATACATCTTTTAAACACCTCCAGGCATGGTGACTCAGCCATGGGCATCCTGTTCCATGAAGAAATTTTTCCCAATCTCTGGCCTAAACCTTCCCTGGCACAGCTTGAGGCCATTTCCTCTCATCCTCTTTCTTGTTAGCTGAGAGAAGAGGCCAAACCCCACCTGGATACAGTGTCCTTTCAGGAAGTTGTAGGTCTTCTCTGAGCCCCCTTGTCTCCCACAGCTTCCCTGACAGGACTTGTGCTCCAGAGCCTTCTGTGGACACATTCCAGCCCCTCAAGGTCTTTTTTGGAGTGGAGCTGACCTGTATGATAAAAGGTGATACCTTTGGACACCTTTGAAAGTTAGGAGTCTTGCCTGCCTCCTGAGGTAATATGTTAATTGAGGCTGGGGAGAGGAGAGAGCACTGCTTTGTGGGAACTGGTGGATGCCTTTGGAGTTAGTGTGAGGTCGCTCAAGGTTTTCACAGGACGTGCCCAAGAACTGTCTGGAGGAAGTTTGTAATAACTGAGTGTATGACAGGATTTAAACTAAGCATAACTTAGTTCTGGCTGAATGTTTCTTGTGAATCTGACAATGTTTAGTGTGTTACATATATTGTATCGTGGCAGTAACAGTAACTGCTGAACAGCACAAGTTCACTAGAAATCTCCTTGAAACAATAAATACAATTGTGTCTCTCAAATTAAGCTTGGAATTACTGTTAACTGTCAGATGAAAATAACCCTTGAAAGAGCAACTCAATAAAGGATTTCAGAAAATCCTACAAAAATCAGAAATAAATGGAAAGAGCATTCAAAGAAACTCTGGTGTAATAGAGGGAGCATTATTAATGTTTTCTTCTTTTCTTGGAGAAAGAATGATGGATACAATACTCATTAAAGAATTTGTTCATTTTATTTTACATGGAAGGGATTACTCTTGTTTGGTGAGGATGTGTGATGATTGTATTGACAATCAACTGCTGACAGATAATAAATAAGACTTTGTTGTTGAAAAAGAATATATGTGTATTTTCAGGACTTTTTAAATTGCAGTATTGCTCATCAATATCCAATTGGTCATTGCTTATTAAATAATTTCCTGAGGGGTTTTTGCAATGTTCACAAGCAACAGTGAAGATGCTGAATTTTTAGAAAGAAGTGTTCCAGGCAAGATAAAAAAGACTATAGATTTCATGGGCTGCAGAACACCCTGAGGTGAAATTACATGATGAATTTTTCAAACCTAACTTGACGGCAGATGAATTATACATTAATAGTTTATTTTGAACAAAGCTTCATGCTTTTACTTGGATTGAACCAATAATATTAAATTACCTGTTGCATTAAATTAATCCAGATGTAACCTGGGGCACTGTGGCATTTCCCTTTTGCATTTTCTTTTTACATATACTTTTATATGCCCACATCCAGTTTGAAATAACGCAGACATAGTTCTGTGTTTAAACCAGTCCATTTAAATTGCCTTCCAGCATGTGCCTGGGCCAGCACTGTTAACCCCAATCAGCAACAATCCCCTAATTCCCACATCACTGTAATAGTGACCACTTAGATAAAGCTTTTGAAGAAGTCATCTTGCAGAGATTTTCATGCAGCACCATTTCTGTATAATTTCCCCTTCTCTCCATTATTTTACTATATGCAGCTTGTTTCAAAAGTGTCTTTGTAGCTTGCCCTAGCAGTTGTAGTGGGCAGGTACATCACCAGGGAGGCTTCTAGATGATCAGATCTTTATTTCCTCAAAGCTTTTGCAGTCAAGGAACTGTAGAAGCATGAGAAAAAGACTTCTTTGGTAGCAGAAGGTTTTCTGGGTCATTGTAAAGTAAAGGCAAAAGTGGGTGCTGTGGATCAACAACAAGCAAAGGTAGAGAAACTGCAAGAGTCATACAAAAAAAGTGAAGAAGGAAAAGAAAAAGCTCTTCTACCTCATTTGTTCTTCACACTAGTGCATGCCCATGTGCACCTCACATTTCTGCAGTTAGATGGAATTGGATGATACAGTGGAATTAAGCCCTTGGGAATGACCCTGAGCTGCAGTAACACCTGGAATAAATGGTCCAGAAGCTCATGCTGATGATAAGTTTACTGAGAAGGGTACAGACCTTGTGGGAAACCAGGAGCTTCTTCAGCTGAACCTGACCTGGAAGAGATAAAAGGCAAATATCACCGAGGGAGGAAAGGTGTCTCAAGCAGGTGTGTGTTAATGCATGCTTCATTTTAATTTCAGTCTTTATTTACAGGTCACAAAACTTCCCCCTCTCCTTTTTTCCCACACCTTGAAAGAGGGAGTGGGAACTATATTTGTAGGGAATATGAGACTGATTGAAATTTAGAAATATACCAATTTTACACTTAATGTAGCTCAACAATCATAAATAAAAGAATCACCCAAACTGATACTGATACAAATCATTCCTTAAGGCTGGATTTGGACAGGAGAGATGGCTACAACTAGCACCAAATCTTGACTGAATACTAATGATGAAAATGTACAAGAACTGATATTTAGCATTCAAACAAAATATTCAGAACCTTTCAAATACTTCTTTAATCTAATCCAGCATCAATATTCCCATATGACTTTTATAAAGACAAGTGTGAAATAAATATAAACCACTCCATCCTTTACCTTTCTAGGTCAGGAGTTAAGAGTCCAAAATTTTATTTACATGCTGTGGCTGCATGTTGGAATTGAAGGGACCAGTGATAGTTACTTGCTGCCTCTGAGTTGGCTTGCTGAGCTGGTTGAAGAAATGTTTTCTTCTCCAGGAAGGAAGTTTGGGATTAAGATTTGTGTTTCTTTATTCTTTTGCTGTCTACCATTGGCATAACCTTGATTAAAACGTCCAAGCAAGAATTTTTTTAAGCAGTGATCTTCTTTAGATCTTTAATGGAATCATGAGCAATATATATCCCAGCATCACTTGTAACATGTTTCATAATGGTTCTTGCCTCATTTCTATGTTTTTTGGCCCAAGAATACTGATAGTCCATTCCCTGCATCTTCTATAACTGCAGGCTTTGGAAAGCAATTCATCCTCATGGGAGCTGGTGTGAAGAAGTATGAATATGCATACTTCTAAGAATCTCCTTCCATGCCTGTGTATCAAATTTTGTTTCCTACAAAACTCTTACACTTAACAGCTGTCTTATTGTTTATTTGCCTTGATTAGAGTATCCAAGGCAGCTTATCCACATTTAATCAAAGAGACCGATCCTGTTCACAAGGGAGACAATGCTGATGAGTGAAGACACCTTTTCTGAACTCAGTGCTCTGGAGAGAATTGAAGCCCCCGACATAAGAAGGCAGAAGGAAAGAAAGAAGTATCAATTGTAAAAGTGGAAGTGAAAAGAGGTGCATATGGAACCACAAGACGATAGTATACTCAGAATTTCAGGTTTTGTAAGGCATTAGACATTCAACAGAGACCTTGGAATCCCTCCAGGTGTTTTGTCACCAGTTTTCTTCTATAATGTCTGCTTACCAGTAGGTCATCAAAACATGGCACAGTATCTTTTGCATCAACTACAAGGGAAGGATGAGAAAGATTAGTATACGTTTGTGTTGATATATATGAGCAAGCAATGTACTGTGCTGGTTTTGCTGGTGTGATGCCAAATGTCCTTAGCATGACTGTTCTTGTTGCTCAATAAAGTTTCTGAAAATATCATGACTTGTCTAACAAAACTGATGCCACTCCTATTTTCCTGGGATCTATTTGACTTCTATATGAGTTTTAAATCAACTGTTAACATAATTTATTCACTAAATAGCTCAAATAAAAATAATTTTAAAATAATCATGGTGGTTTGGCATTTGCTACTTTGTACAAAATACTACCTTTTTTGTTTTATTTAGATACAGTTTCTCAGAAGGATCTTGTAGTAAATATTCAAGGTCTGTACATTGCCTCCCCATCTTATTTCTCTCCCACACTCATATAATTTAGAAAGAAAAGGGGAGAATATGTAAAACATACCTTTAAACATAGGTGATTAGAGTACTTGCCTGCCTGCTATGGCAAAGCAAATGGGATTTCTGATATTTCCCAGCTGCCCAATGAATGCCTTTAAAAGCACTTCATGAACCAGAAGTGCACATGACTGGTGGGGTTGCCAGGAATCACAGTTGTGATAGCAACTATTCATAAGAAATGAGGTGGGAGACAATCTCTTACTGAAGTGTTTCACAAAACCTCTGTTCCTACACATGGAAGTGTCTTTTGGCTTCCCTGGTAGCCCTGAATTGCTGTTGGTGAAACATCTGCTGGTGTACCTGCCAGTGAACAGATACTTGGGAGAAATACTTCAGTTTTGCATCAGGAAAAAGGGGGAGACTGCTGTTTGAAGTGTGTTTTCATCACCAACACAGTCTGAGTAGGCCTTTCCATTATATCCTGTTGTTTCCCTCCTGCCCAGAGTCATAGTCTTACTCTGTCTTGTGCCAGCTATTCCAGGTGGCCACAATCTGGATGATGGCACCAAAGTGGAAGCAAAAAAACCAAGAGCAATCCGAGTTTACAAAATTTGGAAATTTGATCCTTGCCTATTTGTCTGCTGTTGGATTCAGTGCATCTGTGTGATGGCTGGGATATCTCAGTATGCAGTTATGAAAATTGTGCCTTTTGCATGTAAAATTATATTGGATTTCTTGGCCAGCTTAGATTAAATCATGTCTCTTCTGAAACTTGATTTGCTGTACAGACCGAGAAACGTTGCTTCATTACAGGCATTTGTTTAGGTTCCTCTGTACTGCCTATTAATTCTCATTCTCTTTCAAAATTAACTGCTTCCCAGATTTTTATTTTCTGTTATACTCCTAGGAAACCTGAAATTATAAAAGGCTGTCACTCATTTGTAAAAGAATGTGGAAGAATTCCTCTCATCTATTAAGCTCCTTGACTTACAAAGCAATGCCTGAGAATTTAAAGACTGCTATAAAACCCAGCAGATTATAGGATGAAAAGCATGACCTTGTTTGAATTTTGCATGGATAAAAGAGAATGTGCTTAAATTGAATTAGGGCAGCTTGGCATCATACTCCCACAAAAGTACTGCTGTCTTAGGAAAGCAGTTGGAAAGTGTAAAGCAAGGGTACAAGGAAGCCATACCAATATAGGATAGATGTCATTTGCTGATAAGAATCCTTTCTGTTAAGGTGTATTTGCTTTCAGGGACAGCTCTGCATGTGTTTGACATGATTGCATTATCAAAATTAGGATGGAGATATAAATGCTGTTAGTAGAACACTGTGAGCAGGAACTTGACCTCTTGTCTTTCTTCCCTTCCAGCTTTCTTGAAAAGACATAAATATTGACACATAGTCCCACGTGCCAAGAATTGTAAAATCTAACAATCAGGACTCTAGATACCAGTTATAGTTAAGCATTGGTGTGGGTTTTTTTCTTTTAGCTATGTAGTTGTATTTAAGAAAATGAATGAATATTTTTATTATAATAGGATTTTTTTGGTAATATTTAAAACATTACAATATCATATTTCAAAGTCTTTGTAAATCACAATCAGAACCTTCACTGGGAACAGCCATGCTATTTTGGCATTATTATATGGAATTGCTGTTATGGATTGTGGTTGTGGTAATTGTAGATAATGAGGGTGAAAAGCTCTATGACCAAATTTCTGTCTAGGGTGACAACATTATGATGGAGTCTAATACACAGAGGTCTGAAGACCTTCAGAAGTAAACAAAGTCCTTTTAATTGTTGTGAAAGGGTGGGGTTTTTGGGATAGGATGTTTTTTGTTGTGGGTTTTTTTTGATAAATCAGTTTCTATTGTTTTGCAAAGATTTCTGTTGGAACAAGGGTTTTATTTTCCAGTGGGAACTTTACAGCTTTACAAGATGTGATAGTTTAAAAAAAATGAAGTTAAATTAGTTCATTTTAAGGTATTGTCAGTAGTCAGTTTTGGCTAATTTTCATCCCAGATGACAAAATTCTCATCTGTTCATATACCATTCTCAGAAAAAGCGCTGGTTGTTCAGAATTATGACAGTTCATTGTTTGCAATGGTGTCCAATGGCACATGATAGGAGTTTCTGAAAGGTGATTCTAGCATTGTCCCTCTGAACATTTGTAACCTGATATTTGCATTTAGGTTTACAAAACTCTCTGACTGCATGGTGGATTTATACATTCTGTCTTTATATGCAGAATAACAAATTAATACAGTTGATGAAAATTTATCAAAAACTTCATTTGATAGAAATGCATATTTGTAAATCATTTTAAGAGAAGACATTTAGCAGTAAAAGAAATATCCCACCCTAAACAATTAAATAAGCCAAATATCACAAATTTGTACTTGTATTTGTCAAATAGCTGCATTATTCATTCGTGTCTTTGGGGTAAAGTATGTGGGTGCTCAGTTAGATGTGCTGTTACTTTATAAGGGGGCTTATAGATACTGTAGTTTCTGAACTGCAGGGTCTGCCCAAAAGTACATCTTGTTTTCTGAAGAGCACTTCATCTGTGCTGTAATTAAAGATGAGGATGTTTCTTCTTCTGGCTGGGGATTTCTTACTTAAACAATGCAATTACTATTTTTGAACTGTAAAATGACAAGGATATTAATTATTGTTTATGCTTATGTATGGAATTGCCTAATCTTAAATCTTACATTAAAAAGGAAGTAATAAGTTCATTGTGAGTGAATGACCATCTTGTCTCAAATGAGGTATTCAAACCCTTGTATGGATTCTGTCTGTGATTTTTTTTCAGGGAAAGGTAAACTATACATGTTCGGCAGTAACGACTGGGGCCAGTTAGGACTAGGATCAAAGAACACTGTCAGCAAACCAACATGTGTTAAAGGTTTGTGTGATTTTTCTTTTTTTTTTCTTTTGTCTTTTTGAAAGGAGACCCTTGTGAAAAGGTACTTCATAGGATGCAATTCCAAAATAACTGATTCTTTATTCATCACGTGTGCACATTACTGCACAAGATCATGAAGGTAGCTCGAAAGGATCCCTTACTGATTTTCCATTACTTCAGATTCTGAGTCCTTTTGCATCTGAGGATTACTTCAGATACATAGAATCCTGTCATTTTTGAGGGCTCTGACCTTATGTAGTACTTGTCTATTCTGACAAACCACATCTTCATTTTTTACTGCAGACAATAATCAGATGCTTGGTCTCTGCATTGTCTATGTGTTAGAAACCATAGTTCCAACAGCATTGTGTAACCTCTGTGTCACTATTTTCTTAGCAACTTTGTAAATGAAAAAAAATCTATCAGAAACTTTTCACAAACACTGCTATATTTTTAACAAGTATAAGAAATGCCCAAGGGTGCATAAATGTTAATACATTTTTATGAGGCAATAAAATAAATGCCTGTATTCTTTCACGTGTTGGAAAATATGTTTTCATTGCACTGTGATCTTTTTGATCTTTCCTAGCTGTTTTTATCGAGTCAAACAAAGCTGAGTCAATACTTCTCCCTATCCCTTTACTTATGTCAAGTCAGATCTATCCCATTAACACATTTATTTTCACTATTAAATGTTTGTCTTCATTCTTTCTGCCAGCAGATCGATCTGTTAGCTTATTGTTAAAAACAAATTATCCTGCTTGTTCAAACTCTGTTCTTCCTGATTTAGTTTATTCTACTGTCCTTTATTTGCTCCTGCCTCCATCTCTCTTCAGATTGGGAATGCAGCTACTCTCAGGTACACGTCTTCTGTCAGCCGTGTGAGAGATTGATTCCTACCTTGGCTTAAATAGATTTGGTTTCAAGTTTTGGGTTTGCTGTTGAATTGCAATGGAGAAGATAATGTGAAGAGAAGATGACAACAATTCAAACCAGACCTGGCATCCACTGAAAAAAGTCACAACGGGGGTGTCTTTTTTCTCTTGGCAGTAGACAGCAGGAGGAATTCCTGGAGTTTTTCTCACTAGCCTTTGGTCATCACTTGGCTTTGGGAATGGGGTTGCAAGGACACTTTTCAGTTTCTTCTTGGAGCCAAATGCTTGTGTCTACATGTTTTCTGAGAAAATATTTTCTGGGACTTGGTTAGAGATTGATGAAATTGGTTATGAAAAATCACCAGCAACATTGTAAATATAGCATGTCTCATAACATACTATTGGTTAGCCTAAGTGGGAGAAAGTTTAGGGAGCACAGGCTTCTGAAGAGCTGATTAAGATAATCTCTGAAGTTGAAGACTGTTGGGATATAAAGATTGAAGGAAGAAACCACCATTGGAAATGCTATGGTTCAGCATGGTAGTGGTAGATGTTGGATAGAAGAGGAAGGAACCTGAATTTGGACAAATTAAGTTTGTGTCTGTGTGACAGACCAGGGGCAGTCCATGCTTTAGTGGATAGATTTGTTTGGTGACTTGGTAGAAGGGACCTTAATCTGGATGTTAAAGAGCTGATGAAAGTTGATCTGGAAGGGCTGAAAAAGGTTTTGTGAAAGGGATGATTGTTGTTGGCTTTGTTATGGACTAGTGCAGTGGAAAAGCAATTAAAGATTTATTATGTAAAAATAATCCTGGTTTAGAGCATGGTTAGTACATGGACATGACTGAGAGAAGATAATTTGTTGACAATGAATAGTGACTGGAGCAAGGATGGAAAAGTCAGGGAGACATTTTCCTTTCTATTTCTGAAATGGAGTTCACTTGTCATAGGAGAAGAGGAAACTCTGTATTCTCTCTTTCCCACCAAAATAATTCCTGACTCCCCTCACACACATTCCCAGTCTTTCAAAGTGACCAGAAGTGTCACTCTCTTTGGTGGTAACTCAGCTGAAATTGGGACAGGATGGCACATGCAAAAAATGTAGGCACTAGTCCAGGTAGGGCTGCCTTTGGCACTTGAGGTCAGTGATCAGGAAGTGATCAGAACAGAGCAGAGAAGGGATGTGAGCACAACGAAGGGAGGCAGGGATGGTAAGACAAAGGATCAGGGTGATTTCAAAGATTTACAGTAGTGGGAAAAGTCTAAGAGGGAAGTAACAATAGCACTGTTAATGAAAACTGAAGACACCTTAAATCATTAATTTTATCCTGCAACTCAATGTATTCTTTGAGGCATATCCCATAAATGGCAAATTCCAGGGACTGTGGCATTGGGATGAAGTAACCATCAAGTTAACTTGAGTGTTTTAAGTTTTTAAGGTTTGACCTATTTTCTTATCTCGGGGGAATACTGACTTGATAAGTCGTGCTAGATTCAAATGGGCAATGAATTTTGTAATAATTCTGTTGGTAAAAATGTGAAAAGAAGAAATCAGAGCTCCCTCTAGAGCATAGAATATTTTGTTGTTGAACCAGCTATCAGCTTGTTTATAACATTCCCTCCTCTTTGGTTTTAATTCTTAGCTTTAAAACCAGAAAAACCAAAACTTGCTGTTTGTGGAAGAAACCACACTTTAGTTTACACAGGTATGTAACCTCTATTTCATATATATTCAAGATGCATTTCTTTCTTTGCTTTCATGCAAAATTACATTAGGAACCCCACAAGAAGGAAAAAAATGAAAGAAGGGAAAAAAATGAAAATGGGTCTTCTAAAACCTAGGGGTTTTACATCCAGTTCTTAGAATTCAAAATTTTTTAGAATTTTTTAATTTATTCTGAGAAAATGCATTTATAAACTAATGTTAGTAGTAGTTTCCTAGTAATAGACATATGGAAAAATTTCTTGCTGGCATTTGAGGTGTGGTTAACCCAGGAAATATAATAAAGGAAATATATGAATATTTCCTTTAAGCCCTGTAAAGATATATTGTTATTTTTATATGTATCTGTACTCAAATTTACCTTTGATAAGTAATCTTAATTAGTGTGAAGTTATATATTTGAATAAATATAATAGAAATGAGTGTTTTCATGTCTTCAAAATTTTCTGCATTTTTGGTTACACAACATAGTCTGCTATTTCAATGACAAATTGCTTTATTAAGCTATAAATAAATAAACTGTAAATTTAAACCTAAAAATAAATTCATAGAGACGCAGTATACAGAGAATTTATGAAGGTTCTTGTCGTGTTTCTGTAATTTATGTAATGGAATAGCCATCTCTGTGGTTGCAATCCTTTAGCTTTCAGTAATGTTGTAAAGAGGATTGTTTGATTATTAGAAGGTTTATATATGTGGAGACCCTGAACACTGTAAATAAGATTGTTAGAATAAAATAGAACATATTAATAATAATTGAGTGTGCAAGACTGCACAGGGTAAATATTAGTCACCTTTGGTGTACACACTGGCTAGATAATTTGTGGCCATTATATGTCAGTTTATTTATCACATTTCTGTCTGGATTTGTGTTAATAATAGGATGTATCTGTTTCTTCAGATATGAGCACTTTAGATGTGAAACTTACCTAAATTAATATTATAAACCATTAAGTTCTCTAAAGTTGAAGATATCTGTCATCAGCATTAAATTCAAGATTCTAAAAAATACCTGGTTAATTTAGTTGGAAGTTATTTAAATATTAAAATAAGTAAAATATTTCTAATAAAAAACTAAGTAGAAATAGATTTCATTCAGAGTACTCAAAACTATCAAGTTATTAATTTCTTTAATTTATGTACTAATACAGCTTCAGTTTTTCCTGTGTATGACAACATGCACCCTTTTTCTCCTGCTTTATCTCGAAATACACATTATTTTTGGAAGGAGCTGCTTGTGGCTGCCAGGGCTCCTGGTAGTCATTTTCTCAGAGTTCTTGCAGAACTTCCAATCACATTTATGTTTACATCAGTCTCCAGAATAGTGGGAAATGCAGTCTAAATACATGTAGGGCCTTTAGGAAGTTCTGCTCCAAGAGTTTGCAGGAAAACCTTGCTAGATACAACAGAAACTGCTAATTTCAGCAGGAGGGTGTTTCAGGGCAATAGACTCTAACATTTTTGTGATGTTTTTTCCATTGAAAATTAAATTACTTGCTCTTGTTTCTCCTTTCTGTGTATTACCTGTGCTTTTCTGTACGCAGAAAAAGGAAATGTCTATGCTGCTGGAGGTAACAGTGAAGGCCAGTTGGGATTAGGTGACACAGAGGAAAGGACCACATTTCATTTAATTAGTTTTTTTACCAATCAGCACAAGATCAAGCAACTATCAGCTGGATCATATACCTCAGCAGCAGTAACTGGTGAGAACAACTGCTAATAAAATCTATTTATGTGTATCCAACCTGGTTCCAGGAAGACATTTAATCCAGCATTCTGTCTGCATATGTGGGTGCATTTTCTATCCTCACTGTCTTCTGTCCTTGGTTGCCACGGTCATTTTTTGACAGCCAATTGCATATTTTAGCAGTCTGGTAAAGGGTGTGTGTCTCAGTAACTTCTTAGAGTTTTTGTGCAAGTTTAGTAGAAATACTTACAGACGAGGAATAGTATGAATACCCTCAAAATGGAAAAAAATCTTTATTTCCAGGGAAAGCAGCTACAAACATGAATCCTATTAAAACTGAGCATCTCTAATTCCACTTGTTACTGCAACTATTGTGTTCCATTGGTTCAGGCTGCACAGCTCTGTCATTTCTTACTAATTCTGGGAGAGGCTGAGCCTCTCACCTGTTTCTCAGGTGACAGAATTATACCAATTATACATCACAACATGCTGAAATCCATACAGTTATAATACTTCCAGTCACTGGATGGGTGGTCCTTTATTACCCTATAAGGCAATTTTTCAAGTCTTGCTGTAAAGCAGTTTTTCCTGTACCTATTTAGGGTAAGTTATTGAGGCTGTAATTTCAGAACTTGAGAGAGATGCCAGCCTGCTTGTTTGGTTTTTGGTTTTTTTAATGCCAATTGCTGACATTCTCCTGAGATTTTTAGATTTTTAGGACAATTTTGAATTATTCCAGCTCCTAACACCACCTGAGTAGCACTGTAGGGTGGTACTTTTTTATTCACAACTTATTTCCCACCAATAAGAAATACACATAGGGAAGTCTATCTCGTCTAGGAGAATCTAGAGTCTTTTTGTGTTGTTCACTGCCTGTTTTGTTTTGTTTTGTTTTTACTCTTGCCATTGGTCTTGGTTTCAATAGAAGCTGGTCAATAAACCTGAAACATCTACTGCTGTAGCTTAAGGAAAGCAAAATGAAGCTGGTCAGTATAACCACCTGTGAGGAGAACTGAAAGATAAGGCATGAATAAGTGGGATGCCTACCGAAGTTAGAACAGAGAATAAGTTTGGAAGAATAAGAAAGGGGTGACTTACACCTAGAAATGAGATGATACCTTAAATTCACTGTAATATTTTCATACTGACCTCTGGCAACTGAATTGTCTCACTCAGTCTTCCTCTTTCTGAAGGAATGTTTTTTACATAGTACTTTTTCTGTTGGTATTTATGGCCCAACATCAGTTGATTTGTAAGTGTTCTGGGTCACTTTTGAAAAGCTTAAGGAAAACCCTCTTATTTACAATTCCTTTTTTGCATTGAGCTAAATTATCATTTTATATTCTTGAGATCATGATGTTCAGTAGTATCATATACAGAGTTTCTGAAGTGCTCTTCAATAAAAAGATTGACTTTTTATTGGTTTTTGTTTTAAATCTATTAACTATCCATGTCTTCATTTTAGAGGATGGGCAGCTCTTTGTGTGGGGTGATAATTCAGAAGGTCAGATTGGCCTGGCCAGTGAAGCCTCTGTCAGTGTCCCCTGTAAAGTGGATATTGGAAAACCTGTTTCCTTTGTATCCTGTGGATATTATCATTCTGCCTTGATTACAGGTAAGAGAATGGGGATAGAGGTTAGTGGAGGCAAGACAGTAGTTTTCAAATAGTTGTTTGAAACTTCATACCCTATAGTTGTTAAAAACTGCCATGTGACAGAAAGCCTCCTGTGTAGTTTTGAATCACACAGAGAGAAAAAACTTGCAGTTAATTTTCTGCATTTGCACATTGTTGTGTGAAAGTATATTAGAAAGAAATATCTTATCACAGTTTGTTTTCATAAAGGTTATCGCATATATTGTGGATTAAAACTATGGTTTCAAAAATCCAACTTTTTTTGAGGTTTTAATTTTTTTGATGATCAAATAATAAACTTCATCTTTTCAAGAAGTATCAATATTGAACTGAGTTGCTGTGTTATGAGAAAAAATTAATCTCGTTAGAAGTAAAAGATTGTTGTCCAAGTTGTTTGGTCTTAAAATTTACGTTTTGAAGTCAGTTAAACTGGCAGTATGTGATATGAGGAGAAGCAATGCTACAGTGAGCTGTTGTCTGATCTCCAAACCAAACCACCTCCCTATTGCTTTCCACCTCTCTCTTCCCAACTCTCCACTGGTTTCCAAAGTGAAGATTCCCCTCATCTTTTAATAATGCCAGTATAGATGAATTATCAGCCAGTATTGATGGCATTATGCATGAGCAGCTATGAATTCCTCTCAGCCCTATAGATCTACATTATTAAATTTTACTGTTTGGTCCCCTTAGAGTAATTAAAGATTTCAAAGGATCGATAGTTTTGATTGTAAAGCTTTTAATGGGTACCCAGGAGCTATTCCATCAGATACCTTTCCCAGATTACTTGATAAATGTTACTTTTCCACATACAATGTTTATATTGCTCTCTGAGAACATGCTCTTAACAGAATAAGAGCTTGCTATGGTGGACAAATATTAATTGGGCATTAGGCTGGTAGTGTGCAACTTTTTATTACAAATGCTTTATTACAGTAAATGAATTAAGTGTCTGGGACTGATCAAGACCTCAGCACCTGTTAGGAAAAATAGAGCTTCCTGGACTCAGAATAAATGGGGGGGGAAAAAGATACTTGCTTCAAGGATGTAGTAGTAATGTGGGTATCTCTGCCTTTGAGCCAAGAAGGTCCAGGAGTGCAGCAGGATGTCACAAAAGTTCTCATTAGTAGAAGGGTTGAGGACAAAATCTAAGAGTAAAGAGAGAGCAGTGTGTGCCAAGTGCCCTAAGGAAGTGGAAACTTTTGATGGAAGGAGATAATAAAAAAATGCTTAGGCTTGTACCTGGTTAAAAAAAATGGAGCTTCTTAAAATATTAATAGGAAGAATGAACTGGTTATCACCTGTGAAAATGAGGAGTTGTTGACCCTATAACTACTTCAACAGGCCTGAGTACGAGATGGAAAATCTCAATTTTCAGCCTTAATATCTGCAAGTCCTGCATGAATTGGGTTCAGTCTGAACTGGGTTCAGTCTTGGGTTCATGTCACTGAAGCTACATGATACACACATTTATGCTTTGTGGTGAAAGCATAAATTTTCTTATTACTTTCCTTTGGCCCCTTGCCAACAGTTTTGTCTGACTGATACTTTAGCTACCATAAAAATTTAGTATTGGACATCCAAGAACTTTTGCAGAATCAATTTTCTGTTATACTACTGAGAGTGTGTGTCTACACAGTGTTTAAAAATTAAATTTATGCATTTATTCTGAGTATACCATAGTCACAGGTTGTGTTACTTACCAGTTATTAGAATACTATAGAATTACCACATTTTGATTTTTAGACATCAAATAATACACTATGTTTAATAGTGTAACATACCTGCAGGATTTAAGACTTGGTAAATGCTGTCAGACTGAACTGATAGTAGGCTTTTATCATGGCTCCCTTTCTTAATATATTTATGTTTGACATAAAGTGTGTGCTGGCTGAAAAACCTGTTGGGAGCACAGGCATATCTGGGTTAAAACTAAAAGGTGGCTCATGAGGGCACTAGAAAACATAGTGTGGACACAGAGTGCCCTCTCCAGGGCAGGATGTTCATTAATAAGAGAGTATTGAATAAAAAGAGAAATTCCAGCTTTTTTTTCTTTTTAAACTGAAGTTCTTATTTCTTTGACCTTGCTTGGTTTTAGATTTTTTTTTTAGTAGGCTTTTATCTTTAAGGTGTTTAACTGCTATAAAGACAAGAGCAATGCCTCTTATAGTTCCAAAAAGAGGATGTCACCCTTATTCCTTCTGCTTTCTAGAAGGCCTTTTTTGCAGACAATTTAACTGCTGAACACATGTCACCTATATTCTGCCAGGTGCATGTGGACTCCACTGATGCCAAAGTGGTTGTAGAATAGAAGAACAGAATAAATCCTGAATATTTTAAATAAAAATCCCACTTCTGAAATTTAGACAAGGCACATGCACAGGCAATGGCTAACTCAATTCCATATGCAAATTAGGAACTAGTCTGATTACTCAGTTCATATTTGAAAGATGATTGTTTGCTCCCTTTCCCTCTCCTTTGCATTCATCAGAGTTCCACTGATAAGTTCTTAGTCTGTACCTTCCAGCTCTTTTAAGAATTTTTGCACAGTATGTTTCCTTTCCTCCCTTTTTGCAGGCTTTGAACGTTGTGTCCCAGTATTAGGGTTATGTCTCAAACAAATCAACAGAGAAATAAACTGCTGGGAGAGTGTGGCAACAATTTTGAGCAGAGCTTATACAGATCTTTACTTGACTTTCCTTTGACCACACACTGAGGAGGGGACAATTTTTCAGGAAGCATTATCTTGGCAAGCATGTACAGCTCATTTGTCCACTGCAGGAGATGGAGGGCAGGAAAAGCTGATGTGAACCACTGCTCTGGGTTCTACAGCAGAATTAGATTTGTGGAGACAGAAAGGAATTGAATCTATTAGATCCCTTCTAGTGTTTCCCCCGCCTGAATTGCAACTGTAATCCAGGTCAATATAGAATCTTATTGAGAAGATGTCTTTTCATAGAGATTTTTGCAGGTTCCTTAAATTCTTTTTTTTAATATATTTTGTCATTATTTTTAAGGACTGGTTTAAGATTCATCCATCCCACTTCCATGCTCTAAGTTGCAGTGTTTGAGACAGTTTTAACCAATTTGTTCTTAATAAATATTTCTTTTGTTTTTCTTCTTCTTTTATTCAAGAAATCTTAGAGTTATCCAATTCTTTTGTCCACTCATTTTTGTCCCTTATTTGCCACCAGCCAGATCTCTTATCTACACTCAAATGCACGTTTTCCTTTGAGGGACGTTTTCCATTCACTTGTCCATTTTCTTGATATGCTTCTGTGATTTTAAGTTTAGTGATACAGAAAATGTGCCATGTTAGGGAAAGTTCAACATGTGAGAGTGTGACTCATATGAGAGGAAAAAATTAAATAAGCAGGTTTTGTTGTGAACAGTGTCCTTAAAATTCAGGTGTACTGCACACAGTACATCATGTCCTCAGCATGCAGATAGATGTACTGCACACATACTGCTCTCAAAATTTATCTGGGTTTGACTGGTTCTGTTTATGCTTGATTGCTATTTTTCATAGTTTTTAGACCACTATTTGCCTAAAAGGGATGTGTAATGTATTCAAAATTTGCTTTGGTAAATGGTTTTATCTTTGTTAGCTGGATTATTAAGTGGAAAAAATGTAATAAACTTGATGAGTTTGGGAGGCTTGGCCATTTGAATCTCTAATCCTCTTAATTAGATAGTGATTGGATTAATTTTTTCAGTGCAATAGTGTTTAAAAAGAACTGCTGGTCTCTTCAAAGAGAACTGCATAAGTAGTTATCTCCCAAGTGCTTTTGGGATTTTTTAAACTTGTTTTTAGAAATATATGGCTGATCTAAGAGTACTGAAAAAATACTTACCTTCCAAAAACACAGGATTCTTTTTGTTGTTTGTTTTTTTTCCTTTCTTTTCACTTAAAATGCTTAAAATCTCTTTTTGTCAGCAGAATGTTTTGGTTACAGAAACCCTCACATTGCAGTTGATTCTTATCTTTTTAATTGGGCTATGGTTTTAGAAGAGAATTGATGTTGATGCAAATAACAGCAAAGTGTCAGCCTGTTCAGAGTATTTCTGCACATAGATGTAAGAACAAAATCAGAATTAAAACAGGAAATCAAACTAGGCAGAGAAGCCTGAACATGGTCCATAGGTTTGAAATTAAATGAAATACACTTTTTTGCAGCTGAGGTAATTTGCTGGCTCTTAAGAAGCACAGACAGATTGAAATGACTGCCAAAAACTCTTAGAAAAGAGGGTAGAAGAATGTAAAAAGAGCCTTGAGAAGTTAAGACTGAGGGGCCCTCATCCCTGTCTGCAGTGTCTGCAGGGAGGGCTCAGGGGATGGACCAGGCTCTGCTCCCTGGGCCCAGCAATGGGACAGGAGGAACAGGCAGGAACTGATGGCCTGGAAGTTCCACCTGAACGTGAGGAAGAATTTCTTCACTGGAGGAAGAAATCCTTCACTGTGCAGAGACCAAGCACTGGGACAGACTGCCCATAGAGGGTGTGGGGTCTCCCTCACTGGAGATATTCCAGAAATGTCTGGACACAGTCCTGTGCCATGTGCTCCGGGATGACCCTGCTTGAGCAGGTTGATTTTCTATCAAAATTCCATGCAAAATTATTTTCTGTTTCAGTTCAGATTCTTACAAGCAATTCTTCTCACAAGCCATTGACTTAAGTACTGATTACAGAGGGAATTACCACCTCTCAGAAGCAGAATGTGTATGGTTTTGTTTTTCCCATGGCTACATTCCTTGCAGGCTAAATACTGTGATTCTGAATTTGGAGGGGACTAAAACCTAGCACTATTGTGTCCCATCAAAGCAGAGTGCTTTTCACAGCTGTTTGGGCATTATACAAATATGTTCAGCTGTCCTGTAACGTTCATACACCTATCTGTCTTTATTATTTGTGTCTGCAGCAGTCTCACAACCCATCCTTGCTCCTGAGTGTGTGCTGGAAACAATGCTCTGTTCTGTATTTTCACAGGAAATGGTGAGCTCTATACTTTTGGAGAACCTGTGAATGGGAAACTGGGATTACTCCCTGAACAGCTGAAGAACAATAGAGTCCCACAGCCTGTACTGGGAATTATGGAGAAGGTCAATAAGGTTGCTTGTGGTGGAGAACACACAGTGGTGCTGACAGGTATGCAATTTAACTGGCTTTTCTTACAGCCTGTAATTGAAACTCCATTAGCTCTAAAGAATTTAAATCCCACTGAAATGCTGGATGCTGATCCTAGCTGGATCAAGCATCAAGGAGGTAGAAATCCATGTAACACTCAGCTAAGACTGTGCTGCACTGGCCATGTCCCTTGGCTACAGGATGAACTTGGCCAGGTGATTGTAACAGAGGGGCTTCCAGGCAGCTCCTGGTTGACACCACTTGCCTGTCCTTGCTTTAACTGAAACTTCAGCAGCAAGTTCCCATGTGAATGTCCTATTTATTCAGTATAAAATGCTGACTTTATCAATATAAATGAGAGTGGTTTTGGATGTAAGAAAGTCTTGTAAGAGCTCAACTAAGGTAACCTTCCATGGATAGGATCAGCACAGCATGCTGGGGTCCTTTTCAATTCCACACAGCTCGGGATTCCCAGCCTCTGAAGGCACAGAAGGTTATTGATCCTGTCTTCTTTTTCTTTATAGTCTTAGCTCCAATAAATAGCATTTTAAGAGAACTTTACATAGGCTGAGTGCCTTTCTTACTGGAATTGTAATAAGCCAGCACCACCTGGTGCAACACAGATGATTGATGTTTCTTTCCTCTAAGGAGCTTGAAATTGTTATTGCAGTGAGAGGGAAATTCTAGAGGAAAGCTTCCATTCTGTAGTAAATTTAAATGCTCTTGCATATTTAGGAAGGTATGTAGGAAGTCACTTTTCAAGTAGCTTCACTATCTACTGCATGCCTGAATGAATTAAATATCTCTTACTGTGATACAGAATTTGCTTGTGCCTTTGAGCAGAATCTTTAGCATAAATATGAAACTAGTACAGACATATACACTTGATATATTGTGCAAGTTATGAAAATCAGCAAATACAACTGTTACATATTAGTTCACAAGGCCACATATATAGTGCTTGGAAAATGTGTGTTACTGAACTGTTAAATAGTTGTCTGCCAGTGGTGACTTAGCTTTTCCAAAGCATATGTGCAAAGCAGTGCCAGCCATTTCTTTCCACAAATTCTATCCTGACCTAGAGTGGTGCAGAAGCAGGAAAGGTAAGTTTGACTTTGCCTGAAGATGGTTCAAAAAATACCAGTTTTAGCTTGTAATGAATATGATATGTGTGAAACTGTATAGCCTGTAATTTTTTTTTCTGCCAAAATGAAAAAGCTGTAAAACCAAGTTGGATGTATAGATATCAGTCCTTAAATCTGTATTCTGAAGGTTTTCTGTAGTTGTGTCTTGACAATCTTGTGGTGTGCACTCAAGGTTATGTAGCCAAACTTTCTAAAATAGAAACTGAAAATCTAACTGAGGGAGATTGTGAGTAATATGATGTGGTGTTGTACTGCAAGCCATTGGAAAGAGTAAAGGTGGAAGTGAAATGCTGGGAAAGGTTATGTGTAGTGAGTCAAGCTGCAAGATTCTGAGTGGGTTAAAATTCCTGCGGGAAAGCTATAAAGAGGAAATAGCAGTAGCTAATCCAGGAAGTAATGTAAATATTTGTCTACATTTCAGGGAGGCCTTTGTCTCCCTTCTTCCACCAACATACAGCCTTACCCTGGCAGTATTCTATGTTACAAAATAAATTTCTTTATGTGAAATCAGATTATCATTATTAGTGAAAAAACTGCCATAAATTTGGGACCAACAAATGCATAAATCATAGCATTATTTTATGAGTTATAAAGTGAAGTTTTGTAGAAAGAATTTGATTATCACCACTGATTATTTTTAACCATAAATCTGAATTCAACCAATAGGTATTTTGTGTTTCATATGATAAAAAATCGTTACAACCAATGACTGTTACAGAGATTTAGAAGAAAGACACAGACCTGGATGCCATCATCACTACAGAGAAATCTGTACAAGAGCTAGAACAAAGAGGGAAATATAAATGCAATAGAAAAAATGCAGTGAAGAAAATACCATAATAAGTGTGCATGTATGTAAGATTTACTTGCTTATGGAAATAAATTCTTTAGTAGTAGGTAAGAAATTCAGTGCTGGCTGAGCTGGCAGTTGATGATCAAAGTGTTGAATGCCAGAGGACCTAGCTGAGTCACAAAAAGAGGAAAACTATACCCCCCAACAAAATACATTTCCTAAAGATTATTAGTTGTGATAAGAGTGAAAAATCAGATAGATTTTTTAAATGTGATTCAGCTGTTATTAAATAGGTGACAGATGTGAACTTCTGACTAAGACACTTTGAGTGAAACAGTAGAGAATAGTGGCAATACAGTCTCAGATGAGAGATACTTATACTCTCAGATGAGAGTCAGAAGTGTTAGCATAGAGAAAATCTTCTGACTCAGAGCAAACTTTGAGGAAAAAGTTGTGAAAAGAGGTAGATACGGATACTAAAAATTCTAGGTGACTGTGACATACATACATTAATGGGTTTGCACCAGAAACTTCACTGGAAATTGGTCTTAAATTACATCTTGAGGTGAAGTGGTGCGGCCAGAAACTGAGAATTCTGATGAGATATCTTTAAAGAGGGGCACAAACATTTATGCCTCTTTTAAACTCATTTTCATAAATTAAGAAAGTAATACAATATTGAAGATACTCTGAATTTCAAGTGTCATCCTCCATGAAAATGGGTGCTGCTTGCCTTTAGTAACATGATATATACTGGTGTGGTTTTCATCCTTTCAGGGTCTTTCCAGCTTTTAAGGATGTGACATTTCAGTCTCAGGAAACAAGAACTGAGTGTATGACTATTGAATATTCCCCTGCTTCATCTATCTCATAGCAAAAACACAAGAGAAAATATCATATGGAAAAACTGTTGCTCATCTTGGCTCATTTCTTAACATCATTTCTACTTAGAGTTTATCAAATTAGAAGAAAGCATAATTCAGTTATCTTACAGAATACAAGGCAAGTTTCTTCCTGAGTCGTGTAATTAGCCAATTCCAAAGCACTTAATATGATTTCTTTTTTATGACTGTTATCTATTCTATTGGCAATTTTGTATAGTGAGAACCACTGTCATCTGGGTTATTAAATCAAGGTACTTCTTGGAATATCTACAAGTATCAGAGTAAAAGGTAGAAAGTATATATTAAAATAATTCTTCGGGGTTTTTTTCTCTGAAATGCTAAAATGAGAAACTCAGTTATTTTTCCCAGAAAACAAGAATTAAATTGTTGAGAGCAATAATTTAGGAAAAAGCCCAATTTTTAAAAGATTTCTTTTAGAAAGGTTGAGTGTGGTATTGGAAACCATCATCTTTACAAGCTCTATTGTTACCTCTGCCTTTAATATTTGCAATTGTTCTAGACAATAAACAGAATTGCATTTAAATATTCTATTGTGCAAAATCTTGATAGCACAAAGCTGCTCATTCATTTCATGGCAGTCAGGCACCCAATCCAAGAAGATCCTGTCCTCATCCCAGAGGCTGAAAATCATCCCTGTCATCTCAGAGACTGAAAAAAATGCACTGACTTCCCCCAGTGCTTGCAGGTACTTCCTGCTGCAAATGAAAACTGTTGGTATCATCGCTTTCAAATGAAATATGGGAGAGCAGCAATCCCAATTTGTGTGGTTTTTTCAATAAAGTGTTTTAAAAGATAGAAAAATAATAAATGTGGATCTAGAAATTGGAGAAGAAGAAACAGATTATTTGGAGCGGCCTTAATATCTTGCATTTTTTTTTTCAGATGAGGACGGATCCTCTGGGAATATTTTTTTTCTATAGAAGGATATATTACTTCCTTTCATTCTCTGAAAGAAAGGAAAGCAAAGATAGCTCTTCAAAGGAAAAAGTGAGGCAGACCTTTGAGAATAGAATGTTTGACATAAGAACATTAGTGCATTAGTATGTAAAATGTTGGATTTTTGATCTTCTGTCTCAAGGTCTTTTAAAAAGAAAAGAAAGCCAAGGCACCCTTTTGAAAGAGGACAAAAGGGATATAAAAGCTCTACCTTTTCCTGGCAGAACTCACAATTCAGACCATATAGGATTATTAGATTTTTCAAACCATTCTTAAATCTGTATACTGTTTATACCGAAATCCCCAAATCCAGTTACTAATTCTGAATACTGAACATTGTGTTGACAGTTGATTTTTTACAGTAACATTTTTCAACATAAGCTGTTTAAAAATAAAGCTATTGTGAGAGTGAATAGTTCATTGGCATAATAGTTATAGTAGTAATAACAATAATAATGATAATATTCAAGGGAAATGAACTCATGTGGACAGGCCACCAGGTTGATTAGAAGGATACAGCACCTCCCCTATGAGGAAAGGCTGAGAAAATTTGGGTTGTTCTGCCTGGAAAAAAGAAGGTTCTGGGCCCGTCTAATGGCAGTCTTCCAATACTGATTGAAGTATCAGTACTAATATTTCAGAGCCTACAAGAACAGAGCCTACAAGAACAGAGCCTACAAGAAATAATGGAGAGGGGCTATTTACAGGAGCCTGGAGTGGCAGGACAAGAGGGAATGGCTTCAAACTGACAGAGAGCAGGTTTAGGTTGGATATGAGGAAGAAATGCTTTACTGTGAGAGTGTTGAGTCCCTGGCATAGTCTGCCCAGAGAAGTTGTAGATGTCCCATCCCTGGCAGTGTTCAAGGCCAGGCTGGATGGGAGCAATCTGGTCTAGTGAAAAGTATCCCTGCCCATTGCAGGAGGTTGGAACCAGATGATCTTTAAGGTCTCTTCCAACCCAAACTATTCTATCTTGCTATGATATAAACTTACCTGTCTGCTTCCTTTTTAGTTCTGTGGATTTTTTAGCTTCATCTCTAGCCTTAGATACATAGCAGGGAATACATGATTCTGAAAAACATCCTTTGAGCTCACACAGTTCTGTCAGCAAAGGCATGTTTTAAAAAATAATATGAAAGCTATATAGCTTCTTGCCTAGGACTATTTTATTGATAGTGCAAATGATCATGGAGATTACAAAAGATGCCTGCAAAGATGGAAGATAACACAGCTACAGAGAAATATCCCTGTTCTTCCAAAAAGGGAAATAAGAAGTAAAGAAGCAGCTCTTCCAGCACTCAGGTGCTGGAGGTCACTTGGAACAGCAAAGCCATTGTCTTCTGTGCAAGCTCTGAAACTATTTCTCTTTATCCTTCAAGGGCCCTCTCCTGGGCTGCTGCTGTGTTCAGAATGATGAAATTCACCCATCATTTTATCAATAAGTGGGTGAGCTTGCGTTTCCCTACACTTCTCTTTCCAGGCATTTATAAAGACAGATGGGAGGAAATACCTCATTTATACTAAAGGTGGTCATTAGTGAGGTTTGACCTCACTTCTGCACCAGAGTGGTGAATCATTTAAGAAATGTGCAAGGGTTTTTTCTTCCTTTACCCTGATAATTCACTAAGAAGGAAATTTAGGAGGAGCAACATTTAGGTATCCCTGGTCTATAAGGGCAGCAGAAGAAATTATTAATCATATAAAGGCACTCTAACCTGGCTTGGGATTGGCCTTTTTCCTCATTTTCAGTAGAAACACAGGAAAGAAAAAATTCCCGGCACTTTTAAAGTTAACATTTGAGAACATCTGCCTCTCAACACAAATGCAGAAGACTTTGCATGTTTCATGCTAGGATTAAAGAAATTATGTTAATCAGATAAAGCCATGTAGTTAAAATATCTGCCAGTTTCCAAAGAACTGTTAAAACAAATGCACTACTTCTAAACGAAATTTTTGGAATCAGCCATTAAAGCAGTTTACTAAAATGAAGATGAGACAGCTCCTGTCTTTGAGGTGTAGTTTCTTGATTCTTATGCAGGAAGTCTAAATATTACAGAAAATTCTTACTACTTCTTTTACTTATAAAGCTCCCGAGAAGGTTTTACTTTTCTTGCACTGAAATTTCCAGCAGAGGGAGCTTTACCATTACATCTAGTAAAAAAACCCCAGGTTTACTCAATATTTTTTGTCTACAATTTAAAAATAAATGTGAGACAATTGGGCTTTTTTTTAATGATGTGAATTCATGACATCTTAGTATGGAACAATTTATAAGGAACAGAGAGGAAAAGAGTTTCCTAGAAAGAACATTTCCATATGTCGTGTTACTATGTCATCACAGTTCCTTTGAAATTGGAAAGTTCTTTTAACTTAACATGGAATATTTTTTCAATTCATAATCTTTCTCATTTTTTCATAATAATTTTTCAAGTGTTTTAAGTAGAATTTCTTTCACTTTTCCCTTGTTGCCTACAAGCAAAAGAAAAAGGAGCAGGAAACTAAATTCTAGGAAAACTTCTCCTTCTTTCCCAAAAAACTTCTCTGTTCAAGCATGACCTCATCAAGATTTCCAAGCTTCACAATCTTCCCCTGTTGTGATGGAGTGCCAGGGATGGACACACCAAGAATCTTTATTGCTTTGGAGAAGCTCTTATTCTTTTTCCTGGCACAGGCAGTCCATTAAACAGACAAAATATAAATGTGGAAAGATGATTATTCTGTCACAAGATAACACAATTATAATGTTCTCTGTATTTATTGCAGGGCTGATTTGGTAGCTGAACAGAATACTGAAACCTATTCTGTTACTGTTCCAGTCTCTTCTTGCATACAAATTATGAGGTCTTTTCTATTAAATTTAGGGTTATACAATGTTCATGGAGCTAATGAGAAATTAAGATGAGGCTTTTGTGAAAATGCATGTATATATATAAAAACATTGTGGTCTTGAATTGATTGCAGTATGTAAATTCCCATACATTTTTTTAACTTTCCTTTGTGTACATATGATCAGTGAGTTATTTTGCATTTATGTTAGAAAATATATCGCGCATTGAACCATTTTAAATTCTTTTCCGTGTATTAGTGCTTCAATTAGTTTTTTCATTTTGTTGTATATTAATAATTGATAAATTTAACTGATTAGTTGGCACATTTTTAAATTGATTAAGCATTTTTTTATGATGTTTATGTCAGTGGTCTTCCATTTGCTGAATAAAATGTAGGTTATTGTATAAATAAATAAATGTATCAGCATATTTGTTGTTAACTTTGCCTGTACAATTTCAGAGACAGCTGTTTATACTTTTGGACTTGGACAATATGGGCAGCTGGGACATGGAACTTTTGTGTTTGAAAGCTCAGTACCGAAGCCTGTGAAACACTTGAAGAGGCATAAAATATGTAACATTGCATGTGGGGAAAACCACACTGCTGTGATAGCAGGTATGGGAGTGCCAAATTCTGGAACCACTTCTAGCAACTCTCTCTTATACTGTAAAAGCTTTTGTTACACAATGAGCAGTAGCAGACATATCCATTACTGGTTCTAAGGGTGAAAGGGGCCAGTGAGAAAGGTGAATTCCATAGGAATTGCTGACTCACAGCCATGCCATGCATAACTCTGTATCTCCTGGGGAATTATAACCTCCTAATTTTGCTTTGCTAACAAATATTCTTGTTTAGAAGCCTTTGTTTTTATGTAAAGTTTAAATCTTATTATTTTGTTGGGGTGGTTTTTTTTCAAATTGTCTAGACCAACATATCAGGCAGTACTTTGTCTGAAAACATGCATATTTTTAAATAATATTCATCTGTTGAAGATTTAAAAATAATAGTTCAGGTTTTGCTTTTGGAAGCAAAAAATACTTTCATAGCTTGTTACTTTGTAATGGTTCTGTCCTGGTTTTGTATTGAATCTTTGTTGTAACATCCTTTTTATTCCCACATCCAGAGAACGGCCTCATGTTTACTTTTGGAGACGGACGACATGGCAAGTTAGGATTTGGAGAAGAGAGTTTTACAAATCTGTTTGATCCCACTCTGTGTTACAATTTCTTGAAGTTCACAGTCCTTTTGGTAAAACTTTTGTTTGTTCCTCTCAGACATCAAAATATTTATCTTTTTATGAACCACATTATTAATGAGAGCTGAAATCTCATTATAGAATTATTTCTTTCCATAACATTTAATTAGTGGACAACACAAACTGAAGGAAAGAGGAAATTATAAATGCTTAGCACAGTGTTAGTTAAGTTTAGAATGTCTTTGACTTGGGCAACACAGATTGGTCTTTAGGGTTTTATTCAGTACTCTTGTGCTATGGTGTTTGGTCTTCAGAGCTATGGTAGCTTATAAACTGAATTATTTATTACTCTTGGATGGTTGGAAGTATGGGGAAATTTATATCTTTTCTGTAAACACCAGAGAGTAATCTTTTCCATTTTGAAATTTTTGTACAGTGGGATATTATTAAACCTCAAGAAAATTTGAGGTGTTGGGTTTTTTAATCCAAACCAGACAAGAAAGCAAGAATACTATTTTCTTTTGAGAATTGTGTAAGGCAAGTTTTTTCATATACTTCTTGAGGTGTGGAAGAAATGTCACAGAATTGGCAGCATCAAAAAAATTAATATGACTCAGGATTAAACAAAATTTGAAACATAAGTCTATTGATCACTTCTGTTTGTTCACTGGAATTAGAGGTGAAGGAAGTTTTATTGGAAGCAGTGAGTGTTTTAAACCTTTTAAAAAGGGAAGCCTCTGATCTTTATGTAATAATATTGTGTCTGCTGGAGGGTGTCGAATTTATTTTACATTTCGCTGATTTTGTGATAAAACATTTAGGTTTGAAACTATCAGTATTGCTCTCTAGTGACTTGTATCAAAATAAATAGCTAAAATCTCTTGAAAATCAGTGGAAATATCTTTGCTATCTTTTATTTCAAAAATTTGATAGACCTGTCTTTTGTTCTGTTCAATACAAATACATTGTATTTAACTAAGAAGAAGTGAACATAGATCACTAGTCATTAATAAATGTAATTAAGTACTTTTATCTTGCTGGTGTCATTGGGAACTAAATTTGAAGCCATTTGCTATGTCTTACTTCTACATTTCTTTCTTATCATCTAAATCCCTAGAGATGATTGTAAGAAAAGTGCATCCTTGATACTTGCTTGATAAAATAATCAGACCTTTTTCTGAGCTGCAGGTTGCTTGTGGGGGTTGCCACATGCTGGTTTTTGCTGCTCCAAGACCTAAAGGATCTGAAGTGTTCTTGGAAGATTTGTATGAGCCTCGTTTGACTGCTACCACCCCTCAAAGGAGAGGGGACTTTGTACTAGCAAACACTTTGCAATTGTCAGCAGCACGAATGCGACGTCGAGAGAGGGTAAGTTCAGAGATATTTAGAGTTGCCATGCTTCTTCCAGGAATCAAAATCACCTTTAAAGCTAAAAAAACAGCATATGCCAAGCAGTTAAATATATCTTCTTAAATTAAGGGTTTAATTTTAATGTATAATATGAAAAAATATACATTTACCCTGGTCCCAAAAATTGATGTAGGAGAAAAAAAAGTAGGTATTGGTCAGATTTTGCTTAATTACTTCTGTGAAACAGATTCAAATTGGGTTTGTAATTTTTTTGGTTCTAAAATGTAGAACCTGTTCCTTTGCATTTTTTTAAACTATCTTAGAAATATTTTTTAAAAAACAGCAAGAACCTGACTCTTTCGCTGTTCCTGCTGAATCCTTGAATATATTAAACAATTTCATAAATATCAAAGGAGAATATTAGATGTAGCTACTTAAAATATTACTTTCTGCTCTTTTATCTCCACTACACATTCCATATGATTTCGTTAAACAGCATAATGAATTGGATCATTTCACTTACCTGTCTGAGAACTAACTCTACCAAAACCTAAATTTATTCTATAAAAATGTGTTGATGTTGTGGATTTAATACCTTGATGTTATTTGAGAGATTAATTTTTCATTTTAGATTTAAAAAAGTTCTTTTTCTCCTTTGTTTATATTTTAGGCTTGCTTGAAACCATTGCATAGAGATGATCTTAAAAATCCCACAATGTACCTGCCCACTTTCTAGGACTATAAATAATTAAAATTTTTAAAGATGTTTCTGCTTACTAAGCTGCAACAGTATATCCCCAGCTAACAGCAAATACCACTGATAAGTATGAGAGATTGCTCACATTTTGTTCTTCTACCCATTTTCTCAATTTATTGTTTTCAATCTCCTAAAGGAAAGGTCACCAGAGCAGTTTGTTCGAATGGCACAAACTCTGCCTGCAATAGGGGAAGGCTTCTTAAAATCTTCGTTCCCTGTGACAAGCAACACCAGCCCATTCTGGTTTTCTGCAACAAGTCGTCCTAAAGCTGAATCTGGGAGGGATGGAGACCATGAAAAAGGTGAAGTGTCCCCACAGCTTGCTGCTATTTTCTGATAAGAATGGTTTGACTCTGATCATTCATAAACAAATGTGCAGTTTGAACCTGAAAGAAGGTTCAGGTTCAGTCTTACCACAGGAGGGTCTGGCAGCATACAGGCATGAAAGCTGAGAAATGCAGACAAAAATTACCTCACACTGTTCATGTTTGCAAAACAAGTTTAAAGATTAAGAGGAGGCTTGAGTAAAAGAAAAACAATTGGTAAATTGTACCTGTGGTTCCTTAAGCCTTTATAAATAAGATTTCACAAAAATACTGTAAGAACATTACCTAGTTATTTTGTTTTCACACACGCAAAAAAAGGAATTACAGAAAAAAGTTAGGAACAGTCTTAAGGATATAGGTAAGCCTACAAGGCACTTAGATAAGAAAAGAGGTCTACTAATTCTTACAGGACCTTTCTTCTTCACTTGGAGATGCAGAAGTACTATTCACTCTTTGTTATCTAAGATAATAAGGATTTATAATATTCTAGCTGATGGAAAAGTCTGTGTAACCATACTACAGCACTGGACTTTGGCACAGATTCTCTACAGCAGTTCTGGACTTGTCTGTAATCCTAGGCCTGTGTCATTTCCTAGGAAGAACAATGCTGAAGAGTGCAGAATGCAGAGCTTCTGTGTAAGAGTTAGCTCAGATTTACTGGACAGCCAAATCTAATTTGAAAGTAATTCATTCATAGAAATGATGTAGGGACATTTTTATAATGCTGCATTAAACTCACTGTCTCTCCATCCATTACACAGGTAATCTGCAATGGAGATAACACAACTGCAGCTAATTTGGTCTAATTGTTACACTATTATTAAAGAGATTATCCAAAAGAATCTTTGTCCCAGGTAGTATTTAGGCTTTGAAGGACTGCAGAAATGGTCAGAGATATGCAGTGCACTGAGACCAGATTGCTGAGCTACCTCTGTTGTTAATGATGAAAGGAGATGGAAGCGTTTCTGCTGTGTCTTGGGCTGGGGGAATGAAGATTTTGAGGACTTCAGTTCTATGTTAGTAAAATAGGAATAGTCTCTATTTTATAAGAGTGGGGTGTTCTGTTTACTATACAGTGCTTGTTCTTATGACACTTTTTGTTTTCCCCTATTTTACCTTGTAGAAAATAATCATCAAAAAGATAAACCTGGTGAAGCCTCTTCAGAACAAGATTCAGATAATGAAAATATTGACAGAAACCTTGGGGATACAACTGACATCCTAAATATGGTAATATATTCCAATAATGGATCTGTAATTCAGTAATTTTTTGCAGGGGGAGACAAGTTAAATTGTGTTTCAGGTTCTAATACAGAATTCCTGACTAGCCCAGAACATCATATGTGACACCAAGAAGTACTGACACACTGTTAAATGAGCATGCATTTTATATCATCATTACCCAATGCCAAGATATGTTTTAATTTACCAAGTAATATTGTGATATGAGATTGAAGCAGTTAAAGTAGTGCAGTGCCTCCCCACGCTTTAGCTCTGGCAATCAGAAGGAAAAGGAGAAGGATGCTGGAGGCCACATGGTGATCTCTATCTTTGACCTTGCTTTTCTTGATGATTTCCAACAGAGAATTGCAGGAAATGAAGCAGAAGAGCATCTTTTCCTGTTTTGAGAAGAGGTTTTTTAATACAGGTGGATCATATTAAAGGGAAGGCCAAAATCCAGACATTTTGATTATTTGGTGATCCCCCAGCTTGTTCCTACATATTTCTTTTATTTAAAAAACATGTTCACCTTATCACTTGTACAACTTTCCAAAACATTTTGTTCTCAGCAGAAGGGACATGTAGTGGCCTTAATGCAGCCACAGTTATGCTGGAGGGATTGAACATCTTACAGGAATTATTATTTGTTTGCATTTAAAAGTACTTAGTAACTTAACAGTCTGTTTGTGCATGCCATTTATTGAACATTATAAAATTTCATTTGATTTCATTTTGATTTACAAGAAAAAAATGTGATCAGATCTAATGCACAGCATGGCCTTCATTAATTTACTGAAGCATTATTTATATATTGCACACTTCATGTGCTAGACTTCCTTCTCCTTTTCAGTTTTATAATTATAGTGAATCAATTTTAAAACATTTAAAAAAATTTTAAACATAAATTTGAAAAAAAGCCCATCAGGCAGACTTGTCAAAATGCAAAATAAATGGTTGCTCTTCTTAGATTTGAATGAAAACAATCTGTTACAGCATAGTTTTTTTCAATTTTTCCAGACTGTGGCAACATACCTCTTATTGACCCATGTGACAAGAGGTGGAAAAACCTTTAATGCCATATTGATGATACAAATTATTGGGAGTCTGAAACCAGAACTGTCCATGCTCACTGTGTTGAAAAAAATATAGTGGTTGAACCATGAGTAGTTAACAATCAACAGCAGACAACATTATTATATTGTCATTTGGAATATATGGCAAGGGATGAGCAAAATTTCATTATATATTACCACCTAGTAATATTCTATGTTGCCTTTTGGTTTCTTGCTTTATGTGGAAGAGATAAAGGCATTAGATTCCAAGGAAAATTTCTGCTGTGTAAGGTTTCTTTCAAGATGTCCTTTCAAGGCTGTGGTACCAAACTGGATGTTGAGTAGAAGTTTGTGATGATAATGGAGTAAGGTTCTATTTGTAACCTCACAGTGAGTGGAAGGTGGATCTCAAAGGTGCCTGTGGGCTCTAGGGAAGGTCAGGGTAGTGTTCAGTCTCTACAGACAGTTTAGGTGTTGACATTTGTTCACCACTCTCTTCATAAGCAGTAAAGGATGAAGTGGAAGTGAAATAGGTGAGCTCAATGATCATACAGGTTTGTCTCACCCTGACTGTGCAATAAGATAAAAATGTTCATAAAAGAGCTCTGTTGAGTAAAACTGGGCTTTGATGCTGTTTTTGTATTAAATATATATTTTTTTTTGATAGAGATCTTATTTTTTGCAGACACATGCAATGAAGTTGAATCCTGGTGACTGGTCCGTAAAATTATCACCACTCCAAAAACAGAAGGTACTCTAACTAATTACATATTTGTATATTGATACTGATGTTTATAAAATCTGCAATTCTTGTGTTGTCCTAGTACTTCATTGTTTTGCTTTGAGTTTTTAAAAAGTCAGGCAAATTTTATAGATCTCCTCTTGCTAATTTTCTGAATATCCATGACCTAAAATTCTAAGAAGCTACATGAAGGCAGAGAGAATTTGGGCAGGCACCTAGAACTCCACACATCCAGTGCAGTTTGAGATGGGTTTATAGTATTTCACCAGTTTAAGAAGCAAGAGATTATTATATACACCTTGTAACTTCAGGTGATAACATACATTTCTACTGGTTTGTTGCTAAGGAAATATTTTGGGACACAGTGTAAACAAAGATTTTATTTACAGATATTCACCATGAAGTATGTTTAAAGGAGCAATAATACTGGTCTTAATTATAAAATTAAAGTACTTTGTAATACTTTCTATTTCACTCCTAAAATGATCCCAGCTTTTCAGCAATTTGTTATATTTTATTAAAATTTTATTTTAGATTTTTAAAGTTATTATTCATAATTCGTTAAGTAAGTGTAAAATTTAAAGCAGAAAGACAACAGATTTTCAAACTTCTTAGAAAGGGCATACCAGTGAGCACATCAGATTTCCAAAGGAGGAAGGTGTAAGAGAACTGTATTAATTTCCTTCTGCTTGGACAGCCTCATGCAATGCCCCTGCTCTGGTTTATGGGATGTGGGACTGGCTGCACAATTCTTACTGCATTTCCTTGCGTAGTGAGAAAGGTGTAGCACTACACTGATAATTAACAGGATGTTACATTCTTCTAATATGTGCACTTGTAAATTCATTTCATGTGAAATATTCTGCCTTTTATGCTGTCTTTTAATCCCCTGTCACAAATTGTTTCTTTTCTTGTTCAGATGCTTTTGTAACCTTTTCCTTTCGCTGCCATTTGTCTTTAATGCTTTTTTTCTTTCTTTTTAATTTTCTGCTTCTCATGTGGAATAGAAGAACAATAAAAATGTGAAACTGAAAAGAGATGGTAAGGGTGGGCTGAAAAACAAGGATTCTGATTTCACAAAGGAGGGCTCAGAATTGGAGTCTGGCTCTTTACAAAAGCAGTCTTCACTGTCAGAGTCACCTGGACAAGATTTAGAAAAGAGTAGTGCCTTTGTAGGGAAGTCTGTGGCCAGAAAAAGTGTAAAGAAAGGGAAATCTGAGCATGTACAAAGTGATAGTACTTTGAAAAGTGCTGCTCAAGAAATTACTGAGGACAAAAGCATATTAGTGAAAAGGGAAAAAGAGTGTGTGGAAAATCCTGAATTTTTCAGAGAGGGGGCAACATATAATCTTCCCACTGAAAATCAAATTCTGACTGAAAAAATAAATTCTTCCAATAAAAAGCCAAAAGCTGTTAAATCTAAGCAATCCCTTAAAATAGAGGTACTTCCTTCTGCTCCCAGGGATCAGCCCCAGACTGATTCATTAATTGTACAAGAATACAGTTCTATTAAAAAGCAAGGGAGTCAAAAAACAACAGAAAGTCAAAACAAAATACAGGATGGTGTTGAAAAACCTGACAAGCGTGAAAGAACAAATGTCACAGGAGAAGAAAGTAGTGCAGAACAGAAGGAGCTTAAAAAAAAGCATCATTTTTTGAAACAAATATCTGTAACTTCATCATCATCTTCAACTGAGGAAAGTACTAATGATCTCCAAAAATATATACTTAAGGAAGAGGCCTACTATGAACACAGAGTTGTCCAGAGGGCAAGGAAAACAGTGACACATCTGGACTTAGAAAAAGATAATGAGATTGAGGAGGTGCAAGCTATGAACAATGAGAAAGAATGTGTAGAACAGACTGATATAAAAAACCTGAAGGAGGAAGAAACAAGCTCTGATGCTAAATCTGATGAAAACAGGCCGTTAGAAATTAAGAATGAGGAGGAATCTGATCAGGAGCAGGAGAATGAGGGCAGTGAAAAGGGTGAAAGTGAGAAAGAAAAACTGGATGAAACACCTGACAGTGAAGGGGAGGAAGAAGAGAGTGAGGTTAAAAAATACAGAGATGAAGTTTCAGTAGAAAAAGATGAAGAGGGAAAAGATAACGAGGAAGAAAATGAAAAAGAAGAATCACAGGTTGAAAGAGAGAGTGGGAATGAGGGCACAGAGGAGGCTGAGGAGGTCAGCCAGCAAGATGGCAAAGATCAAGGAGATGAGCAAAGCAGGTTGATGGAGGAAGAAGAAATGGTGAGTGAGGGAGAAAAGGAGGATATGGAGGAGAAGTATGAGAAAGAGGAAGGCACTGAAAAAGAGCAGGTTAAAAGTGAGGGAAGAGATGAGAGTGAGGAAGGAGGGGAAGATACAGAGGAAGAGGAAGGAAAAGAGGTAGAGGCAGAAGAGGAAGGAGAAGATGAAAAGGAAGATGAAGAAGTAAAAGAAAGGGAGAATGAAAAAGACAAAGAGGGTGAAGAGGAGGAGTTGGGAGAATCACAGGCAGGGAGGGAAGAAGTATCAGAGGAAGAACAGGATGAGGAAGATGCAAATACGAAAACTAAGGAAGTGGGTGAGGATGGAGTGGAAGAAGGAAAAGATGGGGAGGATGAAATGGAAGAGGAAAGAGANGAAGAGGAAGAGGGGGAAGAAGAAAAAGGGGTAGAGGGTGAGGAGGAAGAAGAAGAAGGGGAAGAGGGAGAGGGGAGAGAAGGTGAAGAGGAAGAGGGGGAAGAAGGAGATGAGGAAGAAAGGGATTTAGGAGAGGAGGAAGAAGAGGATGAGGGAGAAGAAGATGAGGGTGAGGAGGAAGAAGGAGAGGAAGAGGAAAAAGCAAAAGATAAAAGGAAAAATTACAGTAGTAAACTTCCAGAAAAGAAAAGCAAACCCAGGAGGCCAGAAAAGACAGAAAGTACTGCTTTACCAAACAGCTCTAAACAAAATATGAAATCCAAACGTCATGTACCAAATGGTTTACATAATTCAGAACAATTTTGGAACAATGTGCTACCTCATTATTTAACACTAAAGTAGCATAGACTACTGGAGATGCATTTTAAGCCTATTCAGGAAACAGAAAGAAACTTTTCATGGAATGAAAGCATACTATTATGCATATAATGTAAGTGCCAATTTCTTGAAAAAGACTGAAGAAAATGTTTAAATTTGGGATACTTTTATGAGAGAAATCATACTTTATTGATATGATCATTTTCACAATCATGTTTCTCATGTATCATATATAAAAAGATTAATTGCTGAGGAGGTAAACTGTGTTTGCCTCTTAATCAAAGTGTAATGTCATGCTGACAAATGAATTATACATTGTAACAGTGTAATCTTTGCCTTTGAATCAGCAATACACCAGTTTTAATTGCAGGGCAGTTTACTTGATAATGTGCCTTACATGAAAGGAGTTTCAGCAAATTAGCAAATGTACCTATTTGTAAATTTTGGTATCACTCCATAATTTATTCCCCCTACTTTTATTCTGTTCATACATTGGTAAAATGTTCAAGTACCTAAATTAAAGAAAGGACAAGTTGCCAAATTTACAAGGGTCAGCAGATGGGAGGTAAATGGAAATGCAGGCCTGGGTAAGTGATGGCCTGGGACTTTCCAAGGGCTTTAAGGCTGACTTCTTATTTTGTTGTCAGCATACAATTCTGTGCAGAAAGACACACACAGATCTCAGAATCTGGCCTAGATTACATTAGAGTTCAGGAATAATTTTTTGAATATCATACTTGGTGATTAGATAGAACCAAGAATTTGAAATATACATCTCTAAAACATTTTTTATTTGTTTACACTGTGCAATACACAAAAGATTCTATATCTGCCTACAAAAGACTACATCACATTAGTCCTCTAACTCTGAGGTACTCCAGGAGGGGGAATATATGTTATTGCTGTGTGAAACACATATATGTTTTCAGGATCAGAACCAAAGCTTCTCCTCATTGGAGAAAATTTATGGTATTCCCTCCTAAAAAGCTCTATCTGTAATCTCCAAAAAGAGGTAAGCCAACAAGCCAGATGGAATAGTAAAGAAAGTGGTAAGAAAGTCTGAATTTTCTTTTTGAAAAGACAAAGTTAATACTTTTAGAATTTCCTTGAAATACACAAACAAATTTTGTAAATTATTTTTGTAAGATAATGCATCACTCTTTCAACCATTAGGGACTGAAGGACTGAACTGGCACATGAAGAGACAGGGACTCATCATGCAGCATTGTTACTTGAATATTATGCCAGTGTGTGATCTGAGAAATTTTTGCAAACAGATCTCAGTATTGACATTCTCTAGAAAAATAGTTGTTTAAGCCGTACTTGAAAATGAGGAGAGAAGAAGAAAGGAATCAAAATGGGTAAATGTCATTCAATAAAAATACGAATGGAATCAATACTTATGTTGAGAATATGAAACACTTTAATATTGTTTTGTAAGATGCTAGCATTAAACGATCTTTGACACGATGTCTCCAGAATTTATTTTCTAAAAAGCCTGTAGCAGATCGGTAGTCCAGTAAATCCTAGTCCAGGTCCAACCTTCCTGCCTCACTCACCCTTTCCATATACTGCATTTGAAGGTAAGATCACTTCACTCACGTGCTGTGCCTAGCTACAGCAAAAAGTTACCCCAGTGGCTGTATTTTGTCCCTGTGAAATTTGTTTCAAACTTCGGAATTCTCTGGAACACATTGTCTTGACATCAGCATGTGCCTTTGGAACGGGGTAAGTATCCTCATATTCTGTTAGAGAATATTTTATCACTTAAATGCCCTTCCCAAGAAATCAGCTCTCTCTAACAACGGAGTCATCAGATATTTTGCCAGTGTGCCGTGCTGTCACTGAACTCCTCTGAAAACACATCCCTTTGAAACTAAGTGGAGCTGTGATGTGTCATTTTATCTTTCTCAGAAAAGATTAGGATGTTACTGTGATTAAAATTAGAGTAGTATTGAAAATTATTTTTATAGGCCTAAAACTGGTTTTCTTGGATATGACATCTACTTCTTTGTGGTTCTAGAATTCATCCTTGGAAGAAAACTGGGCTGTGAAAAACGAAACAACCCTGTTATTTCTAGTGAAAAATATTTCCTAGAGAGAGAGAGAAAAAAAAGAGAGTACTTTAAAGCAAGTGATTTCCAATTCCATGTAGGAATGGCCCTTCATTTACTGTTTGGTTGCAGCATTGAATGTAAATTTTTAGGCAAATGAGGATTATTTCTTGTTTCTCTCTTAACATATGCTGATAGTAGAAAGCTTTCCAAGAGAGTGAAGGAAGCCAACTTATGGGCATCTCCCCTTCTTTGTTTTGTCTGGATGGAAATTCATTGATTTGGGAACTGATTTTATGTAGGTTTGTGGATCATTCCTGTGGCAGGGGAAAAGCAGAGCTTTACTCCAGCACTTCTAAGGGTTTTCCACAGACTCGTTACATAAATTGTGCTCTGTGCCAGTGTTTCTGGGCTTTGAGGGGACTTTGGAACTCCATTAGCATAACGAGTGGAATTTTATTTAGTTTGACTCATTCTGGTTTATAAAGTTTGCTACTTGTGGTTTTGTGAAAATTCAGTATATCCTTGGAATTTATTATGGCATACAAAGAGATTTATATGCAGTACTGAAGAAACATGGCAGAAATAGTCCTGAGTTAGCTTTTAATAGAGAAAAAAAAATCCTGCATTAGAGAGAGAAAACAACAGACAATTGCCCAGACCAATGATCTATCCATCTTTCTTCTACCAATGGCTGCTGGTGAGTGCCTGGGAAAAAAAAAAGTTAGAATATTGGAGTAGCACAAACATGTAGTGGTACTTCACCCCTGTAATCATTCAGTATAATGAATAGATTTGGCATTTTCAATAATTTGTGGTTTAGCAGATATATGTATTACATTTAACATCTATTTTCTTCACATTAATTTCTTTCAATCAAATTTTAATTAAATTAATTAAATTAATTAAATTTAATTAAACATCCTGTTTAGGATGTTTTGGAAAAGAATTCTTAGATTTCTTTACACATTGTTTGGAGAAGTAACTCCTCTTTTTTATTTGCATCATTTGATGTCTTTGTATTCGTGTACTAGAAAAAAGAGCATTTATTCCCTCTTCATGATTTATTCCCTGATGATTGTCACATGAAAAAAGTGTTCAGTTCTGTGGTTTAAGTCAAGAATAAGTGGTTCATTGATTTATAAATTACAGTTAGCCAGCAATCAACCACCTACATGTTTAATTCAAGAGCAGCAACACAGCAGTTGACAGCAACACTGGACATCCTTAAAGTGTTAATAAGCATGTGTAAATTTATAGGCATCCCCTGCAGCTCATCTCAGAAGTTTTAGTCCCCTGCACAGTCTCACAGACATTCACAGAATTACAGATGCACTTGCTGCCTTTTACAGTGAGTTTCCAGTACAAACACCTCTGGCACTTTCAGAGGGTGGGGTGCAGGTCTGCTGCTGCCTCACAGCTCTGCTTAGAGCTCAGGGTGCTCTGGGTGACTTGGAATATTCTGTAGCACAGAATATTCTTCTCTTGTGCCTGCAAAATTTCAGCAGATACATGTTTCCATTACAGCTGAACATATCAAACCATTTATTCAGATAGTAGATCCCTTTTCATAATTGATGCTGAATAACAAAAACGTCCTTCTCCAAACTACCTAAAATGTCTAGGTTTCACTTATTATTTTTTTGTTCCAGTTTCTTATCTGGATGAGTACATGGATATTCTTTAGAACAAGGCCTTTCAGAATTATGCAGAAAGGACATCTAGTTTTAGTTTTCATTGCTCTTAGGTTTTTTTCCCTCCTAGTTTTTCTTACCTTTAGGCATCTTTTAATATCAATTTTAGCTTATTTTCTCCCAAGATGACACTACCTTCTAGATTCTATCCCTCATATAACATTAAGGATCTGTAAAAAGGTCAAAAAAAGGGCAAAGTAAATGTGAAAGGGTAATTTTTCATCTAATTTCTAAGTGTGGAAGTGACAGTTTTTAGTACTGTGGGATTCTATGGGCAACTGAACCTGTGGTATTGTGCTCAGTAAAGTTCTGAGCATGTTTGGGATCCAAAGTCACTCACTGAGCTGTAACATTCTTATAGACTTATTTATGTTTTAATGGAGACAGGAGAGGTTAGCTTTTTGTATATTGAAAGGATTTTGGAGAGACAGCTTTGGCATCAGAAAATTGCATTGCAGAGAGCAACAGAGGTTTTGTTTTTCTATTGCCAAAAGAAGAAGCAAGTACACTTAATCACTCTCTTTTTTAAGGATTTATGATAGTGCTCATTGCTTTTTTGCCTGTCAACCTCATGTTATAATAATTTAAACAAATATTAGTACTGTTATCTCAAACTCCCATGCTTAGTTATGAAAATAATTCTTATCAGGGCCCTGAAACGTCTAGTGTAAAAATATTTACCATTCTGGTTTTCTTATTTCTCCAGCACTGAAAAATCAGAAATGACTCTTCTGGTCTGTGGTGGGTTGCAGGGCTGTCTGCTGGAGTGTCCCAGGTTCAATGGTATGGATTTAGAGCCTTATAGTTTGTCATGACTGCCACACCTTTTACACAGAGTCTCAGTTGTGGTTTGTGTGAAATGTAAAGTATTTGTGCTGTCATAGGGAGAGTGTGAGAGAGAAAAACAAAGGTGGCTCTAAAAAGAATTTTATATTTAAAAAAGCCTTTGTCTGCACCTTTTTGGTAAGGATATAGATCACAGTAGTATTCAAGAGTAATACTTCAAACCCCCTCTGTACTAATGCTAGTACAAGAGCCTGTGCTGTTCAACTGGAAAGTGAACAATAAATACCAACCTAAAAGGAGCTTGTGAGCCACCCTGGCAGAGCCTGGCTTTCTTACAGAAGTATAAAATACTTCACTTTCATTCTCTCCACCATCTATCCAAGGCACAAAACTACTTTCATAATTAGAAACACAGCAGCAGAACTGCTGCAAATTTTAACCTCTTTTGCAAGGCACTTCATTATCATCTGTGTGGAGAAAAAGAACAAAGCAAACCTGAACGTGTCCTGTACCAAGGGTACAGAAAGAAGTCAAGCTGGGCTTTAGAGCCAGCCTTGCAGTGGCTGAGGGAGAACTTCCACAAGTGCTGGCAGAAAACAATTCCATGGGGAAGCTGGTGGCATTACTGAGTTGGGTGTGCCTTGAAAAATCTGTGAAATGAGAATGGTTTTAAAGATTAGTGATGGTTGTGTAAAAATTACCATTTTTACATCAGAGTATTTTAAAATGGGGACTCTTCTCTGAGACCCAGTCTTGCAGTCTGTGGAGGTTTTAGCAGTGACTCATGGACCAGCTCTTTGAGGAATGTACAGTCAGAGAATCTCAAAAAACCTTCCTGCCTGTTTTGGTGCTTTGGCAGAAATTTGCCTTTACCAGTATTTTTATCAAAGCACTGAATGAAAACCAGCATTTTAATGAAAAGTACAGGATTTAGAAGAGACATACAGTACTCTAAGCTATGTGCACAATAAAAGCAGAAGTAGTGACTGTCCTCATTCACTTGCAGATATGTGGGAGCTGCATGACAAACTCCAGACACTAAGATTTTTCTATAAGGATTTGGAAAATATGCACAACCTGCATCCAAGTGTGGGCCAATATTCCCAAGTAATTTTTTTTCTCTGTGTCTGTTAGCAATAAGAATTCATTTTATGCAGCATAATATCTTCCAGAGACACAGGAAGTTTTTCAGATAACACCAACATATTCTGGAGTTGCTCATTATGTTTCTCCTGTTTTGCTTAAGTACCCAGGAGTTATTTTGGTATGCTATTTCTGAGTGACTGAATATTAGGGGGTATTTATGTTACTGTGTAAAATACTTCATAAGAGATTATACTTGATGTAAACAGTCTCTAACTTGTTTTATGGTTTTCGCAAAACACCTTAAAAATTCTTTCTAATTCTATAGAAGTTTTTTTTTCCTTTTTGCTTGGAAATTTATATTTTCTATTTGTTGTCCAAAGAAAGAAAACTTTTATGAGTAGGTAACTGTTTTGTATATGAAAGTTGTAGTACATCTGAGCTATTTCAGATATTGACTTATCTTGGGGAATAAACAAAAAATATGTTTTGAGTTGCTGGGAGGATAAAGCTTTAGATAACTCTATTTAAATTTGTAGTGAAAAACTGACAGTATAAACACTTCTTCAGAATGTAGTTTTAAATTACAATTTTGTATATTGGTAAGTAGTTATTTTTATTTACAGAAGAAGGCAGAGATATATATTTCTCCAGGTGCACCTACAGCAGCAAGCTGGCAAACCACAGATTAATTGCACCAAAGCCAACTGAAATAATCTTTAAGAGAACACCCTCAAAAATTATCATGTAATAAATGCCAGTGTGCAGTCTCAGGATGACACCTAAAGCCTTGGTTAATAAATGTAATCTGATTAATCCTCTTAATGCAAAGTGTGTGCACTGCCAGCCTGTGATAAAAGTGCATGGGTCTGTGGAGACTTACAGGTTGTTGTGTTTGGCTTCTAGTAAATAAAATAGCTTGCATAGCAAAGTATGGGTGAAAAAACTTAATGGAAAATGAATCTGTTCAGTCAGTCTCTACCAACATTATTTTCAGCTGTGTATTCACTATTTTATCCCAGGATGATGCCATCCTGTTGGAGGGCACTGTTGTGGTAATTAGTCACCACATGTCCAGGGTAATCAGTGTATCACTACGTGGCAACTGCTGCTTCAATATGTTTTCTTCCATCATATTTGCAAGAAGGCATAAATATCTTTAAAGTTCAGTTTTTGACATTTAACAATGGAAACTCCTGTCTGACATAAAACTGGTTTCCAGTGGTTTCACTGCACAGTGTGCCTGAAATTACAAGTGCAGCATTGCCTTAGTTTTCCAGGATACTCACACAACAGCAGCATTAAGGGAGTGCAAGAAGTATCAGGTAATCCATGTTAAGTGCTCTTAACATAAAATTGTGTAATTGGGAAGCCAATATAACCTAGTAGAAGCCTAGATGTTAACTTTTAGACAAGTTATGGTGGCAGGCTCACCTTTTTACTGGAAATTCTTCTAAGTGTATTTAGCTGAGCTTTTCTGTTTGTCTCCGTGACAATACATAAGGAAAGCTTAGTTGGGCTGCCTTATTGCTTGTAAGTAGAAGGATAAGCTGCTAAATCTCTCATTTGAGTACTCACGTCTTTGAATTTTGTCAGTCTTTAAACTGGACAGCTTTCTTTAATTATCATTAAAGTGAAGGATATTTCTCTAAGGCTTAGAGTAGCTGAGCAAATAACTCCTCTATATTAACAGCTACAAAATGAAAGCCAGTTCAAATACCTGATGACAAGTGGCTAACACTGTGTGGACTTTAAGGTGTTAAGCTGTCCCTGGAACTGCTTAATAAGAAACTACACTGTATGAATCCTAGCTTTTCTAACAGCTTTGTCAGGCAAAGGTTCACATCAGATCCCTTGACACCCTGATCAGTATCAAGAAAATGTTACAGGTCTACCCATCCAGGCACCTCCAACCCACAAATGGTAAACTGAGTTGTTTGGTTTTGGGTTTTTTTTCATTCATCTGTATGTAAGATCAGGGTTGGAATTGTTACTTTCAATTCTCTTTTAGTAAAGTGTTAACCCAGTGTATTTTCCCAGGATGGACAGCTCAGGAGCACCTGAACGTGCACCAGGTTTTTGAAGAGCAGAATGACAGCTATCATAGGATATGATTCTTCTACCTATTCCTCTTCAGTCCTGCATCAAAGCAAGAAGATAGTTTGTAGAATGTGTTTTGTATTTGTCTTTACTAGTGCTCCAGAAAGGGAGCACTGTTCAGGCCCATATGAAACATTATTCCCATTCCCCAACCTCCTTGGACCTAACACCCACCTACCCAGAGTCTTCTGCTTCTGAGGGAAATTCCTGCTTGGTATTTATACCATTCATTTATCCTGTAGACATTTAAAAGGGCCATGAGGCTTTTGGGCATGTCAAGCTAATGAGCTGGGCAGGCAATGGAGAAATCTGTTCCTTAAATGATTAAAAACTCTGCTAAGCTATTGCTGGTTTATGGCTGCTTGGCAGAACACCACACAGGAACAGACATGTAGCTACCTACCTCATTCTCAACTCTCTTTAATAACCTTCTCTGTGGATTTTTAAGTTTCCAAGGCAACTGGAAACAGAAATATCTCTGTAAACCAGAGCTTCCTAGAACTCTCCACTTCAAGTGGTACACATAGTAATTACAGCTTTCTCTTCATCACTGAGTTTTCACCAGATTTTTAAAAGATCTGCAACTATATTTATCCCATCAGCAGCTTTGAGATTTTCTTCCCTAAAAATATAAAGTGGTGGTGGCAAAGATTATTTTGACTTCTTGAGGAGATGTGGAAAGATACCATAAGCCTTTCCTTCTGAAATGCTAATTATGAGCAGCCCATCTGCCAGAGCTGTTTCCATAAACTAAGCAGGAGGGGTCCACAATGAAATAATTACAGAAATACAGAGAAACCTAGTTTTCAGCTGTCATTTGAGCAAGGTCTACCATGAGATATGTCTCAGTCTTCAGTGAGACTTTTAGCCAGAGCGTGGCACCAGGTGAGACAACAGTACAGAACAGAGTGAAGTTTTTTGCCCGCTCTCCTGTGGACATAGAACTGCATTTTTATAGAGCATTCTGAAAAGAAGTGTCTTTATTCTGTATTAATCTGCCCAAAGAAAAGCCAGCTGCAGCCATTTTAGCAGAAGACAGTTATACACACTGAGTTATACCCACTAAGGCAATACTTTTGCCAAAACCAGTACAAGTAAGGCCATTTGTCCCCATAAGCTTGGAAACAGCAAATTTATGTTTAAGAATGTCTAGTTATGAAGGTCTGGATTTATAGGAAAACCAGAATAAATGCATAAAAAATTCAGCAAAGACAGCTCTACAACAATCTGTGTGTTGTGTTAAATCTGCAAGGTCATATTTTCTAGATTGCTGCTTTGCTGTACTGATTTATTATAGTGTAGGTACAAAATGTTTAAGGCTGTTTCATAGTAACGACCATGGTTTTATCCTTGAAGAAACCGGAACCTCAAGCCTAAATGAAACCAGTTTGAAATATTTCACTTGTATGCTCTCTACTACTTTTGACTTTCTTTGTGTGTGACCTTGACCCAGACAGCTTCTCTCTGCCTCAACTTTAGAGGTATTGAAGGTATTCTTTCAGCATTATCTCTCTATGAAAAAGGAATTTAGAGTGAAATAAAAAAATAAACCCCCTACAGCATGGTGAAAGAGAATAATGAAGAGATTATAGGTATATATAATATATGCATATAACATACACATATAATACATATATATACACATATATGTATTTTAATTATTAGCCTAGATTCTTAGATTATTAAATTCTTCAAGTATAACTTTGAGTGGTCAGATGATTCATCCTTTAAGGTAAAAGCATATCTGTAGTATGACATTCTCAGATCATTCCCTACCATTGGTAAAATGTCCAAAACATGCCTGTAAATGGGCAAGCAGAAATAACAGTAATAGAACTGTGCTATCAGAGTTATGATGCAAAATGTGCTGTTTTAGGAGTCAAAGAGGTGAGGAGGAGTTGAACAGCCAGAGACACCTGTGAAAAGCTGCAGTGAATGGAAACGGGGTCAGTCTGGGAAGCTGTTCAGTTAAACAGGTGGCTTCCTTGGAGTGAAAGGAGTGTCTCTCTCCTCCACCTTTTTTATTTCGGATGAGGAGCATGGTTCAGTTGCTGAAATAAATTCATCCAGTGTGATTTTAGGTGCTGTAGGCTGTGAGCTGGGGTCCAGAATGATGCAGGTCGCCATAAGTCCCCTGTAAGGATGTCTCAGATTCCTGGGATATGTGGGTTGGGCTTGGTAAAGGAGTTCCACCAAAGGTCTCTGTGTTCCAACTTCTAGAAACATTCACTCATGCTCTCCTCCTCACCAGCAAGTTACCTTCTTATGACCATGAGAACAGCTGGGGAGACAACAGGCAAAAATCCAAAGAAGAAAGAGAGAATAGGGAAAACATTAACAAAAGATAGGAGACAACATTTGGAACCAGGTGTAGGAAGGAGTTCAATGTAAGACTCATTCCTCTGCCACACTTCAAAAGGGTGTGCAGAAGCTTTCCACAAGTTACCACTGTGACACTGGCTGCAGTGGAACAGAAATGTTCTCCTTCTGGGCAGTGATGTGCCTTCACTTGATTTGACCTTGGAGGCCCTTGGTTTAGGCCCTTATATTTTTGCAGTTGGAAGGAGAATGTTTCTTATTTAAATATTGTATTTTATGCTGTTATAAGTACATACTGGCATAATAATGACAATCTGATTGAAGGGAGTAAGAAGGATATAATTGGTTCATTTTTCTACACATTTTACAAAAACAGCATCCATGCTTTTAAATATTTATTTTATAATGCCCTTGGTCATTTTATTTTTACTATACTGAAGTTTTATCTTAGGGTGAAAATAACTTAAATTCAAATGATAATGTCTGTATTGAATCATGTGAATCAAAGCATTGTATCTGTTATTTCTTCATTAATTTTCTTGAGAAATAGATTTGAATTTTTTTTTGTTGGAATTACTACTGCTTGTGTTAGTTATGCTCATTTCAAACATTTAAAAAATATTTTCTTTTCAAAAAGAAGTTGTTTTCATTGCTTTTTCTTTAAGGAGGCACATGTTGGCAAAGCATAAATCAGCTGCACTCCTAATGTTCCCTGGAGGTCAGTTTTTAAAAAATATATTAAAATTAGCAAACTTTGATTGAGGTCTCCTTTGTCTGTTCTTATTCTATCTACTCCTTAGAACATTCCCTTTTGAGTTTTCTTCTTCTTAGTCAAATTCTGATGTGTGATGAACTGGTATAGGATGAGGATCATGATCATTGTACACCATGAATTTCAAAATTATGTTTTGGCAATTTTGTTCAAGGAACAAAACTTGTCTGGTGATGAAGAAATAGATGATGATGAGGAAGAAGAAGAAGGAGAAGAAGAAGAAGAGGAAGAAGAAGAAGTAGGAGAAGTAGAAGGAAAAGAAGAAAGAGAAGGAAATGAAGCAGAAGAAGGAACAGAGAAAGAAGAGAAAAAAGAGGGAAAAAATGAAAAAGCAAAGGATCGTAAATCACCTGAGGGAGAGACAAGCAGTAGTAGTAGCACTCTGGAAACTGGAGAGGTAAAGGCATTAACTCCTATTAAGTTACTGGTTATCTGAAAGGATTTGGTTCTATAACTAACTTCAGTTTGATACATGTGTAGCTATCCTGTAAATGCAAAGCTGTTGTTTGGGGTGGTTTTGGTAGAGGGAGAAACACATGTTGGTGTTAATAGTTAAACATATATTTTTTTAAACAATTTTGAAAGAGGTTGTTTTTTTTGGTTTTTTTTTTTTTTTTTGGTCTATAGACAGAGGAGACTACTCAGAAAGAGACCATCATTCAGCAGGGTAAGAATACAATTCCTAAGAACTGGACATTCTAAAGACAGATAAAAGTTTTCTAAACAATATTATAAAAATACTGGACAACACAGTTCTTGCTCACAGTTGGTAAAGCAGTTCTTGAGAGCTAATGAAATTTGAGGGGCAAACCCCCATTATTAATTGTTAATGATTTGAAAGAAATAAATACTTTTCCCAGTTACATGTTGGAGGAAGTCCACAAGGACTTTCTCTTAGCAGGACTGTATCCCGCTAAGAGCAGTTCTGGTTGTGCAGTGCCAAAGCCATGGTAATTTTATTATCTCTCAGGCAACTTCTTTAGGTGCCCTGTGCCTCACTTCAATCAAGAAGCTTCTCAGAATTCTTCCCCATCTTTTCCAGCTGACATTTCCTCATTCCAATCACAAAGAGATTATTTTAGATGAAATGTGATAATTGCTGAACACTGTTCAGGATGCTGGCAGTGTAAGTCTAGAAGCTCCTTGCAGTTTTGATGGCAGTTTATGAGAACTGTATATTCCTTTGGAAAAGCTGGGGAACATGAAGTTGGGTGCCCTATATGTGTAGGACTTCTTTTATTTGAGAAATTTTTGAATAATCTAGAATGGTTCTCTTGAAAGAAAATAACAAGTGTGGTATAAAACAGACCACAGCCTTTATAATGAAGAAGCTATGCCATTTATTTCCAATATTATAATGGAAATAGATTGTACAGAAGGGATGCTTAAATATTTTTCCATTATCCAGTGATCTGGAAGTTTTGATATTAAGTTTGAAATGTATATGATTCATACAGGGAGTATAGGAAACTTTAAACACAGAAACATCAACTGAGATGGAAAGTTTTTCCTTTCCCAGAATTGTTTCTATGGAATAAATTCATGCTGAACCGTAACTCCTGCCCTAAAATCAGCTTTACCAAATTAGAATATATTTGCAAATAAGTGTGCAAGACATTATCTCCCATCAGCAAGAGGAAACTGTGAATGTCAAGTAAAAATGTTTTATATATTGTCACTGCCGTAAGTGTTCTGTTCTTAAAAATCGAGCATCTGGAGGGTAATATCAGGACATTATATGGAGAGGTTAAAAATAAAAATAGTATTTTCAGGGTGGGCATTAAGTTTTAGTGAATATTCTGATTGCTTTTTAAGTTTTGTTTAGTGACCTCTACTTCAAAAATAATCTGAAGAGCAATTTTTTCTGCTTTTCTGTGATATTTTTCTGATTTGCATGAATCAGAAGGAAGTTAACATAAATGTTTATATTATTGTAGAGAAGGAAAGCACTGACAATCACCCTGAGAACAATTCTTCAGAGAACACTGATGACCAAAAAACTGGAGGGATTGTGGGGAGAAAAAAGGTTTGTGGCCTGATGTTTCTTTCCAGCTTTGCCACTGACCAAGATGCCAGTGGGCAGTTGCCAAAGCAAACACCTCAACTCACATGATCTGCATAGATAATTAAACTGCTGAGCAACCTGTTCCTTCTGTTTAAGACTTGGTTTTATTTTTTGATAAAATAACTTTAAATTGTCCAAATAATAGAAATTAGTTAAAGCCCATTATGATGTCTTCACGGATGGCATGTCCCTGAAAGAGAGATTGTTTATCACATCGTGTACTGGTGAGGTGAAAACAGGACTTGATTCCTATGGGACATTATCTAAAAAGATTTCCCCCTCTATTTGTCTCTGAAAGCAGCAGCTGAGCTCATTGACCTTGCATCTATTTGCAACTTGCAGTGATTTTGTCATCACATATATCTCTCTCTATAGGTGTATGAGCATGTTGAGGAGTACCTGATATAGAATTTCTTACAGGTTTTAGGATCCAGAGACTCCTGCAGAGGCTGCTGAGTTTCCTGTTGACCAAAGACCCTAAGCAGGAGTTAACTTTGACACATGTGGTTTCACTGAGCACAAGCACTGTCATTTATGGCAGTACACAGGTTTATCAGGAGGCATAGTAAGCACTTTCTGCTCTGGGGCTTCATTTTTGGACCTTGCCTCAGGCTTTTATTTGAACAAAGCACAAATAAATGCACCACTTACACCATTTTGTACAAACTGTACAATATGTAATTTGACAAAATGCAATCACTTTAACTTTTCTGATTCCCATGTGCTATTTTGCCACATTTCAAATACTGCAAATGTTTCTTGTTAACATTTTTAGTCATTTTGTTTTGAAAAAAAAAAATTATTTTACCAAGGAGAAATCTGCCATTCTCATTTCATTTAACTTCAGTATATACAAAGGGGTTTGTGGCTTTTTTTTTTTATCTTTAATTTCACTGCTAACTGTTTCATTCATATCATTTACCTGTTTTTTTCACTTCACTTCAGTTTTCCCTGTTTAAGCGAAAGCCACTGACAAGCCAGAAGAATGTATGTAGCAGAAAGGAAGACAGCTCTGAAAAATCATTGCAGAGTGAAGAAAAAGAAAAGGAAGATTTAACTGGTGAAGGCAGTAAGGATGAAAATCAGAATCATACACTGGAGAATTCCAGTGAAACTTTGCCTAACCAGGACAGAAGGATGAAAGTTAATACATGTATACTGCTGTAACACTGTTATAATATATGAGAATGTGACAGTCTTAAAGCATATAGTGCAATTTTTACTTGAAAACAGTTATGACTCGAGATGTTGACGGCTGCTTTTTTTTGATTGATTGGATTGCTGTGATTTTAAATAGGCAGATGATTTTCTTGGTATTTATTGGTAATTTTAAGAGTTCAAAATTATATGCTTATCAGCACCTTGCTGGAGTTCTGTGGCCTTACCTGTTGATGTTCTAAAACAAAATACAGGGGCTTTTTATGTGAAAAGTTGAATACAGGTATTTTATGGTTTTTGCTAAATAATTATTTTCTTTTTCAGTCTACAGAGTACCACTTTCAGCATGATACTATTGCAAAATTATAATATTTGATGTAAGATATTATTTGGTTTAACAACCTAGTTAAGAATATTGAAGGTACTCACTTATTTAGGAATATACATGTTTCTTTCTGTTTTGACATAGAAAAAATAGCAGTAAAACTTTCAAGTTAACTTGTAGACCATCATGGAAGAAGTTACTTGAGTATGTGTCTAATTTCAGGCATGGCAGCAGTCCCAGTGGAAACAGTCTAAGTATGGAAGTATCCTGCCAAACTGGGACAGGGAGAAAGCTTTTATTTCTGAGAGGTGCTGAAAACCTTTGCTCCTGCTGAAATTGGCATAAGCTCATGGGCCTCTCTCCTCACTGAATCAGGCCCAGTGAAGACTGGACATCCTTGTTTCACTTGGATTCTAATCCTATTTTAATCTTAATTCTGTTCTCTGAACATCCACACCTTAATGAGCCTCCAGTGAAGCTTTTCTTACAGGAAAATAATGCAACCAGAGGTACTGTGGCATCAGTATGACAAACTGATCATTATGTGGTAAATATTCATGTTTTTCTCAGGCAGACTGGCTTTTCTTCAGATGGACACTTAGCAGGAGGAGCCAAAAATCAGTACAAATAAAAACTGCTTAACACCACTGTAGCATTAAGAAGCAGGAATTTTTTATTCAGCCAGAATTTTATTCTGTATATCTGCTCAAGGGGATATCTCCTCCAAAATATTGTTCAGGCTGAGTACAGAAAAAGCTCCTGTTTATATACTGTATTTTACATACATAGTCACTGATTTTCCCAGAATCACCATGCGCATGATAAATAATTTCCCTGAAATCATTAATATATTTTCCCTTCCATTTACATATGTTCTTCTGTCCTGGAGGTCTCTTTGCTGGTCCTTGGTGGTCAGTGACCCCAGAGTGATCCCTGACCACACAGTGAACTGGTAAAAGGTGGGACAACTGGGCTGGTTGCTTTCCCATTCTTTCTTCAATTTTCCTAGTTTCAGAGTTGCTTAAATTTTATACAGTAGGTCAGAAGTGTCCAGAGTTGATTTCATCCCAGGAGTTGGTTCACCTGAATGCTTTGTAAGTATGGCAGGTGCCCAAATCTTTCACGGGGCCTCCTCTGTGCTACCATAACCATCATACTAAAAACCTGGATGCTTGGGTCATCCTTTCCAGAGTTAATTAGGATCCTTTTGTGTCTTTTATTTTTCTTTGGCCTACTCCTGGGTTCTGCACTGAATCTTACATGAGGGGTTTTTTCCTCCATTATATGTACATATTTTCTTATTTTTCTGAATGCACATGTGGTTTCTGTTCTACTTGGATACTGTTGAGAAGAGTAAAGTGGAAAGGGAGAAATAAATGGTGCCCTCATTAATTTAAATAAGCTTTAATTATTTTTTTTAAGGGGAGATCAGTCACAGAAATTGTTACTGTAAGAACAATTTGTTTTTTTAAAGGTGAACTAATTTAGTGAGAAATATTACTTTAAAATGGGAATTACCCTCGCATTTAAAACTACAGAAGTTTATGTAATGGACTGTAAACTGCTGTATGTCTGAGCAGTTTCAGGGACTGGTACTTTTATCTTGTCCACACACTTTGCTCAACAAGAAGCAGGAACATATTAACCCATTCCAGTGTCTTTTTTACATGTCTTCATTTTTAATAAAAAAAGATTAAACAAATAAACTATTTACATGTGCATGTGTATTAACTTATAGAGTTTTTTAACAAGTTCACAATATTTATGATAAAAATGTGAAGTTTTTTTATTACTGAAATGTTTTCATAAACAGATGAGTAGCAAAAAATTCTAGAAACATTTATAGTACATCTTTCTCTGTTTTTTTCTTAGTTTTCAAAGATTAAGTGTATCAAGTCTTTATTTCTCATTTTTATAGTCCTGCCATACAACTGAGATTGTGCTTTAGAATTGTTGGGTTTCTAAAACTTCACCACTAAACCTATCACTAGGTGGAGTTTGTGCTCTTCGAAGGTGTAACCGGCCTCTGGAGCCAGAAATTCTCCTTCTCGTGGCCCCTGAAAGAAGTTAAAGATACTCATTCTGTATCAAATGTTCTGTTTCCAAATTCTCAGAAAACTTTATGTTTTCTGGCATATTGCTTTTGGCATTAAAGTACTCTGGTACCTCAGTGTGTTTATATAGTGCATTTTGAAAGTTTTAAACTGTGTGTCTTTGTAAAAATATAAAGATAAAAAAAATACAACTACTCATTTATTTTAAGTATACATATATAGATGGACAGTGGTCAAGTTCTGATAAATAAATGTATGTCTAGATGTACGTGTCTGATTTAAATTGAAGTGGTATTAGCGCACCTTGCATACACAGGTATACATGTATGTGCACTGAGATGTATATGTGTATATTTATGGACAAAGAGACAGATAAACAGACATATGTGTGCATGTGTGTGTGCACATGGATGATCAAAAGTGTGCCTGACCTCCTGAAATTTCCATTTAATCCATACAGTTATATATGCAAGTTTACTGATTACCAGAAGCACGGGATTTTTTTATGCAGCTGCTGTTCCTATGCAAGTTTGTGGTGATTGAAATTAAAAATGGAGAGAATATTTATACACTATTTTAGTGTCTATTTTAGTCACTATTTTTAGTGCTCTTTAGACACTATTTTGTATGCCCAAAGTTAATAATCATAATAATAAACTTTGTGGAACCTTTTCCTTTTTCTTCCAAGTATTACTTGTACCATATGCAAACTACACCCAGTCTTTGTCCCTGAGGAATATTTTAAGTCATGCTGTTGACATTAGGGTAGTTGAAGTAAACTGAATTCATATCATGGTGGTAAACCACTGTAAGTCCTGATAATCAAGAATACAGAAGCTAATCTTGCATGACTATTGAGAGACTAAGTATGGGTTCACTTAAAACATACTCATGTACTCAAACAACTTTAGCTCTTTAAAATATAAATATAAATATACTATCTCTAAATTCCCTCACAGTGCTTGTAGGGGCTATATTATTTATACTACTCACTACTAAGGGGAAGTTTACAACATTTTCACACTCTGTTATGTCTAAATTTCTTTAATGTTTTGATTAAGTGTAAGGAGACCACCATCAGTGGTGAGAGTCGGAGATATTAATGCTTTGGTAGTAAGTCTGCTTTGCTTAGTATCTCGTAGTGATGAGCTCTGAAGTTCACACCTATTTGCCTTCAAGACTGTTTTGGAACTACATTTTATTCATGCTATGTAATTACCACTTTCGTTTTCAGGACCAGACTGTAATGACTCAGCAAAAGCCTTGCAAAATCTAAATCTGGCTAAACTGTAGTTCTTTTATTTGTTCACAAAGAAGCCTTTTATTTTTGAGACCATTCTCATTTAATGTCAAAACAGTTTAGACACAGCTGTTTCCAGTCACACTCATCAAAAACTGAAGAGATATTAACAGTTAGAATTTTAAGGGATGTTAACAGCATCAAGAAAATAAAAAAATACAGAGATTTTGTTCTTCAGTACATCTGTTAAACATGAGACTATGTATCTGCTGATTTACCAGATACTGATGTATGTCAGTGTCTAACTGGGAGTGCAATATTTTCTTCCCCCCAACATTTTCTGTTTTGCTGGCTGCCTAAGACACACCAGCCCTGCCAGATGGAATGGAAAAAGGCAATTGGTGTTCTCCAAGACGTGCTACATGTGTACTCCATGTATATGCTTTCTGTGTGCCTGACCCAGACTTTCATATTGAAATTTTCTATAGCAAGGGTTTGGGTAGTGGAGAAACTGAGGGAAAGTTACTCTTGCCATCTCCTTTGTGCCATTTTTAGGAGGCCACCTTTAACTGGGAAGACCCAAGGAGATTTCTTCAGATCACTGGCACAGGGAGCAGGAAAGTGCTCAGGGATAGGACACACAGCCAGAGACTGCTGTCCTGAAGAACATCTCATTTCCCTAAAATACGCTGGTTTTACAGTCAGGGCAGTATCTTCTTTTATATTTTTGACAAGGAGTGTGCCATTGAGGTTTAGGTGTGACCTAGGAAAGAAAGCTATTAGGATATAACTTAAGTTTATTATTTCACACAAGAAATGACATGATCATAATCTCTGTTATTTAAACTCCCAGAACAAGAATTTCCATTGGTGTACATCTTCCTGACATTTTTAGCCAATGCTGTCCTCTCCTAGGCTGGCCTCTAGTGTTTCTTTCCTGTCTGTCATTTTAGGAAAAGCAGCTTCCTATATACAAACACAAATATGTCACTTAAAATGCAAAATGAGCCACGTGCCTTTGACAGGCGTGCCCACAGGCAGGGGAGATGCCTTTTGAAAACTGCACTGAGTGAAGTATCAACTCTGCATGGAGGGATGATCTTGGGCTAGGAGTGATGTTTCTTGGCTAGCACTGGGGTTTCATGGGCTAGCACTGGGGTTCCAGTCATGAGCTGACAGCAGCAGCTGACAGTATATGAGGAATTTTGTCAATCATTCCCCAGAGAGCACCCTACCTGACACTCATCCCCTGCCTCTTTCTGCCCATGTCTTCCTCTGAATATTTTTGCCTTTTTTCCTCTTCATGCCTTCACCACAGCAGCACCTGTGGAAGATCTGTTCTTCCTGCCTGCTGTCTGCACAGCTCAACCCCAATCTTCACATCCATTCCAGCCTCCCTCTCCCAGGCTCTGCCAGAGTTTCTGAAATGTCCCAACACTGGAGTGCACCCCACAGAATGGCCCTGAGTGGGATACCGAGGGGGCAAGGGGACAAGTGTCTGAGCACAGCCCATGTGCAACAGGCTGACATCCAGAGGGAAAATCCGGCCACAGGAGCTGGCAGTGACCAGCAGCTGGAAGGAGGATCTAATAACAGCGAATGTTGAGTTACAAATGAGTATTTTTAAGTGCTGCTCCCACTAAACATGATGACACAGTAATATAAGCTCCAAGATTTCTAGGAATTGTACAGAGGACATGCGTTATTAAGATTATTATTTTATTTTAAAACTGTCTATTTCTGCAGATATTTACAAGAGTAATTCTAAGTATCAGAGCATTTGCATTCAGTCAGGCAATTCACTGGGTTAAAACTGTGTGGTTTGGATTGGGGCCCTCTTTGTCATCCTCTTATGACTAATTAGACCTTATTCAGGGATTCCAAAACTTTATTACACACATGTGGGCTGTTTGGGTATTGTTTTTATTTCCTTATCATTCTTTTACTATTTGGAGAAAAATTATTAGATTGTTAAACATTATTTAAATTTTATTTTAATTAATTTCTCATCTCTATCAAAAGCTGTATTTTTTTATCACTGTAACTGCAGTTTGTTAAAGCTATTCTGACACAGAGTAATAAAATTATACTTCTGAACTGCTATTAAAAAAAGCAGAAAAGAAAAATTATGTCTTTATATTAACTCTTTGACATAACAATAATATTTTTTTAAGTCTCCAAAAGCACTTAGCTTTGCTTTTCTGATATATTTTTCTATTCAGCCAAGCCATTTTCACACATTTCAGTCCTTTAGTGTTGCTTGATTTCAGCCTTGAAAATTTTCTTTTACCTCTGAACAGTCAAAATCGGAATTTTCCACAAAAAGCAGATTGGGTAATTCTTGTGTAATGTCAGGAGTGCCAGGAACTCCAACTAACCACAAGCTTAAATAGTTGGAATTTTTTCTATAAAAATTAAAAGCTGAACTGGGAGAAAAAAATGGACTGTGCCTTCAAATTCAATATATGTGACATTTGTTTAATTCATTCATAGTTCCACATGCTTCCTCCTATTAAAAGGTTAGAAAACTACAAAGATCTAATTTGTTAGATCTTTGTAGTTTTCTACAGAAAACTACAAAAATCTGATTTGTTATTAGGAATTCAAAGTGTTTTTTAAAGTTGCCTTGAATTTGCCTTTCAAGCCCAAGTCTTTTGGGTAATTTCACATTGCTGTCATTCTATCAAACACGAAGAATGAGTGTTCCATTGCACAGAGAAACTCCAGAGCAAACTGGAGTCTGGATGAATGCACAGTGCTGCGGCACTGGCGTTCTTCCAAGGCTCATTTCAAACGGGCCAGGAAGGATGCATTCCCACTGCTACTTATGCTCACACTTGTGTGTAAATTTGAGCTGTAATTGCAGACTGTGTTAGCTCTTAAATCTCTTGCCTTTCTCAGGGCAGTGGGACACTCCAGGAGCTGGATGTCAGAGGAAAAGCAGCATCGCAGGCATGCCCGCTCACAGCGCACACTGCAAGAACCCCGTGCACTGGACATGCAGGACAAAGTAAAAATTCTGCAAACACCAGTGGTTGTTTGAGCAGATGGAATTGCACATGCACAATCAGGAGCAACAGGAAAGCAGTTTGAGGTCCCACTGATTCTGGGGAATCAAACAGGATTCTGGCCTGAACTAACTCAGACACCACAGCTGCAGTCACCGATGGCACCTACTGCTGACACCTTCGTGCCAGGAGGATTTGTCACCACAATCACCACATTTCTGCACTGTGGCAGCTCAAAAAGGCTCAAAAAGGCTGCCCAGGAGAGAGGCTGTGCCCTATGGGCAGGGTGGTTTGGGACAGCTGATGGAGAAGCTGCAGCTGCATTCACACTTCTGCTGGCAGTGGCTTCTTGTACAATGCTCTCACACCAGTACAGACCTGATACTCACAGAAATACCTACATGAAGGCCAGTGTTTTGGAAATGGGCAGCTACAAGGACAATACACAAAGGGAAAGCAAGAGATACCTGACCCATTACAATCTGCTTCAGGTACCTTTATTGTTCCAGTACACTGGAACACTGAACTCTTACCAAAGCCTTGCAGCACAGATAAACTACAGCAATTATCGCTCTCGGATTAAAACACTCCTTTTCCTGATGTTCTTCTTTAAACAGAATAATGTTAGTATTTTAAATGTCTTCACATGTGGAAATCTAAGAATTACTTAGGCTGTTAAATTGCAGTTGCTCTGATGAAACTGCCATTGGTTTTGTTACCATCTTTCTTTTTAATTTTTTGGGAAACAAGTTGAAAACAGGTTATTGAGCCCAAGCATACCCAGACTCCACCTGTACTGGGCAGAGCAACTTGCAGAACAGTTTGTGCTGAGGGCCTGTGCCCACCAAACCCCACCAGGTATTTTACTCCAGAGGAGCTCTAGCCTGGCCCCAGGGATGTAAGAGGTGCACTCACTCTTGTGCACACCACAGTCTCAGACAGCAAATTAGGGGATCCAAGTGGGGAGGTATCCAGGGGCACTCCTGATCCAAAGGAAAAGTCAGATGAAAAGAAAATGCTTTGGAAAAAGCTCCCAAACACAGCACTCACATGGATTTTTATTTTAATTACCACCAAGATCACATTTTTCTTAGGCCACTTAAGTATAGACAGCCTCAAAGTGTGGCAGAATTGTCGCCTTCTTCTGTTTCCAGACTAACATTTCCCCTTGAGATGATCCTCCTTCCTCTGCAATTCTGTGTCCCTTATATTTACAGAAGTATTCCTTTCCTGACCAGATGGTATTTCCCTATTTGTCCAGGAAACAGTGCAGAACGTGGGAAGGACCCTCGGAACTCCCCAGGCTCACTGCCCTGTACTACCCCAGCACACATACTCTGGCTGAGGGCTTTTCCAACACCTTCACCAGTTTAGATTGCACATTAAATGCTCATGGTAGGAAGTGCAAAAAGAAAGAAACCCCAAATCTACGAGTAGTCAAGGTGCAGGGTTGACAGATGTCAAATCAGAAGTGCTGGAACATAGGATGCTCTGCCTGAAGCCTCCGCCTCCTGGGCTTGGAGTGTCTGGGGAATTTGCTTTCATGTGAAAGGCAAGAAAAAAAGCCTCTAGTCTTTGTGGTTATGGAACAAAGCCTGAAAATGTAACTCTGCAACACCCTGGCAGGTCAAAAAGATAATGAGAAATGTGATGACTCCAAACTTTCTTTTCTTTTCTTACTCTCATGACTTAGGGATTTTTTTTTAACATTTAAAGCTGGCCATCTGCAAACTGCTGAGCAACCAGAGCAGTTCACCTTGAGAGATGTAGTCTGTTTCCTTGCACTGCTGCTTGCAAAACCCCAGGCCTGCATGGGCAGGGACTGCCACCCACCTGGGATGGGATGGGATGGGATTGGGGCCGGCAGCAAGACACCTCCCCAAAGAGGTCCTACTGTGCCAGAAAAGTTACCGGAGGGAGCAGGAGGGGCTCATCCTCCCCATCCTTGTTCACTGGGAGCCTCCCTGCCTCCGCTCCCTGCCTTGGAGGGACAGATGGGAGGACATCGGTGACAGACACTGTCCCGGCCCGCTCGGTGCCCTGGTTGAGGTCGGGGCTCATGGCACCGAGCAGGGACCATCTGCCACACCTGGGCTGCCTCAGCAGCAGCGTGGGCAGCAGGTCCAGGGAGGGCACTCTGCCCTCTGCTCTGCACCGTGCATGGTGCACCCAGCTCTGGGGACCCCAGCACAGGAAGGCCGGGAACCTGCTGGGGTGAGTCCGGAGGAGACGCTGGGGGTGGAACGAGGTGATCTTTACGGTCCCTTCCAACACAAACCATTCTGATCCAACGATCCTGTGACTCCTCCCCGGGCCAGGGCACCACCGGGCGATTCCCGGAGGGCAGCAGGAGCCCCCCGGGGCGGACAACACGCGGCACAGGCGACTCCAGCTGATCCCAAACCTTCCCGGGAGGCGAGGCGGGGCNAGCGCCGCGGTGTCCGCGGCAGCCCGAGGGGCCGGGCCCGTCCTGCCCGCCCGCAGCGCTTTGTGTCTCGCTCTGTGTCTGGTCCAGTCCCGCCAGCGCGGGTGAAGCCGCATCCCGGGTGTGCAGTGCCGCCTTATTACTGCAGTGGGTGCCGGTGAAGCTTCCACCCGTGCCGGGTTCAAGCTGGGTTGGTGCCAGCCCGGCACCAAGCAGTGGCGCGTCCCCACTCCGGGTGTCACATCTGCATCTCCGTGCTGCCACCCTGGCTCTCGGAGAGAGGAGGTGACACCCGCTCAAAGCTGCTGAAGGAGAAGAAAGCCTCTGTGTTGTCCCTAAGTGTACAGTGTAAGTCCGATGGGCCAGCCCTGACTCTTGAACTGCGGCACTTCGGAGCCTTTCAGAAGTTTTTGGTGCCCGGGTGAGACTGTGCGTGCAGCAAGGTAATCTCAGTTTTTAGTGTGAAAAATGAATGGGTGAATCTGCCTGGTTTCTTAGGCACCTAGTAAATAATTAAATGCATGCTGATGCTATTTCACTTCTAATTGTTTTCATTTCCTATAGCAAAATTTGAAATGAGCTCAAATTTAGGTTCCATTTCCATCCAAAAGGAAAGCATTATGTGGGTTCTGCCTGTTTTAAAGCAGCTGCTTCTTGTCTGGTTAAACACTTCTGATTTGGCAGACATTGCAAGCAAAGCCAGTGTAAACTGGCATGCCCTGGGGGTGATTTAACAGGTAGGTGTAGTCTGTAGTGAGAATTTGTGGTCAGGATAGAGCCTTCCAGGTAAGCTGGTATGGCTTCAAATTGAGGTGTGTTACTGGGTTGAAAGGGAAGGGCAGCAGTGAACAGGCGAGAAAGGTGTCTAATACAACTCGCAGCTGCATGTTTGTGAAACCCATTTTTTGTTTCCTGGAGCTATCCCTACCTAATACGTAGTTCTGTCCATGGAGGGGTGTAAAATGGCACAATGGTGGTATTTGTGAGTTGAGCTTTAGCTTTCCTTATTTTCGTTGGCGGGTTCCAAGTGGCTTCTTTCCAAGATGAAAGATGTTGGAACACACGTTTATGCTCTTTCTTTACCAAACACTAAGGTATTGGACGCATCAGTTGCTAAATCAACAAAGACAACAGAAGTTCCCGTCCTGGCATTTCTCTGAGGATTATTGTACTGCCAAATTCTCTTTATTTTCTTAGGAAGATGAGTGAATGCTTTAGTTTGCGGTTCATGTGAATGTTAGTCTTCAAGTAGTTTACAGAGGATGCTAATATCCTATCCTCTGTTTTCCTAAAACGCCAAATGTAACCTCTCTAATCTCAAAAGTCTAATTTTTGCGTGTAATCTTCACTTCTTCACTGTAAACTTCAAATCAAGTTGGCTGCACAAAAGCCTGCTTGTTTTGTCTTTCAGTCATTTGAAAGTCCAGTTTCCTCCTTATGCTTAGTGTCAAAGGCTCCAAAGAGCTTAAATCATCAGCAGCTGTAATTGTAAACCCTAACATTAAGTTAATGTTTCACGTTACTTTTCTTCTGTTTGTTTTTAGTAGAGAAATATGATATTCTTTCAGATCTTTATTCCCAGTATGAAATCTAGTGAAACTGTTAATAGGTATTTTATCTAATGGTACTATGTTGGTATGTAACCATGGACATTAGGTACAGAATGCCATTAAGTAAACTAAAATAGACTTTAAAAAAAAAAATCTCTACAGCATGTGTGTTTGGGGTCCTTTTGATTATACAGGCACAAGCTTATTGAACCCTTACCAAGATGTTGACACTGGACTACTTTGTAGACAAAGCCAAGCAGTCTGTTTTGGATTCATGCAAAATGCTTGTATTCAATAGTAGATTGTTCTTTAAATATCAGGAATAGTCTAATCAGCTCTTGAACTCATAATTTGGTTACACTGAAGTTTCTGGTGTAGGACATTTGTGTTCTGCAATTCCAAAGGCTGTTTTAAACACCACACTAAACAGGTGTAATTTTCATGCCCTAAGAATTCTGCTATCAATTTTTTGATGGCAGGCAAGTAGAAATCAAGCCACTATTCCACCTGTGAAAATGTAATTGAACTAATTATCTGCTCAGCATAAAGAAGAAAAAAATGAAAAATACCCAAATAATTAAAATTCTTAAAATAATTAAAAGCCTTTGAAGCAGCAGCTGTTTTAACTGTAACTCTATTCAAGTTTTGAAAGGATGCTGTGGTATTCTCACATTGGTATGTTCAAAGCTAATGAGGCACTGACAAAATCTCTCTGGTGGCACTACTCAGAGGAAAGTCTGTTGTCTCTTCTAGAACAGTTTAGAGATGCACTTTTTGGAAGTTTAAACAAGCATAAAACGTTTTCCCTAAGGACTGAAGAATGAGATGTGCTCTTGGAGCTCTTTAGTGACTCTCTGTGTTGTGGTGTTGGGGAGGGTACAGCTGTCCATGTGTACATATATATGGGGATCACTTGTTCAGTATTTTGGGGATGTAGAGGTGAAATCAAGTGGCACTGTGTGATGTAAGGCTGTGGTAATTGTGTCTTACACTTTTGGTAGATGAAAAGCTGATATATGATATGGGAGCTGTGCGTTGGACAGGGTACTGATGTGAAGGGGCCATGAACCTGGAGAGGTGTCACTAAAATCACTTGAAGACCATGTAATATTATGGAACTATTTTCAAAAGCTGTATGAGATTTAATTCAAAGAAAACAATATGTTGTATGCTTATAACCTATGTATATTATGGATTAAGTATGAGTAGATGGAAGTCAGGTTGTGGAAAGGGTAGTTCTGCTCAAAGCTGTGTGCTCTAGATCAAGGGGTGCATCTGTGAGTGAGACTTCTGAGTGCTTCAGCCCTTCAGAGAGAGGCAGTTCTTGCCCAATAGAGTTTATACTATAAATAGACATAGGATAGGAGGGCAAAACTGAAGGAAGAAAGAATTTAAGATTGCTTATAGTGAAATGGCAGGCTTTAAAAAAATCTGGCATCACAATAATTTGATTCCTACTCCATCAGACCAAGCTGCAGAACGGTCAAGAAGCAATCTCGAGGGCCCTGAGCAGCTGGTGCTGTGCAGTGCCAAGGGTGGGGCCTGTTGCGTCAGCTGAGAGTTCTTTTGTTGTGTTTTTCTCTCAAACACAGTTTGCTGGCTGCCTTGTCAATCCTGGGTGACAATTTGTGTGTACAGGACCCACGTGTGGAGCTGCAGGTGCCGCTGGGACCCGTGGTGGGCACAGACCTGGGTGTGTTGTGTGCTGGCCAAATACAGCACAAAACCCAGCATGGGAATGAGTACTCTAAGGAAAGGTGTCCCTGTCCACAGCAGGGGGCTTGGAACTAAATCAGCTTTAAGATCCCTTCCAATCCAAGCCATTCTATGATTCTGTGATGTTCTGAATACAGGTAAGTGTGTTCTAAGGCACAGCTTTATCCACTGTCGTGCTTTGGATGGGCTGGCTCTGTCTAAACAAGCTCCAGTTTTCTGGATAGCTGCATATGAGTAAGACTTCCAGCAGCAGAGAAGCCTAATAGGAATTGCATTCTCAGGTGACTTCAGGCATAACAGATATGTCATGTTACTATCAATCAATAATGTTAACTCATCTCCTGACACTGCTTTCATATATTCCTGTGTGAAGTGGAGCATTTTCATTAGCTGTAGTAATTCCCTACTGAAAACTCCTTGTGGCTTAATAAGCATTACCAAAGCAGTACATTTCTTCCTGAGTGGTCCTTAAATAATCAGGTCATTGCATCCTCTCTGCTCAGCCTGCTCACTCTTCAGCAGCACCTGGGGGCTTCGGTGCAAATGAAATCTCCAGGGTGAGATCACATAAACAGAGAGTGAGATTAAGGATATTTCGATGAGTTGTTGAACTGTCCTTTCTCTCACAGTGAAATACACCTTGCCAGAAAGCACAGACAGACTAACTGCATTTAATGCCGTGGGCAGCCAAGTCTGGGCAAGCATTGGAGGTGGTACAGGAGGTGCCATAGAACCATCAGTGACAGTTTTTTTCATATCTGCAAGCTGCTGTACCCCTTATCTTCTTGGTCCACTGCAGCAGTAAGTGCTGGCATGACAAGGGCTTGCCAAACATCTACAGTGTAAAAACTGGAGTGTTTATAAAAGCTTGCACTTGAGATAGCCATCAGTATGTGTGAGGTTCTTTCTGTGAAAAGTATGAATGTGCTTATAATTTGGTTTATCAAAAACATTGATTCTGAAAGTAATTTGGAAATGTTGATTTGTGTTTTACTTTTGTCTCCTTGTCTGACAGTTAAAATGAGTAGTTAGAAATGAACATCACTGAAATATGGGATTCTCTCACTCTAGAGCTATGAATGGGTATGGGAATGGGTATTGATTGGTCAAATTTGTTGCTGATGAAGGTGCAGGGAGCAAGATTTGGCAAGTTCTTGTGTTGGCATTCAGTTGAATAAGCCACTGGTTTGAAAATTCACACTCCATACACATTCTACAGATAGCCTTAGGCAAGCTGCTTAGACTTACTTTGCAGAGTTTGGAGATGGTCATGGGCTTAAGCCCACACGGAGCTGTTTTGGTATTTGTTGGTAAACAGGAGTATCTTTGCTGGGAGAGACTGTTCCCAAGGCACAGATCCCAGTCCAGCATTGTGATTGTTTGGAGTGGAAAGCAGTGAAGAGGCAACCAAAACCCATCCCTCTCCCTCCCTGCACTCCCATCACACTACTCAATTTTGTCCAAAAAGCGTATCAGTAATCTAATACTTCATTAAATTCTAATAAGTAGTACATTGTAATACAGACTCTAATTTAATATTGTCAATCTTTCCTGGTATTTATGTGAAACTTCTGAAACTATATGTGGTTTTTTTCCCTGACTGGGGTAACAAGTTACATGTTCCTCTAAATACTTGGCTAATTTTTTGGCTTCCAAAATGGCTGTTTTGGTTGTTTTGAGGTTTTTTCTTTGAATTTGCTGTTTCAAGTTATGTGAAAAATCACAATGTGTTTGTATCACCCATTTCCCAAGGCATTCGGTTAATTTTTTTAACGCAGTAAATGAACATCTCAGCATATAGGACATGGCTGGCTGGCTGGCACTTCTCTGCCACTGTTTCTAACTATTGATTATATCTAAAGGGTACTGTTAAGTTTGTTCAAAATGGAAATTTGTGCTGCAGTACCTTGAAAACAGCTCCAAATTGTGGGTTTTAAATTTAACTATTTTGATCTTTCCTGTAACTTGAAATAGCCACTTAAGGTCTCTGCCTGGGTTTGAAACCACTTTGACTTGTCATTTGGCACATCTTCACAGGAAGAGAGAAAAGATTTTTGTATTTCTTGAGAGATCCAAGGAAAAAATTAGGTTTCCCCAAGTTAATACATATTGCAAGCACAGCTTTGCCAATATTTTCCATTGATATGCCTGACAAGATTTTGCTGTGCCTGAGGAAATAAATGGTATCTTTGGCATGTACATAACACAGAACGTGAAAGGAGTAGTTACACAGAGAGTAAAGCTCTGTGAAATGCAGCATCAGGATGATAAGAAATCCTTCCCCAACCCACCATTACCTATAAATGATGTTTCTTGGCAGCTGCAGGAATTTTTCCTGAGAGAAAGATCTAAAATTACGCTTCATTTCTCTGAAGATGGAGGGAGAATGCATTTGGCATGGGAGCACATTAAGAGCCTGCTAGTAGCTTGCAAAAGTGAGTCTGTCCAAATACCCTGGTGCTGGACTACTGTTAAAATCAAAATTTTCTGCTGAAAGGCTTATTTGGAGAGAAAGTGTTGCTCATGGGTTTTGGCTTGTTTCCTAAATGCAAGTTACTGGACTGGCTGGCTGGCCCTTACCATTGGCCCTCTTGATTTTATTTTTAGTGCTGTTTGTGTGCTTTTCCCCTAGCACTTAACAGATGCTACCTTGAAAAAGCAGCTACTTTGCTTTGCTTCACCCTGTCATTCTTCTCAGCAGTATCTCTTAATTTGATTGCTTTTGGGAGCTATGGATTCCCTCCAGGAAACATTAGGCAGCTGTGGACTGTTGCTGATCCTGGTGGGCTCTGTATTGTCCCCATGGCTGTCCTGGGCCTCCTCCTGCCCATCCCTGCTGCCTCATTCCTGCCCTGCAGGACCTTGGCCAGGATCCTTTGCCTCGGTCTCTGTTCAGGTCCGAGCCTGGCCAGAGCTCCCAGGCATGTCTGCAGGGGAAATTTCCAAAATCGCTTTCTCCCAAACCTATTTTGCAGTGCTGGAAACATCCCCTCTTCTCTCACCTGGGCAGCAGTTTTCAGCTCTTTGCTGCTCTCCTGCTTGTGTATTTTAACCTAATCCCTGGACTCTGAGGTGGGCTGCCCAGCTGTCCTGCCTTTCCCTGGGTGAGCATCCCTGGCTGTGAGCTAACAGGGTTGTTTCCTTGGGATCACAAGCCTCTGGGGAGAGGGAAGCCTGCTAGTGGGCCAAATCAGGACATGGTTCACATAAATTTTTCTTGGATGTTCTCCTGTGTCCTCTTGTGCTATTTGATGTGAAATAAGCACTGAGGGTGTGACCCATCTTGCTGCTCTGGATGGTGCTGTCTCTGCTAGCCTTCTGCATGTCCTCACTGCCCTGGTTTCAGCTGTTGAACATTGGCTCAGTATTTGGGAAGAGCTGCTGTCCCCTCCTGGCAGCGTGCAGGGCAAATTACAGGCTGGGAAACACCTCCAGCCATGCCAGAGTGCTGAGCCTCTGCCAGCCTGTGCAGCTCAGGCTGGGGGTGGCTGGACATTTTTGGCAAAGGTTTTTGCCATTTGAGCAGAGAGAGTTTGTATAACTTCATGCTTTTTTGCTTGCTCAGTGAAAATATGTCTTCAGCCAAGGAGAGGTGACATCTCTGGGGTTCAGGTGGGCTGCTCTAAAAGACCAAGTTTTGCTGCCTGATGCACAGACTTAAAAAACAAAGAACGCTTGAAATTTTGCATACTTCCACATGTTTTGTGGGACACTAGCAGGTCATTATGAACTGTTTTTGAGGAGAGAAAAGAAGACCCACAACTGAAACATGCAGGATTTGTATCATAAAGATTCTTGATTGCATTCATTTGTTTGAAACTGGTGAGTAAATACCTTCATTTGGGTGTATAGATCTTTGATTTGTATAGTCTTTGATTTGTGATGTGCAGCTGTGTCCTTCAGGGAGACACAGAAGAAACTTCTGCAGCTTTGCAGTAAGATATAACATTAAATTTTATGTTAGTGCTATCACTTGCTTCAGATCCTGCAGTAGATAAAAATATGCATGTGTGAGAGCACTGCACATGAGCAGATTGGATGGGTTTAGAAGTTTTATAAGCTAATCTTGTTTTGAAGATTCTGAAATTACTGTGGTGTTACTATGGAAGGAAACTCTTTCCTGTCGTGTAAAATTTAAAATTTGTCACAACTCTGAATAGACATGTTTCCTTATAATTTGAGCAGTGTGATTGAAAACATCTGATTTTTTCCTCCCTACTTCTCACCCTCTTGTTCTTTTGAGGAAATGCCATTGTTATTTAGGGTACTGGATTTAGATGTGTCGCACATACATTCACTAAGAATAGCATTGCAATTTGGAAGTAGTGCTGTACTCAGGCTTCTGCAGCCATGCTTTGTTGTGCTGCATGGTTTACCCAAAGCCTACACTTAGCCAGTGTGGGTTGGCAACGTGAGTCACTCAGCAAAGTCTGTCTCCTTTTAGGCTGTGTCATGAGAGTTTTAACCTGCCAGGATCTGTGGTCCACCCTGGTGTCCCTCAGAGGTCTTTTGTCAGGCTTCCTGATGCTGACTGGCCAGATGGGGGAAGATGCTGCTTCCAGCTCCTGCCTCAGTTAAATTGTGAGCCTGTGCCTGTTGGAGTTCTCTTTGGAGTTGTCAACTTCAGGGCAATGCACTCAAATATTATTACTTGATTCAAGTCTGCCTGAGTCCATCCATTGTGGCTTTCTAGTTATACTGTGTCATTTGTTAGTAAAAGAGCCCAAAATTAACATGCCTTTGTACAGCTATTCCTGAAGATTAAAATCATGTTGGCTTGCAGACATTCCCTGTTCTAAACTGCCCAGGGACAGATACCAGAAACATTACACCTGGCACTGAGTTACAATTGTAGTGAAATGTGTAAATAAGAAAACCATCCCAACAAATAATATAAAGGCCTTTCCCATACTTTCCTGGGAAAGTATGGGATGTGAGTGCCCTGTCCTGAAAGCAGGTACCTTTCCTATTACTGTATTAAGAAAAAAAACAGATGACTTGCTGAAGGTGTTCCTTGTGAAGGCATCTGACTGGTAGTTTTCTTCAGCTTTGCAGCACTGTGTTCTTTTTTGTCACATTAAAACAGTTGGTAGTTTTCTTCAGCTTTGCAGCACTGATTTCTTTTTTGTCACATTAAAACAGTTGGTTGGCCTGTGTCTGCATCCCCTTTGTCATATGGTTTGTCCAGAGAGCTCTGACTGAAAACATTCATTCAGCTGCAGTTATTGCCATTGCATGTGCAGTGCACCATATTGAGGAACACCGTGTGTGTGTATTTAGTTATGGAAAAGCTACAGGTGGCTTTTGTGTCTCTTTGGAGCTGAAAAGGGGTGACCTGGACGTGGTTGTGGCTCTGGGCATTCCTGTGTGTTCTTCTGGCTTGTCTTTCCATTGCTCTCCTTACTGCTTCAGTTAAAGCTTCTGGATGTGCATCCATTTCGGTGGGTGTTGCAAACCATGTTCTGAGTTTCTTGTTGGTACTTGACATTTATTATAATGAGGTAGGAAATACATGTCTGGGAGGAACAGGAGATAACCATAACTGGAAACTTGCTTTACCGTAGAGTTTAGGGAAATTTCCAGTCAAATACATCAAATCCTGAGTGGTTCTTTCGTAAGGGAAGGCAGCATTTGTAGGAATGCCAGCAGTGCTGTTGGTGTATCACTGATGCCTCTTTGTTTCACCAGCACTATGGAAGCTTGCAGTGTTTGACTGTCTGACAGCTTGTCATCTTTTGGAAATTGAACACCTGAATTGTGTTTTGGCTCTGTTTTTAGGAGAAGTGTTTCTGATTGGGGATTCTATACCTCTCTCCGACTGCATGTCAAAACCAAGAATATTAAACTGTACCTTTAGATGTCTTCAAGGCATTTAAATAAAGTTCAACTGGCAAGCCCTGTGCACCAGTTCCATTCAATAAACTCCTTGCCCTCCTCCCAGGCCCTTTTCAGAGCTGATGCAGCAACTCATGTTTTGTATTATAACCGTTACTTTTAAAACCGTGCTATTCAATTCCTAGTCACCTCTCATTTCCAGTGTGGAAAGAGCTGTGAGGAATCCCTGCTGTTGCAGTGAGATACTTTCTGTGTGTGTTTGAGCAGGGGAGGGGAAGGCTTGGCAGGCACCATGGTGCACAGCAACTCACAAGTTCAGACAGGGCTGCAGCTCTTTCGGGCTTTTACTTGTCAGCCACCTGCAATGAGAGCGTTCCAGCTCTGTAACTGGCTCCTGAAAAATCCTGACAGCTGGAGCAAGCTCACATCAGGCAGCTGGCTGATGGACTGCTCCTGCAGACAGCTCCTTGCCAAGGCACAGGGTTGTCGAGGGATGGTTGAAACAAGCTGTACTATATCTGCTTTTTCCCAGAAGTGAGCTGGGTTACTGTCAGGTGTTGCTGGAGGTTGCCCTTCGGCTGTTTTCTTAAAGGCAAATGTTGATTTTGTGTCAGGTCGCTGTTGAATCCTTACAAATAAGAGCCTGGGGCTGCACAGGGGCAGAGTGGCGAGAGGCAGGTGACTGGGGAGCTGCCATGTGCAGCTTGTCTGATCCTTTGCCTTCTGCCAGGACTTCCTGCCAAACATAATATCCCATTTTCCTCGATGTAACGGGGCCAGTACAGGTCTGTGATAATAACAGCAAGGGAGCGATGCCGATTGTCTTTTGCACACAAGACACACCACACTGTGGAACTGACTGTGCAGTGTGTTTCTAATTTTTTTGTGTGTTATAGTAAAATTTCATAAGAGGGGAAACTTTAAATCATGGAAAGAAATCAACTCAGAAGCACATTTTCAGATAGGCAACTGTGTATCCTTTGGTTATTTGGTCTGTCTGCAATGGAAATCCATGTCAAATCTTGGGGCATTTTTAATGACATGCGATCAGATTTGCGAAGGGAAGGTGAGAGCATTACATCCAGGAACAGGAGCACTTGATTTTTTGTTTCTGTCTGGGTGGTCCAAATCATTATGACTTTTTGCAAAACCTATGTAGGTTCCTCAGCTGAAGAGATTATTTTTCTCTGAAACGTCGTACCTGGTTGAGATACGTAGGAAACTGCAGAACTGCTACTTTTAAATTATTTTTTAAAAAAGGGGGAGGATTCAAATTTCTCTTTTCTACGCAGAAGACTTCAGGGTTAGGTCTGTCCTGGTTCTGTGAGGGCTGGTAGTGGGACAGGGATCTCCCCCAGCAGCCCAGAGGCATGATCAGAGCTGGGACAGGGATCAGCTCTGGCTGCAGGGACAGGGGCACCCTGAGGCCAAGCCCTTGTCAGGGCTGGAGCTGCTGTGAGGGTTCTGGGTAGTGATACGTCTCACATGCTTGGGTAAAATTCCACATTATTTACAGTGTATTAAATCTCAGTAACAATTCAGGCAGTGGTTTCATTTTTCCATGAGAACTATTACTACTTTGTACCTTTTCTGTGGATTATTTTTCCCCCAGTGTGTTTGACATGCTGCCTTTTTACATCCATGTGTCGGGTCCACATGGCAGATTTGCAGGTTGTCAGTCTGCTTTTAATGGCAAGCCCTGAAACCCCACAAAGTCAGTTTCTCAGACTTTGATGCTTCTGTGAGGAGGAGACAGTGAGAAATACAATGGCATCTCAATCCTACCATTCTGAGGCAAACAACTGATCTTTGGTGTATGTGTTCAGTGTCTTTGACTAGTGTAATATTTTGACACTCAGAAGAATCTGGTGTAACAAGAATACCAACAAGTCTATACATTATTTAAAAATATCTGTTCTGCTACAAGTTTCTCTTGGTTTTGGTTTTTTTTTTCCTGACAGCCTTTAGTTGTCCTCTTGAAGAGGTTTATGAAACTTAAGAATTTTTTCAGTACTAAACTGATTTTGTGGGAACTAAAATTCATCGAACTGACTATTAAAGTATAATATCGTAATTATATTAAGTGAACCCTGACCTTGGTAATTTGAAGCTGTCTGCCAGCTTTGCTTGCTGCAGCTGGTCATTCCTGCCAGATGTTGTCCATCAATCCCTACATATCAGCCTGCCCTGAATGAAAGGGACCAGAGTGTGGCCATCCTTAGGTAACGTAGCTGCACCAACCACAGCACAACTTCACATTTCCCTGCTCAGCCCTGCAGCTTCCAAGCGTGCTCTGTCCTGGTGTCAGGAGGCTGGGGCTGGACCTGCCACTGCATTTTTAGGAGCTGAAGGAAACAGGGTATCATCATCCTTCTTGCTGAGGACCATGGTGCTGGCCATACCTTTTGTAAAACCTACAAGTTGGCCGTGTCCATGTTCGTCTTCTTTCCAAACAGGTTTCTTTTAGAGTTCCATTTTAGTTGCTTCAGTCACCTCTCCTGTTTCTGGTAGTGGCAGTTGGATTTTCCATAGCCCTTTTCCCTCTCCTGAAGAAGCAGAGTATAATTCTGGAAACGTGGCCTCAGTGTGTTGAGGTCATTAAGTTTGTTTAAGTTATTGGTGTTGCCAGGTCTTCTTTTGTCTTAAACCAGCAGTTAGGTTTCCAAAGGCAGAGGAAATTGAATATTATTTTGATTTCTTTTTATTTACTTACTTTCTAGTTTGGGGCATTTGCAATTTCTGAGCATTGTCTTCAGCACTACAGCAACGTCTATGTGTGTGTGTATATATATATAAAGAATCATAAAATATCCTGAATTGGAAAGGACCCACTAGGATCATCAAAGTTCAACCCCTGGCTCTGCACAGGACAGCCCAAAGAACCATACCTCAGAGCGTTGTCCAAATGCTTCTTGAGCTCTGTCAGGGTGCTGTGACCACTGCCCTGGGGAGCCTGTTCCATGCCCAGCCACCCTCTGGGGGAAGAACCTTCTCCTGATACCCAACCTAAACCTGCCCTGACACAACTTCAGGCCATTCCCTCGGGTTCTGTCACTGTCACCAAGAGCAGAGATCAGTGCCTGCCCTTCCTCTTGCCCTCATCAGGAAGTTGTGACTGCAGTGAGGTCTCCCCTCAGTCTCCTCCAGGCTGAACAGACCAAGAGACCTCAGTCACTTCTTCCTCCCAAGGCCCTTTTCCATCTTTGTAGCCTCCTTTGGATGCTCTCAATAGCTTTATATCTTTTTTATTTTGTGGTGCCCAAATGGTGTGTATCATCAGTGAAGCTGGATCTTCTAAGCCAATATCCTCTCAACCTTGGTAACCACTCTTTCAGAAGGAAATTTGTTTACCCTCCTGATTTTGATAGAAGTGAGAACATCTTCCTGATGGGGATTTGCTACTAACACGAACATTAATGAAAAAAGAGCAAGGGTTTGGAGGGACAGTCTCAAATGTTCCTTTAAAATCTAATCAGCATTATTTTATGCCGGCTCTGTGAAAAGAACTTTTGACTCTACCTTAGGATATGATTAACATTGATTATTTTAAACAAAAGGAGCAAGCCACTTCTCATAAATTGGTTTATAAAACTTCTGTGCTTTTGGCTGTATTAAATACTGTTTGTTGTGAGGCTGTTTTTAATACTATTCTTTGTAAAAAAATTAAATTAATATCTACTGAGTCATGACAGCAGTTGTTTATTTTTCCTTCAATTATTGGTTTGCTATTAAATTTAAAGCTCCTTTACATCTTTTTTTGGATTTTGAGTTCCACCTGTTTTTCTCAGTTTTTGTCCTGTTGACTGCCCTACTTTTCCTGGAGTTGTTCCTTCAGCTGTTCTTCACTGGTGTAATGCCTGCTTTTTTCCCTACCCTTGCAAAGCACTAGTAAAGCATGAGTAGGAGTAGTCCTGGAGTCCTTAAAGTCTCTATTTTCTTCAAAGAAAGGTGCTCGCTGCCAGTTTAGGGTTTATAGTATTTCTGTGTTGCTTCTGACACTCTGTGACTCCACTTACTAAAGAGCAGGAGGCGATCACTGTCAGTAACATCACATTTTTCCAGTCCCCTTCTGTTTTCTAGGAACTTGTTGGAGAGTTTCCTATGGATTACAGGCAGCTCCTGATGCTAGCTTTCCGTGTTGGTGTAGTGTCTGACACTTGAAGCTGAGATTTTTTCATAGGGAGCCTTTCTTTTAGTCTGCTCATAAAATCTGAGAAACCTTTTTAAAATGGCAGAGCTTCAGAAATAACATGTCTCAAGGATAAAAAACCCCAGTGTATCTGGTACTGTAGTATTAAAAGTTAGAAACTGAGATGTGCCAGTTTCCAGTGTCAGCATTAAAAAGAAAAAAATAAAAAAAATTCTTCCATCTGCCACCAATTCAGAATAGATCAGGATTAGTTTTCAATCTCCTTCTTTGGAAAGTTATCCAAAGTCCACTGGAACTTGTAATTAGAAAGACTTTCAGCTTAAATGGTCTTTACTTAATTAAACAGTTACTAGTAGTTCTAACTCTTTTCAGTCCCTTATTGGCCTTCTATAGGTGACTTCCTGTTTTTCTGTGTTTTCAATGTGCTCCTAAAATGTAGGCCTATGGTAAATACCTTAATATAAGGGAAGACTCTAAATACCTTTATATAAGGGAAAAAAACCCATATTGAAGTATGTTCACAGGAATTATTTCTGTGTTTGCCACTCAAAGTCACTCCCTTCTTCCCAGAATTGAGGGTCCCTTACTCCTGCCCTCAGTGATGATGTGTATATGGATCCACCATCATCTCATGGTATGGAATAACCGCTGAGACACTGCTCCAGGCTCTGATCCTTCACAGCCACTGCAGAAAACAGCCTCTGCAGAGCCTCTTGCAGTTTGTCAGACACAGAGTGCAAATTCTTCTGTATAGAACATTCTTCTATATCCATGGACACCCCCATAGCTGCTGTGCCTGTTGAAGGCTTACCAGAGTTTAGGCATAGCAGGAAAGCACAGACACATCTGTGTTCAGGATAACAAATATATTTTGCAGTATGCAGCTAAATAGCTGTGTTTTGTGTAGATGTAATGCAGCACGTACCTTTCTTAAACCTATTGATGAAAGGGTGTACGTTTTGTTCAGCTGGATTTGCATTTTAGTGTTCATGACACTTTTCATCCTTTCTCTGGTAACAGCCTGTGACAGTTTCTGATCATAAAGAGAGATGCTACCACTAATTTTTTTAGCATTATTTATTGAGGAATACCTTAAGAAAAAAATCAAACTTTGAATTCTTCACAGCCTGAATGAGGGAAACATTTTTCTCCAGTCTCCTCCCTGTTAGTCTCCTGCTGTCATAACTAGGTGCCTTTCCAAATGATCAGTGACTTCTTTTGTTTGCCTGTCTTTTCAGAGTTTTTATTTTGTTTTGCTGTATTTCACTTTATTGAAAGATCCTTATTCAGATGGAGCCCTTTAAAAAGAAGGAAAGAGACTTTTGGACCTTCTCTTAACAGCTTAAAAAATCATAGGAGCTAACCTCTTCCTTTTCCTCTGCTCCTTATTATTTACAACTTTGGGCAATGAGGCAAAGCAAAAACCAACTCGCTGGTCAGGCTGAAAATCAGTATCACTTGAGGGCACTGTTCATGTATGTAATGTTCAGATTTTTCCCTTTAAGCCAAGCTTGAGCCCATCTTCTTGAGGAATCATTGTGGCACCTCGTGGCTCATACTGCTCAGCACCCAAGGGAAGGTGGCTTATGTGGGAAACATGGATCAACAAAGGAGATGACTGATACTTTTCTTGAAGTTGTACCAATGTTAACTCCCAAGTGCATCTTTACTGGCCTTTTGAGCTTCCTTTTTCTTCCCCACAGTAATCAACACTTTATTTCAATAGCAGAAGCCTTTCATCCATATATTTCACTTTTTTTGTCTATATTTTCTTTAATTTTCTGTTGAAAGCTGTTGTAGATGTATATACATTTGATAACTTGAAATTAAATTAAATCCTCACTTTCCATTGATTCACCCAAAATGTCAGATCACAAGACCAATTCAGGGCAAACCAGAATTTCCAGAATTAGGATTCCGGAATTTTCTTTAGAATTTCCAGAACTGGTATTCTGGAAATGCCTCGTTTGTTTTCATTGGATATAACAATACCATCTTCATGAAGGATTTTTTTTTTTTTACAGCTTCAAGTGAATAGCATTTAAAAAACAACCTTTGACCATTTAACTGTGTAAACTGCAAGCAGCATTTGAACATACTGCTCATTCTAGCACTAAACACCTGATTATAGTGAAAGCAAATTCATCTGCAATGGAGCAAGGTACCTAAACATCTTTGGAAGTTCATTGGGACTGCACCAAGGTTCCTGGATCATGTGGATGTGTTGGCAAAGGGGTTTGTAGCTTCTTGTTACGTCTGCCAGCTTTCCCTTGACTGCAGCTGTGCTACAGGACTTCTGCCTGCATTGAGTCAGAGCCACTTGAGCCACTTCCACTTTTTATTGCCAGTCTGGAGTGGGAAAAATAAACCAAAATCAGTGGTGGAAAGTGTTTTGCTTTGGTTTTGCTGTATCTAAGATGTCTATGTGTGTCTATAAAGGGAAGCAGAGTTCAGTTGTATTTTACAGAGCTTTTCTGGACTAGCACTAACTTCTGTATCCATGCAGTTTCCATCCCACCACTGATTTTTCTGAGAGTAAACTGCATAGGCATGGCTACCTGCTTCTGGAAATGGGACTTCATTGAAGTGAAGGAAACTCCTTGAGCCAGGAGTAGTGCTTTGTTTGTTGCACAACATTTGCCAACACGTGAAACAAGTTTTATTTTGTTAGCTGCCTTCTGTGCAAAGCAATAGCTCTCTCAACATGTAATTAATCTATTTGGAAACACCTTCATAGCTTGGTGTCAGCTGCAGTGTTTCTTCATAGTCACATTGGGTCACAGATGGCAAGGGAGGAGAAAAGAGATAAGCTTTTGGAAGAAAAACCCATGCCTGCATTTTCCTAATCTGATCCACGATTTCTGAGTAATTGGGTGGTTTTACTTCACAAAGCATAAGCTACTGCTGGCATGCAAACTTCAGGCATCTCTGACCTCTTCTGAGCTTGATAATTCTGAAGTTTTCTGTTCTGCATTTCAGTTGTGCTTTGGTTGTGACTTTGAAAGAGCTGTTTGATGGGATCTTGTATGAGGCATCTCTCTTGAAGCAAGTTAAAACCTGTGAGCTAAAACATGGTGTTTGCATCTTAATCAATACTGAGACACAGTGAATTAATCTGTGTACAGCCCTGAGGGGATCTTCTTGGTGTAGGATTACTTTCTGTGCCTGAAAGACTGTACACCTGCAAGGAATAGAAGCACAATAGTGGACTGGAGCTTGTGGCTGTGCATGGAAACTCAAATCTGTGCTATACACCTGTGTATTTCCATATATATGAGCAGGGAAATGCCTAAATATCTTTGGAAGTTAATAATTTGGGCTAATAAACTGCACATAGGATTATTAACTTGGCTGGTATTCAGGAACATGCCATGATTTTCTTGAGATCCTCTGCTTCTCAGTTAAGCACAACTATTGCTGAATGCAAAATGGTTGTCTTTCAATGCTTTAAGGTCCATTCCAACTTTTATATATGCATATATGTGTATATATATATATATATCTAAGGCTTTACAGACCAGATGCAACAAAACACCTGTGTGCAGGCAGTTTTTAAACAAATACTGAGGTCCCACCAAAGCAAATGGTTTTTAAACATGAACTTTGCAAACCTCTGGGGTGTAATGTTCAGCCAGTAAAGAACGAGATGAAAAACCCAGCTTTCCATTTTTAGTACCATCATAAAAAGGAGTGCAGGTATTTTTACACACAAAATGTGAACATCATGGCCATTTTGTGCCTTTTGTGCCCCATCATGTGCTTCTTCCAGACTTTTGAGGTCTTAGAGTGACCTTAGCCCTGCCATACTCCAAGAAGCTGTTCAGTTTGCTGCAGTGGAGCTAAGGTTTTAAATTCACATATTTGATATGGCACATATTTGATATGCCTTCAGGTACTGTGGAATGTAAAACTCTGAGGCAAAACATTGGTGGAACTAAATCCAGATGTTGCAGAGTTACTGGTGGAAACTGGTCATTCTCTTCTTACACATGCTTAAACTGATGAACTTTTTGAAAATGGGAGGAATTCCCAAGCACTTTTTTCCTGATTTGAAGGATAGGTTAAATGTGAAAGGAGCTTTCTCTTCCCTCCCGGTATCAAGAGTAGCCAGTGCCTGCAGACTACAGAAAATGTTGTTTCTGTGTGCTCAAGACACAGTGTCATTATAGTTTTGAGGTGGCTTTTAGTTTTTTTGTTGTTTTTCATTTTGTTCTCTTCTTTTTGTTGTTTTATGAAATCTGTCATGCAGCTGAAATCGGCTGTTACTGCTATATTTTTAGGGTTTTTTGCTGTTCTCCATTTCCCAGCAGCATTAAAAAAGTTGGAAATATGGTGATTTTTGCACTATAGGCTAGGGGCAGAGTGGCTGAAAGGGTTCCTGGAGGAAAAGGACCTGGAGGTGGTGGTCAGCAGTGGCTGAACATGAACCAGGTGTGCCCAGGGGGCCAAGGAGGCCAATGGCACCTGGCCTGTGTCACCAGTAGTGTGGCCAGCAGGACCAGGGCAGTGATTGTCCCCCTGTGCTGGGCACTGGTGATGTCCAGAGGCAGGTGCTGTGTCCAGTTCTGGATCCTTTAATTCAGGAAGGACAGTGAGGGGCTGGAGCATGTCCAGAGCAGGGAACAGAGCTGGGAAGGCTCTGGAACACAAGTCCTGTGCGGAGGGGCTGGGGGAGCCGGGTTTAGCCTGGAATAAAGGAGCTCAGTGGGCTCCGTGTTGCTCTCTACAGCTCCCTGAAAGGAGGGTGAGCAAAATGAGGGTTGGTCTTTTCCACCAGGCAACAAGCGATAGGATGAGAGGACGCGGTCTTAAGTTGCACCAGGGCAGGGATATTAGGAAGAAATTTTTTTCCCCACAGAAAGGGTGATGACACATCGGAATGGGCAATCCAGGGAGGTGGGGGAGTCACTCTCCCTGTAGGTATTTAAGGAAGGACTGGACGTGGCACTCAGTGCTGTGTTATGGTTGACATGGTGGTCATCGGTTAGACTCGATGATCTCAGGTGTCTTTTCCAGCCTAGTTGATTCTGTGATCCCATGGGAAGACATCTGGGCAGACACGCTGTCCCGGCCCGCTCGGTGCCGCGGCTGAGGCAGGGCCGGCGCGGAAGGTCCGGGCTCACGGACCCGGCGGGGACCCCGCACATCTCCCGGGCCGGGGCACCACCGGGCGATTCCCGGAGGGCAGCAGGAGCCCCTCGGAGGGGACAACACACGGCACAGGCGACACCGGAGCCACGTCGGATCCCAAACGCCTGAGCGCCTTCCCGGGAGGCGAGGCGGGGCCGGGCAGTGGGAGGAGGAGACTCCGGCGGCGCCCGGGAGCTGCTCGGAGAATGTCCCCGTCCCACTCCTCCTCCTCCTCCTCCTCCTCCTCCTGCTGCTGCTGCTGCCCGATTGCCGCGCAGCCCGGGGCGGGCAGAGCCGCCGTGTGGAGCATGGGGAGCTGCTGGCTGCGCCTCGCCGCGCTGCTCGCCCTGGGCGCCCGGGCCAGCCTGGAGTACGAGGGTGAGGAAGGGGAGGAATGGGAGGAAGGGGCCGGGGCAGAGCCGGGCCGGGGAGCGGGGCCGGGCCGGGAAGCGGCGCTGAATTCTGGTATAGAAATGACAGCACCGAGCTCTGCTTTCCCCACGCGTCGTGTTCACCGGCGTTTTCCGTGCCAGAGCTTTGCAGTGGCATAAGGCCGTGCTTTCTCAGAATCTCCCTTCAAGGTGCTTACCAGGAATATTAGAAGCCAAATTAGCCATTCGTTTAGCAGCATGAAAAGTATACTAAGGTAGACAAAGCGATGAGTTACTAGCCCTGTATCCTGACACGCTTTATTCAAGTGCTCTTTGGGGTAAGGTCAGTTTACAGAAGCTGAAGATATGGACTTATATCCCAAAAAATGATTGTTGTAAAATGATTTTCCAAAATGTCGCTTTTTAGTACTCCACTAAACCATGTCTCTAAGTGGCACATCTTGGTATCTTTGAAATACCTGCAGGGATCCTGACTCAGCCACTTCCCTGGGCAGCCTATTCCAATGCTTTTGACAACTCTTTCAGTGAAGACATTTTTCCTAATAGCTATTTTAAACTTGCCCGTTCCCAGCCTGAGGCTGTCTCCTCTTTCATCCTGTTGGTTATTACCTGGGAGAAGAGACACACCCCACCTGGCTACAGCATCTTTTCAGGGAGTTAGAGAGAGTGATGAGCCTCCTTTTTTCCAGGCTTAACAACCCTAGCTCCCTCAGCAATTCCTTATAGGACTTGTGTTCCAGAACTTGTCCTGTTTCAGGGCAGTAAACTGAAAAGTTTCAGGTTGGTTTAATGTACTATACTGTTGTTGTCTATAGCTTACTTCAAATTAAACTCAAAGTGGTAAATAATTCTTAGGTCAGTCCTGGGAAAGCAAGTGTGCATAGCTCTTCTGCCTCTTCATGTGTCACATTCCTTCTTTTTCTCTGTTAGAAAGGATTTATAGCACAATAGCATGTGAAGTGTTGTTCCTGTGTATGCAGTGTCTGGCTTGGCACTATGTTCTTGTCCCCTATCTTGCCATCAGACCTGTACAAGTGAACCTCTGCAACGAGGACAGAATTTTATTTTGTGAATGAAGCAGTCTTTTTTTTCCTGGCATAAACAGAATCCTGTAAATCCATAGATTAATCTTAAAATGAAAGTGTTACTTCATGCATTTTGCTTCACATCTGCCAGAACAAAGCCCGTACCTGTTTTTGGCAGGAACCTGCTATACCCTGAACTGTGATCATTTTAGCAAGTCCAGCATAGAACAATGCTTTGTCCTTACGTGGCTTGGTAGCCAGGTTTGAATGTATGTGAAGCAGAAACACTTTGATTTGTGGCTGAGAAAATGGAGATGAAATGGCAACACCTCTCCCATGGCTCCCCAAGCCAAGCCTATTGTGGTTATTAAGAAAACATTGATTGTTAGGAATGAGACCTGACTCACTTCTCATTTTGAGGTAGAAAATGAGCTGGAAAATGGAGATGTCGAGCTCCATCAAGAGAGCCTTGTTTCAGGGCAAAAGTAGTGAATAACCCTTTAAGGCCAATTTTTCTAAGAAAACTTTCAAAAGCACTTAATTGTTTCTTGTCTAAGGGAAGGCAAATGCCTAAGAGCTCACATAATTCTAAGATCTACTAATTTTAAATGCTAAAGTCACTCTACGCTAAAATTTGGACAATTATTAGTGATAACACTGAGGTAACAGTTTTATAACCCTTAAAGTGAGTAATTAGCTAAGGGTGTTCCAATTTCTGGCAGAAAAATTGATGCTTAGAGGGGTAGTCATTTACATATCAAGGTCTTCCTGAATCCCTGAGGGATCACAGCTTGCTCTTCTTGCTATGCAGTCAGATTTCAAGTGCAAAAAAGTTTGTTTTTATGTTCAGAAGTCTCTCAGATGTCAGTGTTTAGGTATCAAAATCGAACCTCAACAATAAATAGAAAAAAATGCAGAAAAATTTTTCTAAGTGATAAAAAGACTTCATTGTGTATAAATCCCTTAATTTCAGAGGAGAAGTTGTTTGGAAATTCACTTCTTCAGGTCCCAGCTCAAACTGGTGGAGTGATTCTCAGTGATCCAATGCTGGGGAAGATGCTCCTATGGACCAGCTGCAGATACATGGGCTGGGTTTTCTTGAGTCTGGTAGAGTAAGAAATCAATTTTCATTTTCTGAGCAGATATTTTGAGGGTTTTTTTGAATAAAAAATGAAATCTGTAGACAGATGCTGAGAGAAATCCCACTCTTGGGTTTGATTTCTGCTGAACAGTTGTATGCTTTGCACATGGAATCAGTAGCTTATTGAGGTGCCTGAATAAAATAATTTTGTCTAACTTTAAGCAGCAGCTTGTACAGACCATAGTCTCAGATGTCAACAAATGGCAATGAAATAACCCCAAATGCTGTAACTTGAGATACCCTGTGAGAAGCTCCTGTGGCCCCTGACTACCTGCCCATTGCATGCAAGGTTTTTAAAAGGATATTTCAAAGGAGGAATTTGTATAAGCCCTTCTTTGTAGAAAAGATTTATCTAGAATTTGGACTAGATTTCATGCTCTGAAGTTGCTAATTTTAAATAAGTGTTCTTTAGGGAATTTTGAAGGCTTTCTTGTCAGCTGCTTTGTTTTATTGATGGTTTATTTGAGTAGTAGTGCTCCAACTGGTTTCTGGTTTTTAGAAAGCAGCTTCTACCTTTATTTTAAGTTTACAGCCATTGCACAGGGTTTTAAAAGTGTGGAGCTTTGTTGTCTCTTTATTTGAACAACGTCAGAAGAATGCCTGAAACCAAAGCGGTGTTTTTGATGTGAGTCTAACTTGTGTTTGCAGGTCATGTACCTCAGTGTGGTGGTGTCAGGATCATACAGGCCATTAAGGATGGTTGGACTTGAGCTATTTACATTTCACTTTTGCTGTTTGGCCTGATGGCTGTTAACTGCCATTGACGGTATGGAACCACTTTATAGTGACACCTCTGATGAGGCCCTTTGCCTGTACCTGCTCTGCTCTCTCTGCTCAGTGGATCACCCACGTGGTAGCTGGGCTCTCCATAGCAGAGGAGATGTGACTTAACCAATGTGGCAAGTGGCATGTGCCACTTAACACTGCACAACATTGCTCTAGGAGCACCCAGAGAAATTCACTATTTCACTTGATTATCAAATCAATTTGCCCCTTCAAATTCACTATAAAGTGGGTCTGCTATGACACTGAGCTTCAGAGAAGCCCATGCTGATGACATTGCATAGATTATTGCATCCTAATCTTGCTTGTCTTTTCTCAAACTTCCTTTTAATTTATATTTCCTTTCTTGCTGCAGTTTTTTTTTCTCTTATTTTGTATTGTAGGATCGGGATATTCTCCTCTGGAAGATGATGAGGATGTTTATGCACGCAGTAGATACAAAGGTGAATGCTTTGCTTATGTGCTAAAGAGGATCAACTGCTTGCTGACAGAAAGCTTCATTCTTTTTTCTTTTCATGGATTATACAGTCTTGGTGATCCAGCTCCATGGTTTTTCTCATGGATATTTAGATCAAGATTTAATTTCTGCTGTTTTTAACAATGGAAATTAGACCAAATACTGATCACAACTCTTTCATGCACCTGAGTAAGTAACTTTTACATTGCCTTTGCTCCTGGGAGATCAGGTTGTTGAATTATGAAGATCAGGAAGAGCTTCTCTTTCTTACCCATACATGCTAACAAAACCATCAGTGATAAGCTGACTCAAAACATGGGCTTACTGATGGTAATGTGTAGAAGTACGTGCAAGAGAACTTGATTTTCATGACCTTTTTCTCTCCATAAAGTTGCTTGCGTTTCAGGTTAACCTGCCACCTGAAGTGCCAAGTGAAGTGTGTTTAATGAATGCATGTGTGTATTCCAAAACCAGATTATGTAGCTGGATGAGTGAATGGATGGGCATGTTTATAAAGCGAATTCAGGTTTCTTCCCTATTATGAAAGACTTTGCCATTCAGCAAGAGTGAGAAGTTTTTTGCCACTACCAGTAAATCTTCCATTTGCTGTGTCCATTTTCTAAAAAGTCTGCTTTTGTCTTAATATTACTCTCCTCTGCCAAAATCCCTCTGAAGCCTAGACATTAAAGAAATGTAGCATTTCATTTGTTACTGAAATGGTAACTGTGTTTCTTTTTAGTAAATTAATCTATGGATATACTAGAGTTGTCATAATTTTGATTACTTGAAAATACTGGTCATTGGTGTCTTGTACATTATTGATTCTCTGCAAAGAATCAATGGGCCATATAAGAGGTAAGTCATAAAATAATTCAGACATTTATGAACAGACAAGGGGAAAGCACAGCTTTTATGGCTATGTTGCTGTTTTCATAAATGTCTTGTCTTTCTCGCAGTAAAATACTCAAGTGTAAAATCATGCTTTCAAACATGTGCACAAGTAATTCTCGAAAGCTTTATTTAGGTTAAGTCATTTTTCTTTGCCTTTTAACATGTGATCCTCTGCAGACACATAGAAAAAGAACTCAGAGATCATGAAGATAATCAATGCCAATTCATGCCAGGGCAGGCAAGTAGTTAAAATGTGGGTTCTGTGTAAATTCCTTTTGTATGGTGATCCAAAATGGATTATACTCGTGTCAGCCAAAATGTCACCAGGATAAGTGAAACATAATGACTCGTTCACACAGATATCAAAAACTGCCCCAAGTTTGGAAGCACTGCTGCCAAATGTTGAGAAACAGACAATGTGAATCTAACAGTATAAAGCATTGGAACAGAAAAGGCTGATTCTTCATTAGCATACTTCTTTATGTTGGTTTTGGGGGGAAGGGGATGGAGAAAGACAAAGCAAGGAAAAACAGGCTGTGTAGCAATCTTCAGAGCTTCTCCTCAGATGTGCAGTCCAGCATTTTGGGTGTGTCCCATTTCTTAGCAAATAAAACTTACCAATAACAGAAACTGAATGGATTTTTGTAACTGATGTTCACATATGTAAGCAGCGTTGGATTTTTCTTTCTACACATGTGCAAGCAAGCACAGAGATTCATCCTCTTTGCCATCTGCAGTTTAACAAAACATTGCAGTTTACTGGGAGGGGTGAAAATCGACCTCCTACTAAACCCTTTTGTCTTCATCTGGATGTTTTCCCACTTGCTCCGCTTTCCAGAGAAACATGGCCAAGATTTTCTGTGCCTACAGCATTTTTAAGGAGTTTTTCCCTTCCTCCCTGATGAGCCATCAGCTCTGTTGGCTGGTGTAGCAGCAGGCAGCAGTACAGCTGGTCACTTTGCATGCTGTTTGTGAAGGAAGGGCTCAGCTGAGGCTGGGACCAAGGGGCTGGGGGAGATGATGCTCTAGAAAGTGCTTTCCTTCCTGCCACTTGGCATCTCTGATCATATTTCATGAGGAAAGGTTTCCTCAGTACAGCAGTTCCTGTGTTCATCACAGCTCCAGTGCCACTGCTCTGGTGATCCTCATTCCTAATACGTTTTCTCAGATACTGTAATGATCAAGCAGTATCCATAACTCTAAAGGCAACATTGGGGCTTCAGCCATTTCTATTTGCTGCCTGTTTTCCAGTGGTTTCAAAAATAGGATTGAGTCTCTGGAATGTTTTACTAGTAAGTGAAAATTCAGGCTATTGTATTGATAAGGGACTTAGTTCTTTTTTGTGCTGAGGTGCAAACTTTCTATTAAACAAAAAAAGCAGTATATAGGTCCTGGTACCTAAAAACTCAAGTTCCAGTTGGGTGAACAGAGCCTGGTATAGATGGTGAAATTCCAGAAAAAGTGTTTGGGAAACCTCTAGCTTTTATAATCCCCAAAGCCTTCAGGAACTGATCTTGCCTTGAGCCTTGAGGCAGGGAACGCCTTCTGTAACCACTTGGGGCCTCACACAAACCTAATATTCCACAAGTGCTCTATGTAGCTGCTTAGCCTTTGAAAACCAATATGTGTCTTCACTTGAAAATAAACAAACTTTGATCTAAAACTTTGTTTTATTGTTTGATGTGCTTTTCAAGTTAGCTGGGTTTTTCCCAGCAGTACCACTTGGTCTAACCCCCTAACTAATATTTGTAAATGGCTTCTAAAACCCTGCCTCACCCACTTTCTCCTAATCACAATCAGTACTAGAGTAAGCATTGTAATGTTTTAAATCAAATAGATGTTCCTCCTAAGCTCTTCAAGTTATCTGCATCCAAAAGCATGTTTGCTTTTGTTTTTCTTTCTGGCAGAATCATTTGGTCCAATGTGAGATGCATTTTGCCCCTGTCTAGGAGCTTGTTTTGTTTCTCTCTGTAAACCACTGTAGCTGCAATGACACTACTAGCTTTTACTTTTTTATGTATTGTGTTTGTGCATTAAACTGCATTTTTTTAAGCTGTTAGTTACCTTTTTAAAATATATATATGGGTAGCTGTTAAGCCAAGTGTGTTTATAAAACGACAAAAATTTGCAGAAAACCACATGCAATTTGCAGTACCTGAAACAGATTCTTTGCCCTCTTTATTTTATTTTAATTTGCCACTTGATCATGTTGCAAAGCATATTTGTCTTAACACCTTTTACAAAGGAAGTCAGCAATGTACATTTGGAGTTTATACATGTGGAATACCCAAGGCATAAATGTACTGAACTGGTTTGCTGAAGGATTACATTACTGGCTGGGGTGCAAATGGCTTTGGGCTTGGCATTTGGGCTTAGCCCAAATGAGTTTTCATCCACCCAGTCCTGCCCTTGCAGACAGTGTTGTCTTAGTACGTTCAGGTTTAAGCCCTTCTGCAGAAAAACTGAGGCCTAGTTCTTAGTTAAGGAGATCTTACAAGCTTGGGTGTGTAAATAAATTGAAGGTCTCAGGGCATGGGAAGAACAAGTGGGACAGAAAAGCTGGAGAGTTTGGGCATGAGACCACTGATGCTGAGATTGTGGGGAAGCTCAGGAGTAGGAGGATTTCTCCAGGAGGTGAACGAAAACAGAGGCTGTGAATCCAAGATGTGTGGCTTCCCCCAGAGAGTGGTTGGAGGTGGTGCCTGAGTCTGCACCAGCAGGCCTGGGGTAGCAGTTCAGGAGGCAGAGCTGGGTGTTGGCATCGCTCATTTTTTCAGCAGTTGGCTTCTGTTCCCATTGGCTCACACTTCTCATCTGTTGTCTCAGTTTTAATTTGGTGCACAACAAGCATGAAAAATGGGAGCCACTGTGATACAGCCCCTCAACAAAATGGCCCAAGTCAGCAGATGTGGGGATTTTTTAAATGTGTTTTGGGAGCTGTGGGATAGAGATTAGGGTGAAGGACAGGAAATAGTTGTAAGAAAATCAAACCCCCAAACCAAAACCCACTCTCCACCAAAGCACTTTGCATAATTGTGAGGTAAATAGCAGAGGATGTATTCGACATTCAGAAAACAGGCTTATATGTGGGAAGAAAAAGAGCTAGATGATTGTGTGGCTGAGCCAAAAAGCTGAACTGTACTCTATCCTTAACCTGAGGGGTGCTGTTAGACTGGCCTGCTTGTGTCCTGTGCCTCAGTTACTGTGTATTTGGTGGCACTGGGAATAATTTCACCTACACATCTTTGTGAAAGGTTTTTTTACTTGTATTGGTGAAAGACAAAAAAAAGCATATCACAGTACAACTGCCTCAGAAATGGGCTGGTCTAGAGGAAATGTGCCCTTGGTCTAGGCAAAATAATCATAATTAGTCTCTGATTTTAGTCTGCAGATGCTATTTGTGTTTACTCAGGACCAGCACTGCAAAATACAGGTGTGAAGTGTAGCTTCCATTGGGAAAGTGTAAATATGTATAAATAGTCCATGTATGAGAAATGCTGTATTGATTGTTGATTATTTATGTGTGAAGCTGATCCAACTAGTATAGGAAAATGCACTTAATATCTGTGGGAATTGAGCTAGAAGTGAACATCTGCCAAACATGATCTAGAATTTTTTTTTTAATGTTGTTTGTGACTTTGTAAGTATGAAGGCTAAAACTCCTGTGTTTTGTTTGTTTAGGGTTTTTTTCCCCTCTTTCTTCCAAAATTCAAATGTTTTTTCATGCCCCTCCCTCATGTCACACATTGTCACACAGGATTTCAGGATTTGTCATCTTTCCCTTTTCGCTTTGCAATTCCTCCCTCCCTCTCTCCTCTCCCAATATGTGCTTTTCAAATCTTGGATCTGAGAAAGGGGCAGGCTTAGTCACTCCTTGTGTGGAAAACTCCTACTGAGGAGCTGCCCGTTTTCTTGGTGCACCCTGGTGTCAAAGTTAAACAAAGGATGTGGAAGTTTGGCTGGGAAGGGAAGCCTCTCCTTGATACTGTTCTCATCAGCACTACGCTGTGCTGGTAAATCCTCACAGGGTGGGGGTACCCATATCCTGAATATTGTACAGCATAGCCCTGGCCAGTTAATAAAGGTTCAATTTGAGTAAGTTCAGTGTGACATGTTGTCAATATGATTTATGTAAGTGGATCTTATAACTGTGGGAGAACTTGAACCATCACTGAGTTTTGCAAGGCACAGATTATTATGGCAGCAGACCTTTTTTTTTCGTGAGTACTAAGCTAAATGCAGAAAGCTGACAACTGCAACTAGACCAAGATGTTCCTAATGCAGACTTCTGTTATCAAAGAGCAGTAAGATGTGTCTGCTTAAAAACAAGAGGGAAAAACGGCCCAGTTGTCATCAAACTGCCCACATGGTGGCACACTTATTCCATAGACAAAAAGCATAGTAAAACCCCACCTGCCCTCCCAACCCCTCCAATATAATGGCTACAATCTTTAATGTTTGTCATAAAAAAAAGAGCTTCCAGTCTTTAAAGGGCTGACCTCCTCATGTGTAAGTGCACCTCTGCAGTGTTCTCCACTTTAAAGATTGGTGGCTTTTTAAATAAGAGGGTGTTTTCCTTTTCTTCTCTGTGACCTTGATTAAGCAAAGTGATTTTATATTTGTGTCCAAAATTTTACATTTTTCTAATTGCTATGTGTGGGGTTTTTTTCTTCTCTGTGTCAGAAACACCGTGGTGCTCCCCCATTAAAGTGAAACATGGCTATGCAAACTGCAGGACACCTCAAGGGGAATATTACAAGAATGTGCTGGGCACAAGATGTGATATTCGCTGTCAGAAGGGCTACGAGCTGCATGGCCCTCACCAGCTAATTTGTCAGTCAAGCAAACGCTGGTCTGGGAAGGTGCTGTGCAAACGTAAGTGGTTGCAAAATCTCTGTGTGTGTGACTTGTGCTCCAGGTTCAGACAATAAATTCTTGTTTGCCGTTGAAACTGATCTTTGGATTGTTTTGGTTTTTTGTGGTTTTTTTATTCTAAAGGTTGGCAGTATGCTTGGATAGGTAGATTAGTTGTTGTTGAGGATCTCACAGGGGTACGTGACATGATAAGCATCTCAGTGGTACAGACACTCTTGGTAGATAGGGAATATTTTATCAATGTGAGATTTTGATTTGTGGGAATAGTAGTATGACAGAGCCATAAAGCTGATTTAAAATATTGCCTATCTTAGACTTTCTAAGTTGACACAATTTCTACCAGGGGTCTAAATGGGCTCTTACAGTAAAACATTTTCTGAGAAGAGAGGAATAGGTACTTGTCATCCCATTTCTCATTAAATATTGTATCAGGCCACTAACACTTACGTAGAGTTAAATTTGAAATGCTAATGAGAACTGTGTGGAAAAACCTCTCGTGGAGCAAGACTTTCCCCCACTTGCTGTTTGCCAGCTGTGTCTTTATTTCTGTGTAATACCTCACATGTGCATTACTGTCAAGGAAAGGTAACAGGTTTCCAGAAGTCTTTGTTTCCTTTTCCAGAAAAGCGTTGCCCTACCCTGTCCATGCCAACCAACGGGGGCTTCAAGTGTGTGGATGGTGCCTACTTTGGCTCGAGGTGTGAGTACTACTGCTCCCCAGGGTACCAGCTGAAGGGGGACCGCATTGTCACCTGCATGGACAGCAAGGTCTGGAGCGGCCGGCCAGCGGCCTGCGTCGGTGAGTGGTGTTGGCTCTGCATGCCAAGGGACCTGCCAGTGCCCAAGTCCTGCACACATAAACTCCACAAGGCCTTCTTTATCCAGTTCATGGGGAGAAAAAGCAGCTGTCCCTCTTAAGGAAGCAGAGAACAGTTTTCCAAGGGTGCAAGGTTCTGTCACACAGTGCTTTCAGTCCAAAGCGAGTAGCCAAGCATTGCCACTTCAATAGAGATGAGTCTGGTGTAAATGGCCAGCACTTTCCAATGCTTGTAATAGCCTTTGGTGATTCCTGAGTGACTCCTTGGTAGCCTGTGATTGCTGTGCTGCTCTTCCAGCATGGTCTCTGTGCTGGAGTCTGTCACGCTATCTTCTGCTTAATGATTAAAAACAGGTTTGAAAGTCAACCTGTTGTCTGAACTATTTTTCTTCCTTGGGATCATAGTCTTCAAATATATCCAGAGAATGTGAATGGATTGTAGTTACCAGCATGGTTGCAGTGAGCTAATTTAAATTTCAGCCTAGTTCACTCTAGTTATGCCACCAATTTTCATTATATAGTGGTCTCCTGGGAACCTCACTGGAAGAAGTATTTCTATATACATAAATCAGAAGAGAGATAGACAAATACTGAGATTTAACTTTCCTGACTACTAATGAAATTTCAGCACATAGTGAAGTCTCAGCCTGCTGCCCGTGTTTCTGGGAAGCCTCTGATAAAAGCTTCAGCAGCCACCAACAAAGGAAAGTATTTTTTGGCCATCTGAAATGGCTACCAGTAATTTAAAGTGTGTGGGTGGTAGATGTTTGTGCTTAGTGTCTTGTGTGTATGATCACTTGGTTTTCCTCAGAATGCCTGTGGCTCAGTCTAGGTTGGCAAATGGCTTTGGAGCCTCTCCACTGTGGCCTGATGTTCATAAAATATTTTTCAGGTTTCCTGTTACTTGGTGTTGAACAAATGTAGAAATGCTGCTTGGGTCTAAACTGTTCATGGTGTCTCTTTGTTTTTGTTTGCAAAAACAAGCTTTGTCCTTCTCAGTGGTGTGGGCAGAGAAAGAAAAGCAAACTTTCTACATTTGGAAATGATAAAATATTGTTCTTTATTTCCTGGCACTTTCAGAAACTCATCTGTTTGCAGAGATGGTGTGCTTATTACAAAGGACGCTGTCTTACAGAGTAAAGTAAGCAAGTACCTTAAACAGCAAAGAAAAGAGGCTAAATTAGCACTAATACTTATTTTTTATTCCAAAAACGCAGAGTAGTTGTTGCACAGGGTTTCAAGTCCCAGTTGTTGCCTAGGATTACAAGTCCCAAGTAAGCCAGTAGAAGTAATACTAAGATTTAAGTTGTGGTAATACTGCATAGTTTGGAGAAGGTCCCTTCAAATCTTGTGTGCACACAGTTCCTATATGCAAAGAATGAGATCTCCTGTTAGCAGACTGTTTAATAAGGTTATATTTTGACCTCTTGGTAGGCAGGATAGAGATTTTTTTGTGACCAGACATCACAGACATAATTGTGGCCTGACATAATTCTAACAGTACAATGACATTTGCAATTGAACCCTTGTTCCTTAGAGTAATTCAGAAGTTACAGGACTGCAGCCTGCACGGTGGCCAGGACAGGACTGGCTGAACAGCTCACTGTCAGCTGAGGAGTGAAATTGAGGGGAGCAATGAAATACAAAGGCAAAAAACTGCTTAATTTCTTAACTTTGATATACAAACAATCAGTTGCACTGTGTACAGTAAGGATGCTAATTGTGATCAAAGGCATGGGCTGGTAAACTCCATGTCATGGAATTGTCCTGGGGATTCCACAGCTTTTGGCAGTAAGTATGGCTAAAATTACTTCAGACCTGAACTTAAAGTGCTCTTGAAAACAAGGGGCTTTCCTCTATCCTTTTGTACTGCAGTTGCCCTGTGTAGCATTTTTGCACAAAATTATGTGGGCTTTGCAGTGCAGCAGTAAAAATCCATGTAGGAAAGGCATAAGGCCTTTCAGTAGTCAAACAAGTATTCATTAAAAGGGGGGAAAAAGGTACAGATTTTTAAATTAGATATGTTCTAGCAGTGACTTACAGAAGTTCTTATAGTTAGTGAGTATTCTGTCCTAACAAAGCAGACTGTCTCCTGCTCCCACCCTGTAAGAAGGATATCCCTTATGTTGCTGAAATAATTTTGATTAAAAGAAAAATCAATGTACAGGTGATTTTGGTTATCAGTTATCTAAAAATGCCAGTTGAACTCACTTCAATAATACTTCCATTATATCTTTAATGCACTGTAACATGTATTGAAGTAGATACTTTAGAAGATTGAAAAATGTCACTGTCTTTTCTTCTGGAAAGATTGCCTTTTCCTGCTGATTGTATAACAAAGGTTGTGGGAGATGGCTGTCACCAAGCTAAGTCATCCTTTTGTCACATCCTGAGTCTGTATTGATAGGATGCTTGTCCTAGTGGTGCTAGCTACTGATGTAAGACATTATTATAAGAGTTACTAGGAAAAAATCAAATGCAGCATTGATTCTCCACAGAATGGTAATTGTGCCAGTCTTCTGTTGTTTCTCATTTTGCCATTACTGCAGGAAAAACAACCAGCATGTTAAGAGTAACATACAAAGTTACCATGCAGAGACAGATTGATGTTCAGTGTGCTTTAAAAATGCTCTTAATCACATCAAGTACTGCAGAGATGGACAAAGAAAAGAATGCAGATAAACAGAACATCCAGGCTCCTTGGGTGTGATCTTGGACATCCCTCCTTGGAGTTCAAAGCCATCCATTTGTCAGCATGACTTTTTAACTGAACTATGTACAGAAATTTACAGTAACTACTTTTAGTTGGGTTTTCTGCATTGCAAAGGGCTGGTCATTGTCAACACTGAGAAGTAAAGGCTCCACGTGCCTTTGCTGGGATGAACCCAGGGCTGAGGAGGCCAGCTGGAGGTGGCCCTGGGTTACCCTGACAGCAGGGAAGGAGCTGTGGAGAAGATGCACAGCTCTAGCAGCTGCTCCAGTGCCCTTTTCTGTGACATTCATTTTGACAGATACTGAACCTCCGAGGATCCAGTGCCCCAGCCTGAAGGAGAAGACAGCAGAGCCCAACAAGTTGACAGCCAGAGTGTTCTGGGACACCCCGGAGGGACGGGACACTGCGGACGGGATTCTGACGGAGTAGGTGAAAAGCTCTGCATGTTTGCTTTTTCTCCTTCTTACCCTTTTGTTAGCAATTCAGCAGGCCAGGTACCCTTTTCCCTTCATTCATCCAAGATGCTTTTTACAGCTGTCACATATCACTGTACTATAAATAATTGCATGTTTAACTGGAAAAGCTGGCAATTTGGAGGTGAGTTGTTCAGCTCCAAATAACCACAGCTGGTTACCCAGTTGTGGTTATTTAGAGCTGGTGGAGTAAACGACAGCAGCATTTTTACTGCACCTGTGAAGTTTTGCAGAGCTTCTTTGTGGGTCTCATAATTAAGTGAGTATTTCACACCAAGTTACCTTTTGTACATAACAATGAAAACAGAGTAGTGCATTGGAGGTAACAGAAGAGATAAGTTTGCCTGTCTTAAAAAAAAGTGTGTCACAAAATAATATCTGCAATCATCTTTAGGTTTCTTCCTAAGGTAGTACTGGCTACTGATGTCCCAGGATTCTGCAGTTACCTTTAAAGTAACATTTCTTGTTCGTAACCTTGATGGATTTAAACATCAGATTTAGATATAACACTTCAATATTTCTTTGTCAGTTTCTGTGGTATCATAGTCCCATCTTCCAGAAGAACAGGGTGTACTTCTGGTGGTACTACTGTCTCTGATTTTCCCATTTTTATCATGCAGGATTTAGGTCAATCTATCTAGATTATTGTAGTAGTGGGAGCATGAAAAATCTGTTTCTTTCAGTAAGCAAGTTACATCATTACATTACTGGACTGGCTAAGCTTAAAAGCTGTTAAGCTTGAAGATGTTTACAGTTTCATGTGAATACAAAAAAACTAATGAAAGACACTGATATTGCCCTTTTATTGCTATAATTTAATAATTTCATAAAGAAGAATTCATTACATAATTAAAAACTTAATTGCCATTAAGGTCTGATGTAACATTTTGGTGACAATTAACAACATCAAAAACTACACCTGTAAAGTAAAAACTTGGAAAATGTCAGAATGAAGAAATTCGTAAGTCTTTTTGACAAAGGAGCATCTGATAGGCAAAAAAATGGGGAATATCCCATGTAGACTTTGTCATATGAGTAACTGTTGTCAGCTCAAAAGAGCCAAGTTTGGTTCAGTGGAAGCTTTTCCAAAAATCACATCTATATTTTTATAAAATACTGCTAAACTGTGCCATTTTATAGAGTATGCAGTACTTTTCTTAAATGCACAGTCTTTCAGTTTCAGGAGTACAAAAGCTTTTCATTACATGGAAACCTCTTTGGTTACATGCTCTCTGCTTCAATACTGAGATTATGTTTTATACATGTGAATTCTCCCACCTTGGTTCCAGGACAGGCAAATTCCAGGTGAAAATGCTGCTGTGGATCATCACACCCTTCTGCTGTGACACTGCATCTCACTTTCTGTTCCATTTCTGTAGATATTAACAGTCACAAATGACAATCATAGGAGTAGTTCAATGCAGCCAGTTGGGAATACATCCCCACTGTAAGGGGCTAGAAGTTTTCTTTTTTAATGTTGATTTTTCTTATGTAAGGAGAAGGAAGCTTGAGTTCCTCTGGGTATGATGGGCTTAGCTACGCTATGGATTGTTTTATAGGAAGGGAGCAGACCCTGCCTACTCTCAACCCCTTGTCTCAGCAGGGTGGGCTGTAGGTAGCAGATTTAAATACTCTGGTTGCTGCTGCCCAGCTTCTTCCTTTGCTTACTTTCAAGTCTTCTGTCCTGCAGGCAGCCAGACAATCCTAGAATGGCACAAACATCCCTCTTCAGGCTTTTACAGCGTTGTGAGTAGATAAATACTGGTGAATTTATGAATGTCTGTCCTGTTTTATCTCTTGGTTTAGTGTTATTTTGAAAGGCCTGCCACCAGGGTCACATTTTCCAGAAGGCGACCACAAAATCCAATATACTGTGTACGACAGAGCTGAAAACAAAGGCACTTGCAAATTTCTTGTTAAAGTCAGAGGTAAGGATGATGTTTTACCGTGTAAATACAGACACTGATTTGCTCCTGGCTTAGTAGGCAATTTGAAAATGTTCTCAGTTCTGTATTTATCTGCATATGTCTGCGTATATAAACTCCTGTGATGATGCTGAAAGGGAGAACAGAGTCTTGCTGAAGGCCCTGGGGGCCAGGTCTGCAGCATTTCTGCACATTTAGGAAGAGCTGCTTTGATCAGCCCTGCCTCCAGCTCCAGCCCTTCCCTCCTGCCAGCTTCTCCGTGGTACATAGCCTGTGAGCTGCTGAAATAAGGAGGTGAAGGCATTTTTTTCAGCTGAGGCTCACATCTCTCAAGCAGGGCTGCCCTTTCACAGGTCCAGATGTTAACCTCTGGAGCTGAATATACAGAGGTGACCTGTGGTTTTCAGCTTCAGCCCTTTGTGCTCCGTGACCTTTTGTCACATGCATACACCTACACATCTGTTTCATTTTACATCAGAGTGAGAGGTGGGGGAGTTCAGGTTGGTTGTTTGGGGTTTTTAAGTACATGACTAATAATACAGAAAGCAAACAGAAAAATGTCTTTGGTACTGGTATTCCACTGACCTGTGCTACCTTAGTAACAAATGGTGATTCATGCTGTGTCTTTCATTTTGGTTTTTTTTTTCTCTTGCTCAAAGTCAGGCGCTGTGTGAAGTTAAATGCCCCAGATAATGGCTACATCAAGTGCTCAGGTGATGGAAATAACTATGGTGCTACCTGTGAGTTCTCCTGCATTGGTGGCTACGAGCTGCAGGGAAGCCCAGCTCGAGTCTGCCAGTACAATTTGGGGTGGTCAGGAGTGGAGCCAACCTGTGCACGTAAGTGAGTATTTCACCACTCTACCTGGAGGAATCCAGCACAATGGTTCTTAGGGCAGTGAGAATTTGGGATGGGGGTGTGGGACTGGAATACAGCTGCAGTGTCCCAGAGGTAGGAAACTTAGCATAATTTTCGTCTCCTCTGCCAGTTTGCACTTAACAGCTGAAGTCTTTGCCACCTTTGACTTTGCTCTTTCCTAGGGTTTGTTTTAGCTCAAAGCTTTCTACAAAATGTCACATTCTGGAGTCAATCCATAGTGCAAGCTAGAAGAGTCTACAGTAAAATTGTTGGCTTCAGTGAGGCCAGCATTTCACCCATATCTTCTTTATTATTGGTTCTTGTTCTTGCGTTTCTGCTAACTCTGCTTCTAGAAATAGATCTGGTTTCAGTATGCTCCATAACTTGTTTTAATTTTATTCCAGCTATGAATATTAATGTAAATGTGAGGACTGCAGCTGCACTTCTGGATCAATTTTATGAGAAGCGGAGACTGCTAATTATTTCAACTCCTACTGCTGCTAACTTCTTCTACAGGATGCAGCTGGGGATGCTGCAGGTAAAACACATTTAAGGGGGATGTGCAATTAGTTTTTTTCTTTAAAGAAAGACACAAGAGGACAAGCTCCACTGTTTTATATAAATCCAAAAACTTCAGCATTTATATTGTAGCCACTGGAAGATCTGGCTCAGGCAGTCATGGTTCCAGATTAATCCTTTTCACAGGGGTTTGAGATGAAATATCCCCCCAGTCTCTAATTCAGCTCCATTCTGGATTGTGCTGTCTCTGACCAGTCGCTGAATCCCAGCCAGTTCTGGCCCTTCCATCCTCCCCAAATCAATTTAACTCATTCTCAATAATAATTCCCTATCTCAGCTGCTAAAGAAGTTGGAAAAAAACCACAAACCCAACCCTCCAGCTCTGAAGCAGCTCGTGCAGACCAGGCTTACAGAATTTGCAACTATAATGCAAGGAAGTGTGAATAGCTTCAGAAATAAAAAGTGCACCAGCAGACAAAGGACCAGACACACAGCACAGAAATCATCCAGAGTGCTGGAGATAACACTGGGGTGTTCTGGTCCAAAAATCCCAAAACAGCTGGTAATTTTCCTTCTTACGTGTTGTGTGATGCCCTTGTTAGCTTTTTGCTAGACTTAGGGATGGATCTCCAAAATGTATCTGTGTCCTCAGGGAAAGGAAGGAAAGGAACCAGTCCTGTATTCTTTCACAGCAACAAGTGCTCCTGTCTTGTTTTTTCTTCTCACAAGTTGTACCAGTATAAATAATCATTGAGATATGAATGTGATGATGTTTTTTACTGCTGGCTTAAATTACAATTGTATTTAAGGAAAAAAAAAACCAAAGCAGCTCCTTTTCTCTATTAGATAACTTGGCAAGAAAAGTCAGTATATTGATCAAACAGAATTTAATGGCTATAGTACACTTTCCACTTCTTGGCAGTGGGTAAATGAGTTGTCATGGAAGAAAACTTTGTGCAGTCAACTTCTGTTTCATGTAATTTGCTTTGATTGCCAAATTAGATTATTGGTACAATGCTTAATATCTTGACATCTTTTCATATAACTACCAAGAGAAGTTGATATTATTCCTAGGTGGTCCCTGTGTGTTGGTGTTCTTAGAGTATCTGAGAATCTGTTATTTAACCTCCCCTGGAGTCATGAAGCTGCAGTTTTTTGCCGTGAGAATTTGAGCATTTGCAAAATAGGCTCTCAAATCAGTTTAAAACATTTAACTACCTTAAGAAGAGGGGACTGTGTGAACACTTGCTGCACACTCAAAACATGCCCCTGTTCTCTCAGGCATAACCAACACCCCTCTCTCCCCTGTTAACCCTTGCAGCCAGCACAGTGTGGGTTAGACCTGCGACACGTCACCGTGGTGGAGTTGGTCGGTGTCTTCCCAGCACAGATAGGAAGAATAGGAGTGAAGCTGCTGCCCCCATCACTTGCCCTGCAGCTCAGGTAAAGGGAGCTCTCACTGCTGTTGTGTTTGCACCTTATCCTACAAGTTGCATTGCTTTTGATCCCTGCGTCTTACTCTCCAAATACCATGTATTCTACTCCAATGTACACAGCTAGACACTGGAAAGTAGATATTGGTGAGCACACTTTAGGTTAATTTTCTCTGTGTAATAGCTACAGCAAATTAAAACACAATAGCAAATTTATTTAATTACATATCTAATATGACTATGTTCATAGGCATATAAGTCTGTATTTTTGGGTGCTGCCACTGAAAACACTTCAGAGTCTGTCTGTATTTGTATTGGAGTTGCTCCTTTGCAAGGACAACCCCAAATGGCAGAGACAGCCCATCCTCTGCACCAGGCCTGGTGGTGGTTGTGGCCAGGCCTAAATGGGAGGCAGTGAAAGAGGAAACTCTTGGAAGTCCCACATGTAGGAATGAGATGGGCAGTATTTCCAAGAGGAGATTATCTCAGCCTCCCCAGCCTGACTGCAGCATCAGCAGTTTTACTGAGGTGCCTAAACTGCTTTGACTTGGGTTTGGACTGGCAGAGGGTTAGTTTTCACTTGAAAGGGAGACTTAGAGTGCCAGCATTTCCTAGGGACTGGAAGAGAAAAAAAGCCAAAAGTGAAGGCCTCATTGGCAGGAAAAGAAAGGGTTGTTTAGAAAAAAGTCAGGGAGCATTTTAGGCAACATAATCTGTGATACCCTTGAGGAAAGGGAGTAAGTTTTAATAGGAGACAACAAAAATTGCTGACACAGCAGAGAGGGGATTTTTAAAAATTATTTTAAAAACCTGTTCTCAATGAAAGTAAAAGGAGAGCACAAACCCACTTTTTTTTTTTAAATAAAGATACTACTACTAAAGTTGAAATGTTTTTCTTGTGGCTCTGTAGAAAATAATAAGCTCTCTTAACACCTCATTCCCTGACCCCCTGCAACCTTTAATGAAGCTACATTTCAGAAATTGGTGTAGTATAAGCTACCCTGCACTCAGTGAAAGGTAGTTCTCCATTTATTTTTTCTTTGTTGTTGCTTAGTGTGTGAATTACAGCTTTCCAGTTCTGCAAGGTGCTCAAATCAATATGAAATTAACTCTTAAGAATAAAGGTGTTGTCCAAAATTGACATTTCAGTTAGCTAATGAGCACAGGTACCCCAGTTAAAACTTTGGACTGCACAGAAGTTTAGCATTTGGATTTTTAGAAGCATTTTTCCTTAGGTGATATATGGCACAAGATGAATGTAGTTTTCTATCACTATTGCTTACCTGTAATCTTTATTTTAGTTTGAATTTAATGGCCAAGCTCCCTAATTGCAACAAGACTATGCCTAGAGCACTCAAACTTCTTAGGAGGCTGAGGAAGGCTGATTTTGGTGCTTCACACCTTTCCACAATCCCCCCAGATTCTTCCTCATGGCAGCTTTCTCTCATTCTCTCATGGCTGCCTGAGTTTATTTACCCCACACTAATGATGTTGACTTGACTGCATATCTGAGGATCTTCTAGGGCATTACTCCTTCAAGCAAAAGATGAAAAGAGCACCAGAGATAAACATTTGTTACTTATGTGGCCTTTGCTACTAGAGGAGCTTAAATGACCACTTCTACACTTTGGAAGAAGGACTCCTCCATGATTAACAGTGGCTTTTGCTCCTCTAAAATTAGAGTCACAGATGATTGTTATTATTAGGTAGCAGTGAAAGCACTGCTACCTAATAATAATAATTTTGTCCTGATTTTTCTTACTGTGATTTTTATACCAAGGGAAGCCAAGAAATAGAAGCCAAGAAAGAGAATAGTCTTACTTGTAACTCAAGCTTCATCACAAGGGTTTTCTTTAGGCAATGTTTATACTACCTTTTTTGTCTAACCTTGTTTCACTCCTGTGACAGCAGTGGGTAATGGCAGAGAACAGAGCTGGGTGCAGTCACCTTGACACTCCCCTAATGCGGAGGCAGAGCCTGCAGCACCTGCTCTTTGTCTGACTCCTTGTTAATGCTGAAACCAGCTGGACTCTTTGTAGCCCCTGTGACCGTCCCCACCTTCCTCTGCTCAGACTCAGGAGGCTGATGCTGCCCTTTAACAAAACCAGTTCCTTACTTTGCAGGCTGCTGCTGAGGATCCCCCATTACAATTTCAACATCGTGGTGATGGACAAGCATGGCATGGACAAGGAACGCTACCCTTTCCCAGCAACACCAGCTGAGCTCTTTGCCCTTATTGACAAATTCCCCTTGAGAAAAGATGAGATGAAACTGCAAGCAGAAATTGGTCAGTCATGTCCCTAATTCAGCATTTCAGGGCCTGCAGTTGTCGGTGAATGTTTTTTAGTCCACATAATTCTCCCCTTGGTGCTACACAATGCATGGCTTTTTTAATCACTGATGTGATTTTTGTGTATTGGTAAATCTGTCCAGCCATGCAGCTGCTCTGCATAGAAGGGTGCACAATGCTCTTTTGTACTTTCAGCCATCTTTAGATCATAGAATGGCCTGGGTTGGAAGTGACTCTAAATATCATTGAGTTCCAACCCTGCTGCCATGGACAGGGACATCTTGCACTAGATCAGGTTGCTCATAGCCCCATCCAATGTGGCCTTGAACACAGCCAGGGATGGGCATCCACAGCTTCTCTGGGCAGCCTGTGCCAGTGCCTCACCACCTGCACAGTGAAGAATTTCTCCCTAATATCTAATCTGAACCTGTTCTCTCACAAGTTGAAACCATTCCCCCTTGTCTGTCACTCCAGATTCTTGTAAAAATCCCTTTCCATATTTCCTGTAGGCCCTGTTCAGGGACTGGAAGGCCACAATTAGGTCACCCCTAAGCCTTCTCTTTTCCAGGCTGAACAATCCCCATTTTCTCAGCCTTTCCTCACAGGAGAGGTGCTCTGTCCCTCTGATCACCTTGGTGGCCTTCTCTGGACTGGTTCTGGCAGGTTGATATCCTTCCTCCTGCTGGGGACCCCACAGCTGGATGAATGTGGATGTAGGATTTGCTACCTAATGGAATTTCTTGTACAGAAAGTGAAGAACTGAGGCACGTTTCTGGGAGTTTATTTTGGATTTTTCATTCAGTGTAAAATTGGGGTTTCTTTCTTACTGTTTATAGTTCTTTTTATTAATAAAATATTGTTTTGCAAACAGATAGTTGTCTGAAATTCCTCTTGGGGATTAAAGTTGGTTGACTGATACAAAAGTTGGTTCAAAATATCTTTCTGCAAACCATTATAAAAGACATTAGCCTCACATGGAAAGAGTATAAGGAACCTTATGCTTTTCACCTTTTCAGGTACCTTTTAGTTCCACTAAAAAAGTGTCAATCACAGACAAAAAGCATGAGCCAAAGGCAACACAAGCATTGATTTTCAGCCACAGCAAGGAGAAAATTGGTGATAGCAGGAGCATGGAAGTCATTGCCACAGGGAATATGATAAAGGAGCAGTGATCAGTGTAGAGGATGGGCAGTAATTACTAAGGCCTATGTACTGCAATTCTTAATAGGAACATATGTTCTTACCTGCTACACTTCTGCTTCTGGCTTTTAATGACCAACAGGCTTGGAGTGGCAGACTTTTTTTCCTCCTTTTCACCTTGAAGACAGACCAGGCTGTTGAAATGACGGCAGGGAAACTTTACTCCAGGAAAACATCAAGGATTCGTCACTTCCAGAGCTGTGAAAATGACTTGTTTGCAAGCCATCACTTTGAAATTAACAAAAAAATGTTCCCTATTTAATAAAAAAAATATCAGGAGGCAATCAGAACAGGAAAAAAAATTCATTTATTACAGCCCACAGTCTTGACAATCCACTGCAAAGAATGAATACACATCATGCATGAAAAATACAAGTATCAGAGGAGTGAAAGTGGTGAGTTACAGTTTGTATGCGTGTTCACAGGGTATGAGGCATCATTTGACTGTCTGAATTAGCACTCCAGCATCTGTGCTGTTCATCCTTGCCCCTCAAGAGCACAGTCTTTTTCAGCCAAATGCTTGTTTGACCATAAGGTAGAGTTGTAAATTTTACAGTGGTGTCAGCAGAAGAACAGTTTTACCAGCATCTTTAAAGCAATCCTTACCAGAATTTGGTCTCTTGCATCCTCTGAAATGAAAAAAAAAAAAAAAAAGGAAAGAAAACTTTTAAAAAAGATTGTTCCTGCAAGTGAACTAATGAGGGAGTGGATGTGAAGAGAAGGTAAGTCAGCCTTGACACCAGCTAGCAAGAGCTAATTTGTGGGCTGAAGCATGACAGCACCAAGGAGGAGCTGTGTGGGGGTATGGCATGTCTTCTGAACAGGGTGGTCTGCTTCCCGGTTTTAGTAGAGTGTTGCTGAACACCCAAGAGCAGCTATGAAAGTGTGGCTTGGCCCTGCAGTGCTGGTGCCAAAGGCCAAGGAGATCAGGATGCACCCTGAACTCTGCAGGTGGTGCCAAGTTTGCCAGGATTCCTTGCCAGCTGAGGGGCAAGGAAACCCTGGGTTTTCCAAGTGTTGCTGTTAGAAATAAGGGGGAAGGTCAGGATTGGTGACAAAAATCACAGAAATAACCATTTTTCTTCCAGACCTGACCAAAAAACCAAAGTAAATGCTGTAAATGAGCAAGGAGGGTAAGAAGGAGCCTGTGGGGTGGTGGACAGAGCTGTACCCCAAGCTGCCTTCCCTCTGCTGCCTAACAGCAGTCAGTGGCTAAGGAAATCAGGGCTGGGACACCAAGGACATGGACCTGTGGAAGAAGACCAGAGAAGAGCCACTGAGGTGGTCCAAGGGCTGGGGCACCGCTCACCTGTGGTGACAGGCTGAGAGCACTGGGGCTGTTCAGCCTGGGGAACAGGAGAAGGCTCCAGGGAGACCTCAGAGCAGCCTAAAGGAGCTGGAAGAGAGCTGGAGAGGGATTTTCAGAAAGGCATGCAGTGATAGAAGAGGCCTTAAAGCTGAAGGAGGACAGGTTTAGATTAGATGTTAGGAAGAAATTCTGAGAGTGATGAGGGCCAGGAATCTGGAGGTTTTCAGGGCCAGGTTGGATGGGGCTCTCTGGAGCATGTCTAGTAGAAGATTCCCTGCCCACAGCAGGGAGATGGGAACAAGATGATCTCTAAGGTCCCTTCCAACCCAAACCATTCTGTGATTCTGTGCCTGTGGAACAGGCAGCCCAAGCAGACATCCATACACAGACTGCTGTGGCCCCAATTATGTCTCAAGTTCTTCAGCACACACATGCTTAGAGCATGAATCACAGGTGGACAGGTTTAGGGGTTTTTTTTCACCTCACTTTCCTCACTGAAAAAGGAGAGCAACTGATTTCCAATGATTTAAAATCTATTACAAAAATAAAAATCTCGGATGGGTCTCATTTTTCTCCTGTATTGCTGTAATTCCAATCTGCTGATGCTCCATTTTGATTTAGGTACAGAGTCAGTGCATCCAGTCATCTTTCACGACTGGATGAACAGGAGCAGGGCTTTACAATTGCTACAATCAGGGAAGTGATTGCAATCACTAGGCTGTTACAGGAAATTGAATTAAGTGGAGGAGAGTGCATGAGTGATTGGATTACTAGTTATATTCTGCACAGAATATCTATTAAAATCCTGTGATTAAGAAAAGCTGTTCTTGATTAGTAATACAAGGTTTCTGGCATTTTCTGTTGCACATTTTTGTGGGGAACAGTGAAAAAAATACTATGTACCATCTCTGTTTTGGAGTCAAATCAGCCTGCATGTATGGTATGCAGGGATTTGGTAGAATGGCCTTTTGGGAGTGTTTGAGCAAGGGATTTAGTATTTCTGGCTTTAGCACAGCATTTATATATGCAAATATATTCCAGTAACTCATCCTGTACACTTCTGGTCCCAGAAAAATAACACTCATAAGCAAGGTTCAATATCTACACCAGTGCACTGTTTTTATTAAAGGTTTCACAAAAAATTCTCCTCCCTCAAAGTTACACTGGCTGGAGTCTCTTTCACACTACCAACACAGCTCTTCTTGCCATAGCTCTAATCCTACCACTGCTGTCAAAATGCAAATCTGATTGAAAACACAAATATTAGACCTGCCATAAGTCTTATTCTTTCCATCCAACCTCCAGGCTGTTCATTGCAGGAGATGTGACACATCACAGTGTGTGGATATAGTCATGGGCTGGAGGTTCCTACAGCAATCTGGAGGTTCTGAGTATGAACCAGAAGACTTCAATTATTTCAGATGAGAAAGGAATTATTGTTCCTGACATGCAGCATCTTTTACAAACAAAGCTATTGAGATAAATCGTGGGAGGCAGCAGTTTCTCAGCAAAAAGCAATTTTGTAAATGGCCTGATTTTCCCCAGATTCTACCCAATAATCCACCTAATTAGATGAGAACAACCCCTGCTGTCACACACCTCCTCTACAGCTGCAGAAGAAAGAGAAATTTGAAGTTGCACATCCCTATTCTTGAAGTTCAAAGCCCTCTGGGACAGAAAGTGTGGTGTTTTAATGAAAACACCAATGATCTTTTACAGCTCTGCACTAAACGACCACAACATGGGACTTCATGACAGCTCAGTACTTACATAAGAGCATGAGTCAGACAGCATCACATAATTAATGAAAATCCAGAGGCTAAAGAGTAACCTGGGGTATATTTAAATAATCTTATGGGCACAATCTACTTTTTAAATTGAGGTGGGGGAATAATAGAGCTCAGGCTGTGCGATCTCAGCGCTTGATCACTTCCAGCCACTCACCACAGTCTCTGTTCCTGCTGTACATCCACGGGAAGCGAAAAGGGAGCGAGTCCTTCACGCCATCAGGAGGTGGCACAGCTCCTCTTGGCCATGCAGCTGCTGCCCTTTTCTCTCCCATTTGTGGCTAGAGGGTATTTTTATGGCAGCTTGGTGAAGGGAAGAGTGGGAAACCACCTGCAGATGCTGGAAGGCAGAGAGTAGCAAGGCTGCCTGGTCTAGAGGAGCTAGTAAGGACATGGGCAGCTGAGGAGAGCACATGCAGTTTTTCTCTGGCCTCTTTCAAGCAGTGACCCAACTGCTGCATGCTCTGTGAAACACAGAGGGAACAAATGGGAATGCCAGTCCATGCAGAATGTGCTAGTGCATATCTAGTTACCAACATGTCTCCCATTGCCACCCACGCAGCCAGAAAGTAACCAAAACCTGAATTTCAATAATTAAGATGGCACATACTTCAAATTTACAAGGAGATTTTGTCATCTATCACCTCAAAGAGAAGGGGAGGAGGAGCTACAGTTGAGTTGTACAGGAGTGACAGAGGTGTCCTCCAGACCCTCAAGCAAGTCCTTGAGTACAGTCCTGAGGAAAAGAAATGGCAGGAGGGCTCTTCCCCTGCCTGCAGCTGCCTTCCAGTTTTTGGGTGTCTGACCTGCCCATAAAGGCCAGAACCAGCACAGGGACGAGCTAGACAAGAGTGGTGTGAGGGCAAAAGACCCTGTGCTCAAACCACACCAAGAGCCCTGCAGAACTGGTCTCCCCTTAAGCTGGACACAGGAACTGAGCCAGGCTTTTCAGGCTCCAGAGTGAGCAGAGGCAGCACAAACCCAGGAACAGGGCTGCCTCCTTTCTCAATGGAAAGGCACAAAAGCCCAGGGCACTGGAGAGCTACAAGAAGATGTAAGAGAGCCCTCAGCTCTGAGGTTAAGCTGAAGTGAACACAACTCTGCTGAAAGTGTAAATTGAGGGGTTGAATGCTTGTTGATTTTTCTTATAATAATAATAATTTTAAAAGAAATTAGGACTATATATTACAGAAAAGATGCATTTTGAACATACCTGGATTTTCAGGTGGGCAGGACCTTGAGTTAGGGAAGAGGAAGGAGATCAGAGATGGAGGGGAGGACCTGGTGAACAGGCAGAGTTAATATACATGTAAAATAATTTTACAGGAAGGAGGAAGAGAATGCTGTATTTCCCTTTTCCTTTAAATTGCATATTTAGAAGAAAAGAGATTTAATGCTTATGAAATAAAAAATAGCTTAATTTCTACACTTTAAGTGCTTTTAAGACAAAAAAAGGAGAGACAGAGACACCATCAATGGAGTCCCACCTCTGAAGACATGCCAGGCCCCTTGCATTAGTCATCACATATAAGTGATGTCTTTACCTCAGTGAGATAATATGGGGTATTCCTGGGAGACATAGTTTCCTGTAATTCATTTTAGGAGAGAAAAAGACACAGCAACATTTCAGTATTTTAATTTAAAAGACATAACAGAAATCTTGACAACAAGTGCAAGTGTCTTACCAGCCGTCTTTGTCCACAAAACGATGTACAATGCACAGTACAAAAATGTTCTTAGCAGAAAACATTGCCTTTGTCTCAATTTGGGCAGAGCTTAACATACTGCAATGCCATTTACTGCTACTACTATTCATGTCCACCAGAATAATTAAACAAATTGCTAGCAACAGATTTTAAGCAGAACAAAGGCAGCATGAGGGATATGTGACATTCTCTAATTGCTGCAACAAATGACTATGCTTGGCTTTAGGCAAACCTAAACAATTAGAACTATTCTCAAAAGTATACAGAGAGCTGTCAGGAGCAGTAGCACACAGCCATGTAAATGTTATTGCCACAAAGTAGGATTGCTGAAATAAATAAATAATCTAAATAAAAAGTCAAGATGCCGCCAGGGTGAGTTTCAAAAGCAACCGAAAAAGTCACCTAAAAAGCAAGCTGAGATTCAGCTTCCAGTGTCAATATACACAGTATAATTTACACTGTATTATCACTTATTAAACAGCATTTGCAAACATGAAATCATCAGGGAGGAAATTCATGGGCACAGTGGTAAGGTTCTGTTAGCATTCTTCTCAGCATCTCCTGCTGAGCTATGGTAAAGACCATCACAGCAGATAAAAGTCTGCATCCTGTTCTGGAATTCACCATTATTTCTCTAGGGTTCTCAAATGTTAACATTTCTGGGGATAGAAAAAAAATATAACTAATTAGTTAAAAAGAATTTATAAAGTGCATGGGTCAGGTCTCAGAAGATATTTGTTTCTGTCATGGTGGCAAAGTGCTGAAAATCAATACTGTATGTTAGCAAAGGAAAATTTCAGTCTTAACCTCATACAGAAGAAAATAAGTGGGTCTCTCCCATCACTTCTGCATGCTGCCTGCTCCCAGACACTGGGGATCCATGGCCAGGGAGAACTTCTGGTCAGAACTGCTGAACCAAAGGGAGGGGTGAAGGGAAGGGAGACCCTTGCAAAGATTCAGGTACAACTCTCATTATCTTGTGTGGGCCCACAAACCAGACAGCTGTGGAAACAGGACTCTGATCTCTTCTCCAAAGGTGTCAGAAACCAAGCAGCTTTTCACTGATGCTACAAAGCAAACTGCAAACTTTACATTCCTGAAGCTGGGCAATGTGCAGAGTCATCAAGAAGTCAGAATTTTGCCAGACTAAAATGAAACCCTGCTGTTACTTCTTATCAATTAGGACCAGTGGATGCTCAAAGGCTGCTCTGCTGTTATAGTTGAGTTGATATTTTGCAGACTACAACTTAGAATAATTGCATTTAGCAGGGCTTAACCAGACAGGAAAAGAAAAATCAAAAAATAATATATAAAAATGCTTCATTCATGCTGCCCCAGCATAATCTGCATTGGAAGAGGCACAGAAGAAAAAGCTTCCAGTCCAATGTACCATGATCAAAACATGCTCACCATCCCAATGCTTTCTCTCTTAAATGATTACAGCTGGAAAAGAAGGATGAAAATGTGGCATCTGAAAGGTATCCATGGAGGGCAGTGGCACTTGGATTAGCACAGGAAGATGGCAACAGCAGCCCCCAGCCTTTGCAGCTTTCCTCTCATCTCACTCAAGTGCAGCATGGTGGAGGTAGAGGAGATAGGAAGGACATTTCAAACCTATTTCATCCTGGTTTTGGTATCTCAACATGCAAGCAGATTTAGAAGCCAGAAGTCCCCATACAGCTGATAGAGAAAACCACCAGAGAGCAGGGCTGGATACCAAAATCTGCTGGCAGGGCTTGGAAAGCCCTGGGCATCAGCTCTTTTTGGTAGTTATTGGCACTGTCTTATAGATGTGTTTACTGGCCCAGCTTGACCTTTTACAGCAAAAGTCGCACTTTTATTCTTCTTTAATGGGTTGAACCCTCAAAATTGAATCACAAACCTTGCTAGAAAAATACGTTAGCAGAGTAAAATGTGTTTTGTAACACATTTTCTACACCCACCATAGAGTAGATTTCTTCTCCACTGATGCAGCTTCAGTTGTTCAGGTCTGTGTAAAAAAAGACTTCAGAAACATCAGCTCTGCCGTATCTGTTCATTCAGAGCAGGAGTTTATGAATCAGTGTTAAAATTGTGGCCATTTCCTCCTAAAAATTAGCTTTGAATAAACCATTCATGCACCTTCAATACCATAAACACAGATAGGAAAAGAAAGGCTTTGCTCTAATTCCTGGCTTTCTGTCTTTTTTTTGTTCAGCCTGGTAACACACAGTACATGATGACACACAATTATGGGCAATTAATTCAAATATCCGGGAAACGAGAAATCACATCTGCAGTTAATCATCTTGTGCTCTTTCCAAACCATAAACCATCTTTACAGAAGAAGAGAACAAAGAGATGAGAGACATAATTAAATGTGACATTTTCCATAAATCAAATGATTCCTACAACAAATGAGCTGATAACATCAGAGAGCAGCAAAACTTTCCAAATTGCTCCAGTGTTTATCTGATGCTCATCATCTCTCCCAGGCTCTGGTGAGTGTGACACCTTTATATTGGCACCATGCTGCAGAACTGTTCCTGCTAACCCAGGAGGTCATTTCACTGTTCTGCCCCAAACCCCAGCAATGGCCAACACCCCCACCTTGGCCAGAATTCCTCCCCAGGTGAAACTCTTCCTTCCACAGGCTGAACTGCAGCCTGTTCATAGCCCAGCCTGGAATTTCAGGTGTGGGCTCAGAGTGACATTTTGGCCCCTTGGAAGGAAAAGGCAGAGCTTAAAGCTCGTGTATGTGCTGGGTGACACTTCCCAGATGAGACCATTCATCACAAACGCTGCCTTAGGACCAAAATGGGCAGAAGTTGAAGCAGTAAAATACAAATTATTTTGTTTCCAAGCAAGACATGGTTTAGCTAAAATGTTCATGCTTAGGAGGTTAGGAAGTACCATTCAAAAATCAGGCAAATGCTTGTGCTCCATGCAAAAGTAAATTAGATTTAAAAATATTTTAAGTTTTTTTCAGTTTGGCAAATGAAAAAATGCCCATTCCAAGGTCCAGCTTGGAGGAGTTTCTTTATAATTTTTGCCATTTTCACCATCAAAATTAATCAAAGCAAACCATTCAACAGACCAATGTTCCTCTACAGCTTGAGCTGGAATTTTACCTTGAAGAACCATTTTCTTTAGATTCAACACATTTATCTGTTTGAAACAACTTCTAGCAAAAGAAAAAAAACCAAGTTTGTGCCTACATGTCGATGTAATATTATTATTCCCAAAATAAATTCAGGTTTGCAGTACGTACAACCAAGACAACTCAAAACAATTCTGTTAAAGAGAGAGGTAGATTAGGTGTCAAAAGTTAGGTTTGGTCACTTTGGAAGATACTGATAAAAGATAATCTATTATTAAAGACAGACTATGGTGATAAGAACAAGGTCATAACATGTTGTGTGCTTGACATTTGTGCTCTAATTTATCAGCTGACAGCATCTGCAGCACAGAATTGTAGAATGACAGAATCATTTAGGCTGGAAAAATTAGAAGTCAGCTAAAACCAAACTAGACTTCCCTTACTGCCCAATTTGAGCTGAACTTCAGAAGAAAATGAAGATAAAGAAGGAAAATTAAGTCAGTTTTCTTGAGTGACCACTGATGTTTGATTCCCAATCTGAGGTTCTGTAGGAGAATTTTCATTTTCAAAGATGACTTGGTAATTTCTGAAAATGGTGAGTCTCCAACTGAGCAAGCAGTACGTCCAGTGGCTTTTAAAATCATTACAGAATTTTGAAATAACTTACGCATAGTGAAACAAATAATTTTTTTAAAACTACTCTTTTCAACATGAATAAATACTTTTTTTTATCCAATAATATTATGATTTTTAAAGACTAGCTGTAAACTTCCCTGCAGTTTCCAGCCACTCCAACAAAAAACAGCATAAAATATCTTAAAAAGAGAAGAATTAATGTTACATTTTAAGGTTTTGAATTCAGCTCTAAATACATGTACTTAATTGTACACTAGGACAACTACAGATGTCAAAATCTCCAGCTGTAGTTGCTTAGCTATCAGTTCATATTCTGATGTTCAATCTAGATTTCTTGCAATAAACTTTGGGGGAAAAATCAAAATGTAGGAATAGCTATAGATGAATTTACCAGTGCAAATAGAAAGCTGTGTTCTAATTGTGGAAAATTCAGAAGAAATGCTGTTCACTCAGTTTCTTGATCTTCCTTTTTTCTTATACCTTGAGGAATCACAAAATTACTGTTGAACAATTGTCATGGTTAATAAGATTAACGATTGTATTGACCAAGACCCATTCATCACTACATCTACTGGGGGATGTTCAGGAGAAAAAATGTCCTATTTGGGTTGTAAATAATGTGCATGGGCCTGAGTGGGACCCCAGCCCATTCAGAGAAGATTTTACAGTTATGCAAATCACTTTGGCATGTGCTTTCATCCCATTCTGTTCTATACAATCTGTTGAATCAAGTTTTAGCCAACTCTGTCCAAACCTGGCATGTGTCTCAGCAACACATCAGATGGGGACTGGCATGTGGACATATTCTCTCTGTTCAGTGACATCAGAAGGTCTTGGCTAGAGCTGTCAACTGAATGAAAAACACAGCAGCATCATGTAGCTCTGGAAACTGAGGATTTGTTATGATTTATTTTCATTAGAGGCTCTTTGATTGCGTTGAACCAAGTCTGCCTTTTATGCATGTGCATTAAAATACCCAGAGGATGCCAGGACACCAGCACAGCCCACCAGCTCACTGCTGCCTCTTTCTAGGGTGCAACAGAGCAGGCACTGGCCCTGCTTGGCTGGGTCCTGGTCCCCAGCCTGTCGTGCTGCACCACTGCACAGCCCAACAAGCAAACAGGATAAAGAAACACTGTTTGTTGTCCTTCATGACACTATGGCTTCTTAGCTTGCAAACACCACAGCACAGGCTCGCTCTGAACCTTGTAGTGTGCCACTGCTGCCTTCTGGGCCATCTCTGAGCCAGGAGGAGATTCATAAACCCAGCATTACTCACTAAATGGCCAGCAAGAGACTTTGCTCACTCTGAGCAGCCCTCAGGCAGAATGTTCATCAGCTGCACACCAGCCACCAGAGGGGACAGAGAAAGCCAGTCTGGTCCCTGTACAAGGCCCAGTTCTCACTGCTTCAGGAGGAACAATTTGCACAAGAAGCCTGGGTAAAAACACGTGCATGAAAGTGCAGAATGCGTTAAAATCTCACTCAGAGCCTTAATATCCAAGGCAAAGGGTACAACCCTTCTCATGTTCAAATGGGCAAAGTGACAGGAGCCTGGTCACCCCTGGAGCCAGGAGTACCTGTGGCACCCCCCAGTAGTTAAAGTCTTTCAGGGTCTGCGTTTTCCCATGCTGGATCTCAGCATTAACACCCCTTCCACTGCAGCTCCCGGACTGTCAATCATCTTCTGCCAGAGGTGCTGCTCTTCCCCTTGAGAGTCCATCCAGTCAACCTCCTTGCCACTGCTTACACCTGACAATTGCAAAAACATGAGGGAATTTGCCATTTTAGGAAGCAGTTGGATAACAGCACTGCTCATTTACTACAACAGTGTACAAAAGAAATGACAAGCACTTTACACTTCCACCTGTACAGGGAGCTGTACTGACAACAGGCAGCTCCTGGAGAGCACCAGTTTGTCATTGAACATCTTCAGGCACATGGGCAGAGGCTCAGAAAACTCCCCACACTGCACCACAAACAACTTTTTCCCAGCACAGGGGGCATGGGAAACACCTCTTCCAGCTCACACCATCAGCAGCAGAAAGGCTGCTGCTGCACAGAAGTAGTTTACTCCTCCTGGGATGCTCAGGAATGCTTCCCAAGGTATTCACAGTTCTTTTAGACTGTGCAGAAATACAAATGGGCCCATAATTTTTGTGTCTCATTCACTGGAGGAAAGAACTAAATCATCTACAGATTATCTACATGTTGCCTTTTCTCCATTTTCAAATTCCACAACTTCCTGTATATTTTCAAAACACTCAGTAACATTTCTGTCTTTCATACACATGAATCACGTGGGGTAAGGAAAGAGGAGATCAGAATAAGAAAAGCAACATGAGTCAGATGGGACCTTACCATTTCCAGTGCTCAAACGGACACCTCCCAAAAAAATATTACTGGAAAGCGACTCCTTGTCCCACACAGTCAGCTCCAGGCAGACATTCCGTATGTCCCTTGAATTCAAGCCACTGAAGGCAAAGGTGTGATTCCACTGGGGGTTCACACTCTTTTTTACTATGGGAGTTTTGTGTTTTGTAGCTTTGCTGTCATCTGGGAGCAGGTATCTGGGAGATAAAGAAAAGGAAAATGAATATGGAAATGGATTTTCATGTAGTATTCACAACATGTAGCAATCGTGTAGAGGCTCAAATGGGATCAGGACCCCATCTCCTCACTGATACTAAGTGAAGCATCTACCTCAAGTGCTTATTTTGCTTTTGTGCTCCGCTTGTTCTCATACCTACAGTGTCAGTTACCACAAGCAGAAATCAGAATTAGGTCCCCTTGCCTCAAGTCTCAACCACAAACTTTTTGTTTCAGTGAGGCTAAATATAGAGTCATAAAAGCATTGGCTAGAAGGGACCTCTCTGGAGTCATCTTGTCCAGTATCCCTCTCAAAGTGCAAGAAGAGATTGTCCAGAAAGAAAGGAAAATTACTTTTTATACTTGAAATGTATGCGCTGAGTGATAGTTCTAAGCACAGCAGAAGATCAAGATAAATTCTAAGCTCCACCAGGGAATTAAAGACAGGATGTTTCCTGTGGACCCCATTTAGTAACAACACTCAACACTTTACTGTGAATTGGAACATATCTGGAAATCAGCAAGCCTGAAAACTAGCATTCAGAGCAAAAACTGGCAGAGAAAAATGTTTTAAGAGATCTATTACTTCCTAAATGTAACATTTATAATGCATAACCTACATTTATGAGAAATCCATTATAATGAGAGACGCAGGATTATGTTCATTTTTTCAAACACAAGCATTCTGTGTTTGTATTTTGAGTGCCCAACACAAAATGCTGCATATCTAAAAATACACACCTATATTGTCATACAATGTAAATCTTTTGTATACACACATGCTTACAGGCATGTGACACAAATCTTAAATTAGATCCAGTGCAGTCATTAAAAAAAGGAGAGGAAAAAACCCCACAAACCCTTTAACAAAAGTATCAGATGTGCCTCCTGATTTCACTGCTGTTAAATTCTTTGCTTCTTTGATGAGGACTTCTAATATGCCTCCAGATGGCAGATGAGACTCTCCTTTTTTTCCTTTTTTGAAGCCTCTCTTTCCTAAGCATAGAAAAACGTGGCAAAATTACAATCAGAAATTATGTATACACTGTAAGACTGATTTAAAAATGTGAATTGTCTTGGCTAGATTTTTAAAAGTAATTTATTGCAATGGGATTAAAGCATTCCTTATTGAGGCAGGGGCAGAAAACCACTCCATATTTGATAAAGAACTTGATCAACAGTGAGCTTTTAAGAGAGCAAACCTTGAGCAAACCTTACTACTAATAGAGGGAATATCACCTGTCATAAAAAAGAAGGAAGGAAAAGAAAGAAATTTAATCTATCAAATGCAAATGCTAACAAGCAATACTGTCACTGAGACAGTGATATACCTGCATCTGGTATATCCATGTGCACTCAGGTGCTAGCCAGTGATTGCTCTCACTTCCAAGGATTGCTGTTCCTCATGCTAATACAATGCAAAGAGATAGTAACTCTTCTCCCTTCATTGCTGATGAAAATAATGGCTCACCCTAAAGAACTCAAGTAAGATTTTACAGGACTAAATTGCAGCAGTAATACAGTAAGACTGAGCAGAGGAAAAGCAGTGTGAAAAAGGGTGAAAATGAGGAGGCAGATTAAGGTGAATTAAGCATGAAGAAATAAGTGAGGTCTATTACTTGATCAGCTAAACACTGTATATAACTAGCTGAAAAAAGAACTCTCAGACTACAATGCAGACAATTTATTTCTCTGTGGCTGCCCTTGATCACGTTACCTAATGTCTGGATTTTTTTTTTTAAATTAAGTCAGAGCCATGCATCAACCATTGACTGCACATCCCTCTTCCTTTCTCTCTCCTCAAGTTCAGTGTAAGAGAAAAGGGTGAAGCAAAAGAGCTTGAGCAAGTTGGTCTTGTGGAAGGTGTCCCTGCTCACGGCAGGGGGCTTGGGACTAGATGGTCTTTCAGGTCCATTCCAACCACTTAACGTTCTGTGATTCCATGAATGAGCATATTAAAGTATGATTTAAATTATGATTTATGATTACAATTATGATTTCAATTTCAGTACCATTACTTCACCCTAAGTGAGGATTTTTAATACACCATCACCACATGATTTTTAAAATCATCACTATTAATGTTTGTTTTACCTTGAAACTGCCCCAGAGGAAGCATTAAGTTTCTGTCTGGGGGAATATAACGTAAAACCACTGTCAGTTCTCCTTTGTATTGAAGCCCAAGATCTGTCACAGCCTCCACCTGAAGAGAAAACAAACAAAGCAACCAGAAATCCAGCCAAGGTTAGTCATTCACCTTCTTCTTTGGATGTTAATTCTGTTGAAATAGATCAATATATATATCCATATAGTGTTTTAAACACTTCTTAAACACACCAAGATGTACCAGCCCATTTTCAGATAATAGGACATTCCAAATTGGAGGCAATCATGTTTTAGAAAACTTTCTGAGCTAGGGAATGCAAGTTCTTAGAGCAATAAACCCATGTGGCATTAGACACTGTTCAGTGAACACACAGAGGAGAGAGTTATCTAGCATGAGTAAGTGAAAAAAACCAACAGCAGAAAAACCCCTCAAACTTATTCCTGAGTATAAAAACAGTAACTGATTTAAGCTGATAGTCATCCCTTATTTCCACCAGTCAGGATTTAAAATGTAATTAGTTTCATGTATTTTAGAGAAGTCACTCCTGAGTCACTCTTTGAATAGATGTGTGGGGAACAAAGGTGAGGGAGAGGAGAGTGCAGCTTTGAAACAGAAAAACTTCTTAAAACTGTTATTCCCAGTGTCCTCTTCCTTTTCTACATGGCTACTATTTCTGCATTTCTACATTTTTTTTTATAAATGTTTAAATTTTACCCAGGAGAATGCAATCGATGCTCTTCAGTCCATCCTTGTTAAAATAATATTAGACCTTCACTGGCAGTGTACTGAACTTCCATTCATGTTGTAAGAAGTTGGAAATTACATTTTAAAAACATTGGATGCAACACAGAGAGATCTAACTTCACAGATGGAGGTGGGACTACTCAGATGCTCTCAGCAACCTGGTGCAGTGAGAGCTGTCCCTGCCCCTGGCAGGGGGTTGGAATGGGGTGATCTTTAGGGCCCCCTCAAACCCAAACCATCCTGTGATTCTGTGATTTCTGTACATGCTTCAGTGCTTAGGTTTGGGTACAAATGAACAAATCTTCCTGATTTCTTTAGAGGGATAAAGGACATGGATAAAGGGGGAGGATCCTCCAGCACCGCTGGAGGCACACCGAGGCACCACAGAAGCCTTTAAAGAACTGTTTGTAGAGAAATGTCTGACCTGTGAATGTATTTCTGTGAGAACTATTCATACTCAGCTTGTTTCCTGACACCTCACAAGGGTCAAAATTCTATTACCAAGAGATAACAAGCAAAAAAAACCCCACCAGGAATTCATGAGGTGTATGCAGAGGGTCAGCAGTGCTTTCACCTCACAGACTCCAGGCTGAGGCACTGGCCACGTTCACTGGGCTAAGTCTGCACCCAAGGATGGGGCAGAGAAAAAAGCAATTTCAGTCATAGCTACAGGGCCCTTTTGTGACTTTGAAGCATTTTTAGAGCAACACAGGCACTGCTGCACTGACTGAGAAAATCAGTCCTGTCTGCCATCAGTGTCCAATGCCAGCTGCTACAACCAAGGACTAAAGAAAACCTGTAGTAAATGGCTGTGGAATAATTTACAAATCTACATTTTGCCAGTCAGGCAGCTCACTTATGGCCTAAGTGCTAAGATAAGATCCTAACTAAGCAAGTTTAGGATCAAATTTCCAATAAAGGCACGAAAGGTTATTTTTTATTTAGTTCTACTAGTGGACAAGCAATAGTGTAAGTCCTAATGCCATAAAAATTTGTCAGCCTCTGCCCCAAACCCACATTTAACATGACTCTATACTCTGTCCCTTCTTTAGCCACAGAACTATTTCCTCTACTTTTTCTGACATAACCACATTCCTCTGGAAAACAGATCTCTCAATGCTCATAGAAGAAACATGTCTTCAGGTCTCCAACCTTTTCACTCAAGCAGTTAAATGATTCATGATAAAACAAACAAAGCACTGTAATAAATCCCAGAAAATGTTTGATTGCCATTCCTCCATTCCTGTTTCTATCAGGAGTCCATATTGGAGAACAGTCTGTATTTTGCATGGGTGTTAACCCGTGCCTCATTTTTGTTAATTCAAAAAGCAATAATTGATTTTTTTTTTAGATATCATCCTTGCTGATCAAAAATTTTAGCAGTGTTTTAAGTTTAGAAACATTATTGGTAACAACTTTGGAGGCAGACAAGACCAATTCTGTGTTTGCTTTCTTTGACAGTAAAAGAGGTAATTTAAAAATCCTTTTAACGGGTTTAGAAATAATCAGCTACCACCTTCCAGTTGGACTGGCTGAAATGCTTAGTGCTTCATTACTTATTTTCCTGAGCAGGAGAGCTTCATTACTTCTTTTGGTTATTTTCCTGGTAGAATTAAAATAAATTACCTAGAAATTAATTACAGAGCAAACAGATCCATATCCCACCTGACTGAAAGGCAAAAATTAAACACATCTTCTGAAACCCAAAAGATAATATAATTTCCTTAAATGTAATAAAATCATCTAGCCAATCTTGACAATATTAGCTGCACACCTGATATTTTTTTTGCAATTAGAAAAATACACTTTCTTAAATCTAAACCCCTGGAATTCCTGGGGATTATGGCTGCTTCAGGAGCAAGCAGGACAGAAGCCTTTAATCCTCTAGTTTACAACAGCTCTTTGAATCTCTTCCAAAAATAAACACCTTTGCCAAAGCAGGGTGGCCCTGGGCACAGAAGTCACCCCACCCTTCCCTAAGTGCAGGGCATGCTCTGTCACAGAGCAGTCAATTTGCTGGCTGAGCATCCTTACCTTGTGCCTTTCTAGTTAAGGTGAATGAGAGATTAAGAAGTTGTTTTGTCACATCTGAAAGGTGTAAAGCAATTTGAACTGAAAGAAATAAAGCTTGTTTCTTTAATAACCTCTTATGGGTTGGATAGGGGGAATGGTAGGAAAGTTCTTTGTTTTATGTGCTATTTTAAAATATTAATGTATTTACTAGGTTGTTTTTTATTGGAGTTTGTAACAGGATGAACTTATGGTTTATTTATAAGCTTTTTTTTTGTTATCCTATTTAAGTAGCCAATCATACGTGAAATTTTCATGAAGACTTTAAAACCAGTAAACTTTTACTGAATTAAGAATAAATAATTTGTTTTTATTGTCATATTAGACACTTATAAAGTCGTGCTTTATAAACAAGCTCCAAAGGAAAAAATAACTAACTCTTGCTAAATTTGCTTCACAGCACTTTCACCAGTCCTGGAAACCCTTACCTTGGGCTGCAGCACAAACCACTCATCGCCCTGACTTTCAAAGTTCCAGGAATCAAATGGAATTTCCACTTCCCCAAGGAAGCTGTTACGTCCAAATCTGTCATAGTGCCAGACAGAAACCTGTAGGGTCCTGGTTTCCAGCTGTGAGTGACTGATGACATACTACCAACAGAAAAAGAGAAAAAGAAACTCTCAGAATAAGCAGAAATAATATTTTCCACGGAGCCTTTTATGGCTCTAACTCAGTTTCACCAAGCCCAGAGCAGTTAACAAATGGAGCATGAAAGAGAGATTTGTTTTCCTTGCAAGCAAGATTGATCCAGCCAGAAAACTCATAATGTTAATGTGAAATCTTTCTTTGCTGTACACATCCAGTGATGATTTATGTTACTATCACTATTGTGGCTTTTTTTTTGTGTTATTTATTGAGTATTTATGACTACAAAGTAAATTATGATGCTTACAAATATGATCCTGTTAATTCCCTGCAAGTTTGTGTAAAAGAAGCAGATCAACATCTAGGTTGATAAAAAGAAGAAACCCCACTGGTTCTTTCATCCCTAAAGAGAGTGTGCTTAACACTGCTTTCCAGAAAGCAACCTCTCATTTCCAATTTTCTCTTTGTAGCTTACAAAAACTGTTCTGAAAACACATACAGCAGCATCTGCAAGGCACTCACTGAGCCTATCAGTAACCATTGTTGGTTTGAAAGCTATTAAAAACTCATGTCTAGCTATTAATATATCAAAGCTATTAAAAAACTGGCATTGTAGTCTAGCAAATACACAGAAAATTATAAACATCTGGAATTCTGGCTCTGCATGCTCTACTTTTAGCAAAAAGCCCACTATTTCCCTGACATTCACCCTTCTCCTAGTGTTAGCTGAAGAAACCCAGATGTCTTATTTTTGCATCAGGAACATTATCTGGACATAGACAAATACTCTCCAAAAGCTGAACCAGTCAAGTCAGCTGGTTAATTATGTGCAGATATATGTACAATGCCTAACCCTAGATGCCAACTGTTCCACTGTGAGAAACCTCATATTCTGCAACAATGGAGTAAAGGTCAAAGAGGGAAGATAGAAGACAGATTTAATTCCTTTTCTTTTTTTTTAGGGATTTTCAGTTGGGATACTCGTGTGCCTAGACAAGGAACAACTCTTCCTTATCTGGGCACATTTCAGGTCACCCCCTTTTGTTACAATCCATATTTTTGAGATACTTCTATGTCCTGTCTTCACCCAGCAATTATGTTTAGTGCTATACTACTTGATAAATTAAGTCTTATACTTTATTTTTTCCCCAGTTCAGGCAAGCCTTAATTTTACTCTATACTGTTTAAAAATGAGGCTTTAAAAAGTCTTTCCCTTGGCAAGCAGCATGGCCAGACAGAGCACGTGAGCCTGCAAAATGGTTTTGTAGCCAGGCTAAGCCAAGTACACCAGCCAGGGAACATCTATTTGCCTCTATTATAGGAAACTTATTTAAAACTTAACTGAGTCTGAGAAAAAAAAATTCAGGAGAAACTAAAAAGAGTTTCTGGTTTCATGGTAGCCTGCTGGATAACTCCTTTCAATTGATGGGAAAGGGAATCCTCAGGAGCCTTGAGGTCAAGAGGCCAGAGAGGCAGTGGAGGGGCAGCAACCCCACCATTCCCACCTGCACCACAGAGCCAGGGAGGTGAATAAGCAGCTGGTGAGGAGCTCAGAAGGGTTCAGCCTCTCTAGTGGGGGTGGGTAAAGGGCAAGGAAGGAGAAAGCTGTGGGCACTGTCCTCAAGCACATCAAGGCCCTTGCAACTGAAAATGAACTTCACCACAGGTTTTTAAGAAGATAAATAGTGAAGCAGTTGCTGACATTTTCTTATCAAAGTTAGTTCTGCTTTAGAAATAAGTTAAACCTTCCAGAAGAATTCAGATCTTACTGCAAAATGTTATTTTCTCTCCTAAATCAGTTAAATGGGAATTTCTAATCTAGCTTTATTTCAGCATCAGGCATATAAAATCTTTAAGGTGCTTTTAACAACTCTAAGCTCAGGCTAGATGGGAACATCAACAATTTTGAAAGAGATCTATGGAAACTAATGGAATTTTTAACCGTAAAGGAGCGAACCAAAGAAAACCACTTCCTTAATGCTGAAAGCCAGAAATTGCAGCTCATATGTTTACTAGATGCTTTTGCTTAAACACCTTCCCTTTTGAGGCATTTCTTCCAAGTTCTAATCCCTGTACTGGAACACATATAGAAAATACCTGTGAGCACAAGTGAAATATTCATCAGAGCCTGAGGGAGAGACTGTTCTCACCTTCAGTGTCTCATTAAATTCCGGGTTGGTGCTGTTACTTTTAATTTTGGTCTTGCGCTTACTTTGGCGGGACTTATCAGGCAGAAGGTAGGCTTTGACATATCTGCAGAGCAAGGAGCAAAGGATTAGCAAGGAATATAAAAAATCCAGTTTGAGCAAAGACCTGACACTGCTGCATCAGCAACACGTATGAGGAAATTAATTTTTGCAGTATAAGGAGTCTAAACATATAACAGAGAATATGTAAAACACTGAGAGGTATGGCCCTTATCTACAAACATAGTGCTGTAAGTCAGATAAGATCAGAATAACAAAAGGCAGAGCTAAATTAATTTATTTATCCTCAGAAATGCAACAAGCTTTCCTAACAATTTCCCTTTTGCCATATATGATTACCAACTGGTCATATGTGACAAACATATACTACAAATACAAGATAATTTAAAAATTCATCATTTATATACCATAAATTAATCATGATTGGAGACACTAATTGTTACTTTCTGATGAGAGAGTTTACATATTATGCTGAACATTATAGTGAGAAACTCAGAAAACATGGTACTTGCAATCTGTGTTTATGGGCACATGGAAACAAAGTTATTTCCATTAATCCTTGCCTACAGAACCTCACTCCTCTCACATAATTCAGTTTTGATAATAGAAGTAAAAGAAATTCAATGCTGCCTGCCTATTCTTTCATATTTTTTCCCTTTTACTATCAAATAGGTTGGTAATTTAAACCATCTTAGTGTTTCCCCAGAACAGGTCCGTGTTGCCTTAAGAAGCACACAGGAAATGCCCTTCCCACAGGGAACCCAAACCCAGCCATCACCAAAATGCTGCTTGTACCAACTGGATCCCGTGACTTCCCAGGCCTGAATCCCAAGCCCTGGGTACGTCAGGGTGGGGTGTGGTGGGGGACACCCCTTGCAGGGCACGAGGAAATTCCTCTCTGTGCTTACGGATCGGTCCTTTGCTTCCTCTCATCTGCAATGGCCAGGTTCCTGCAGCTCTTCACCAGGATGTTGAGGGCACCTGTTTTGTAGATGTAGTTGATACTGAGGAGGATTTCACCGCTGACCTTCACGTTGCCATAGTCACCAGTTTCACTGTACACACTCACCATGCTGTTAATGCTCGTCTGGAGGGGAACAGAAAAAGGGCTCAGAGCCTCAAATACTTCACTCTTTTCCAAAATCTGCTTTTTTAATTTTTTTTTTTCCTAAAAAGCTATAGCCTTGCAATATTCTCACACTTTTTAGGATTTGCTATGGAAGCAGATATGTCATAAAATAGAATTGCCATGATTTGATGTAAAGGGAATAAGAAATGTAGTTAATAGTAGTTTAAATGTCTAGACAGATGATTTTCCATGCAAGAGTCAAACCTATTTATAAACATGACTAAATCTAAATTACCACCTTTTAATTAATGTATGAACTGAAAAGCAGACAGGCTACATAAATTGTAAGCTCATATAAGTTCCAAGCAGAAAAAAAGAAATTAAAAAATCACTTCTCTGGCTCAGCTGGTCACTTCAGTTTTACTGAGTCTCATAAGACAACTGCTGACAGAGCCCTTAGGAAAACTTACACAGATGCTTCCCATAAGGGAGATAGTATAAAACCATGTTTACTTAAAGTGGCACCTGTCTCTCATTAACAATTCTAAAAGAAGGAGCAAAATTCAACCCCCACCCCATTGCTGCAAATTTTGCAAAGTCAAAAAATTTTATCAATAATACCACCATTTTTTCCACTACAGCATAGTATATCATCCCTCAATTCCTCTTCGTCACATTCATAAAATGTAGAGTACTGTTATGAAGGTTCCCTCTTCCAAAAGTTTACAATTAGGAAAGAACTGAATATTTTTTAAAGAAAACTGGAGAAATATGCACACTGCCAGAACCAAAAGCATTTGAGAACTCTGGTGCACATTTCCTTTTGAGTCACTGAACAAGATTGCTCCAAAACATATATAAACCACCTAAATTCTGACACATAGGAACCTTGCAAGACACACAGTTACAGTCTTCAACAGAAAGGGAGAAAAGAGAGAGAAACCTGAAAAGTAAGCTAGAGCAGAGGATTCAGGAGAACTCACAGTATCACCATCTGCTTCGGGAACATTTAAATATGTCCATTTTCTGTCAGAGCCTTCTGGGGAGTTCTTTAAAGAAGGCAGTGCAAAAGATCAAGAGAAAAGAGCATTAGACTGCTGCAATAAGAAAGAATAAGTGCAGTGAGAAATCTTTATAGAAAGGTAAAGGAAGTTTGTATTGCAAAGCCATAGTGAGAAAGAAAGAAAAAGGTGTCACCAAATCAGAGAAATGCTGTGTTTTCCATACATGTCAAGTATTGAAAGATGCATGGTTCAAAGTAATTACATAGAAATGAGGTAACCTCGTATCAAAATAAACAAGTTATATTTCAGAACAGTAGCTCAGCAGGTTTGGGTTCATGTTGGATTACATTTGAATTTGTTCTCATTTACATGTCCATGTGCATGTCAATCCTCCCTGGAGGCAGTGAAAAGCTAAACATTCCTCTCTTTGCAGCATCAGTGCCTTTGTAAGAAAGGGCAGTTTCTCTGTGGAGTTCATAAGAATAAATGACAATTGCACTAAAATGTTGAAATATGTCACTCTCTGGGAAAAAAAATACAATAATTCATTATTGGGGGGGACACATTTTCCCTCCTCTGCCTGCTAGAGCAAGATCTCACCAGCTGTGTCTTGATCCATCTCCTTCCTGGCCAGCTGCAGGGAGGAGCACAGTCCAGGGAAAGAGAGAGATTTGGTTTGTGACAAAACCCAACTCTCTAACCACCCTGCCCAAGGCCCCTGCAGCACAGAAGGCTCAAGGGATAAACAGTTCTGTGTCAATGTGGTAAACAACAACAGACAGGAAAAAGTGTCCTTTATATAAGCAATTATTACCCATAAATTTAATTTTACACCCCATGTAGGAAAAATAAACAGCAAAAAAAAAAAAAAAAAGGGGGTCTTGATGTATTTTTGCTGGCGGGCTTTATCCTTAGTTAAGAAAAAAAAGAAAGAAAGAGAGACAGAAAAATTGTTGTCCTTTTAATCCTTTTTATAATTGTCTGAAATTCCATTAACTGGACTGGTTAAAATTACTGGAGAATTATCAACACATACCAACCAATGTGACATATTTCCTCCAATTTCTAACATGCCTTGAGCTAAATTCCAGCCTTTACCATTTATACATTTCCACCTCTAAAATACACAAAAATATCCTTTTACACTGTTAGGGAACTTAACCAGTCCAATATGTGCTAAAAAGTGCCTAAATTATCCCTGCAACAGTTTGTATGCCCACTTCAGAAAAAAACCCCAAGGTTATACCTACACAAGGAGGTGGATGAGTTGTTTTCTACTCCAAACACTTCTCTCTCTAATCTAAATACTTTTTTCCTCAACCTTTATGTAAGCAGGCAGCAAGAGATAAATGGCTAGGGGAAAAATAAAAACCATGACAGAAGGTCTGAAACAAATAGATGGTCCCTGACTCTTGAATTTATGCAAACACAATTTCTGAATTGCTTGCAAACCACAAAGAAAATGACACTAATTTAGTAGAATTTTATATACTTCACTTTTTGCCCCCACTCCCAGACTCTGTTCTGTAGCATTTACACTGGACATTGCATACACTACATGTAAAATCCCAAAGAAAAATGCTCATATTCCTGTTTAGTAAGTAGCAAACAACATGTGAAGGATGCAGCGTCTCATTTTGATACCTCACTAAGAATTATATTTGGTTTGCATCATATCTTATTGCTGCACTAAAGCACTGGAACATTTTAGTGTGACTGATGTGGTGGGTCTTGACAACACCACATAAATATGTGGGGGATGAAGGATGAAGAGAAAAGTAAACTCACAGTTCATGCAATAGCATTGAGGAAACACAAAATAAAAGCCTAACGCTGAGATACAGTTTCTCTTCAATGTCACTTTCCACTTCCATTTTTGCTCATTCATGTTGCAGGTGGATTTCAAGTGTCTTTTATCCTTTTTGAAATTTATTTCTTTCCCTCAAATATTCATGGGAAGGGAAGGGAAGGGAAGGGAAGGGAAGGGAAGGGAAGGGAATCATCCAGTTATGAGTCTACTGTACATTAATAACATTATTTCAATGTGACTTAATAATTAACTGTCATTTGACAGCACAGGATAAAAAACTTACTGTGCAAGAAGGCTCAAAGGCATAAAACAATCAAAGTGAAAGTAAAAATATGATGGGGAAATGTTAGCAACACACTTAAGGGGAATGAAGAAATGAACCTGTAAAATTGCCCTTCTTTTGCAGGGAGAAGCAGCTGGCCATTCACAACTTTGCCATTCACATTGCACGCAGTGACATTAAAAATCATGTCATGATGAATAAGAAAAAACAGGAGCATTGAGATGTGAGATTATCTCAAACCTACAGCACTGGAAAAGCTGCACTTTGCTTAAGAGAAAGGTCAGAGGGAAATCCACAGCAAAGGACAAAGCCCAACACATGGACAGAATGCTGTCTGAAGCACAGAGGGAAGGATCTCTAAATGCAGCTCCTTAATTAGTGGCCTAACACAGAAAACACTAAAGCCCCTGCAACCCTCCCATCAATATTCAGAGGAAATGAAAATTATTCTGTGTATAAAATCTCTGGGACCAGCAAGCACTGGAGGCTGTGAGCCACTGCCAGGCTTGGCTAAGGGGGTGTAATTAGCCCAGTGTCCACAGGCTACAGGTGCTCAAGTCTGAGGTGCTGTGGGCTGCACTCTCTGCTGGGTCTCTTTCTGTGAACTACAGAAATCAGAGGGGAAAATGGTCTGACATGGCCAGATCTAAGACATCAAAATGCTCTGTGATGTTAATATTCTCAGCCCTTCCTGCTCCCCATGTAAGCCAAGCTTAAGTTCAGCCAACTCCATTTCTTTGGGATCAAGAACTTTACTGGGGATTCCCTTGGCCTTGCTTGCACAGAGACTAATGGGGGTGCAATCTAGAAAGGACAGTTCTTTGGTTATCGTCATAGACCTAATTTTCCCCTTCCTTTTAGTATTCAGACTCATCTTTCTTTATCCTCTTCAGCACTCACACACTCTACATAGAGTTTGTTGCAGCTTTGTGCAGTCCAGAGCTATTCTTAGACACAAGCCATAAAGAAGAGTGGCCAGAGAAGACATTATTAGTTGCCCACAGATCCCAAAAATGAGATACACAGCAGATAGTAATAAACTAGACATCTTAAAGGCTGCTTTTATTATCTATTTTCTTTCCCAGTGAATAACAGACTGCATAATGAACAGCAGAAGGCTTCTTATACCAGTTTTGTTGCTACCATCAGGTGCAGCTACCCCTTTATTGTCACCAGCCTAGTCCCCAACGACCTCCCTCCTGCAGTAAAGGGAAATACTTTCCAGATGTGGGTGGCATAGCAATCATGCCATGAAGAATGAGGGAAACTGTGTTGGGGTTGGACAGTGATTCCATGGAAGTGGGATGTATGCAAACACACAGACAAATGTTTTTGTCCCAAGAAACAAAAAAAATCAAAAAGTGGTTTGAGAAGGAAACTGCCCCCCCCACAGCCCCACAGCCTTGTTCTCTTTGTTTCAATTTAATTAAGATCAAGTGCTCCTCTACAAAGCTGAGCAGTCAAACACTGCAAACACCTCTGGTTTGCCTCTGGTTTGCCACGTGTAAGCTTGATCTGAGGAAGTCTGCTAATGAGTATGCAAAAGAGTTTTCTCTCTCCATGCCCTGCAGAGAACAGCATTTTAGCTTTGAACAGTATTAATAATATAAGAGAAAGTCTATTTGAATGTTAAAATATGTTTCTCAAGTGTGGAATGGAAGATGAATGTGATAAGTGGTATGAAATAAATTCCTTTCTGGAGGATATATGGTCTTTTGTGGAAGGACAATTCATGTTTTCTACTCAAGATCTTACTGTTGATAATCCACTTGTCATATGTTCATGTTTTCTTGGACAACAAGAGGCCACTATGTCATCAATATCTTCTTCTGTTTCATCCAGATAGCCCTAAATGACAAACAGGCATTTTAGTTGTGTTCTGCACTGTATTTGGTCAGCCTGTCAGTTAATTTTGGTTCACAAGTTTTCCACTTAAGGAAGATGGTGCTGGATGCACTCAAATCCTGTTCTGTAGAGGAATTTTGGTCCACATTTTCCACATCTTTGCACAGACACAGAGCATAAGGGGAAGAGACAGCTGTGGTTTCAGACTCAATTGTTAAAGAACTGAAAATCTTCACACATACATTTCATGTCTTGTATCAAGCCAGTTGATAAGCATTGAAAAAAATAATTAAATGTCTGTATTGTATTAATAAGAAAAAAGTAGAAAATCAGTAACTGCACAGCTTCATATAGATGCTTTGAGTTAATAAGACTGAAATTTAGCATCTTTAACCTATATACAGAAAAAAAATCATCGTTTAAGCACAGCAATGAAGTTAAATCTAAACCAAATCTTTAGATGTGATTGATGGTCCTAATGGGACTCTTACTTAAAATAACAGGAAAAAATACCAGAAGACAATTATAATCCTATTAGGCATAGCTTGGAAATCTCAACCTTATGGCAGGTATATTTTGAAAGACTTTGTTTTTAATTTTAATGGAAGTCAGATTTTCAATTTCCTTATATCTGCTTTGCAGCTATAAGAACCTTACCTTTTGACCTATCTTATTCTCTATTGCTTACTTGCTCTCACTCTTTGAAACTAAACAGAGAAATACTGTATTCAAATTCAGGAGTCTCAAAAACTCCTGTGCTAATCAGCAAAGCAGAGCAGGAGAAATGCTGCTGGAGAGTTGAATTCACAGTTTACATAAAAAAATTTGCAGCACATTTGCCATATTTTACATAAAACTAGCTGTTACATCTCTTCTCCTTTGCTCCAGTGACTGAACTGATATGAAGCCACCTAAAACTGATTTTCTATTACTGCTTTCCAATTGTTACTGCATATGTAATATTGAGCAGAGGGAAATCAGAACAAGCTATCACCAAAATTTACATACTGAAGAAAACAGTTTCATGTTCTTACCATGAGCTTGCTCTGCTGGTCTCTTACCTTTCTAATCTGTTGAAGGCACTGTTTGCACCCCACAGAAAAAAAAAAAAAAGGAAGTAATAGATGTCTTATACTAAATGAAAAGAAAAATCCTTGGAGACCCAGGCACAACAGCAACAGAGCAAACTATTTCAGGGAGGCAGACAGCTGAATCATTCAACAGTAAAACCTCCCAAAATCCCAAAATAAAAAGAAAAACAAAACCGAAACACTCGACCCGTAATTTCTACTCCCTTCATTGAGATCGGATGTCAGGTGATGTAGTCTGGTTTCAAATTTGGAACAAGAATACAATTTTCTTACTTGCGAATGGAACAGGAAGAAGCAATTCTATACATGAAAACTCTTTCCTTTACACTGTTGTATGCATGTGAACTTGAAAATAAACAACACTATGTTTTTACTGCAAAATAATGAAACACAGGGGGGAAAAAAGTAAGGCAACATTTTCAGATTGGGGTGTTTCAGATCTGGACACTCAAATTCTAACATTGCTTCACAGAGTCCTAACAACTGTGCTGAATACCAATTTTTGTCTGCAAGGCGAAATCTAAAACTTAAAAAGAAAGGTTAATATTTAAGTTACACTCTTAATTTATTTTGCACCACAATGATTATATTTCTCAGGAGGTGTTACAGAATTGCAACTATGTAATTGGTTGGTGTTATTAGCTTATTAAAGTTAGAGCTAGTAGGATATTAATCTCATGGTTTCCAGTGGGGACTATAAAATGCACATCATCCAATTACTCCTAAAAAAGCAGCTGAGCATGTAATGAAAGATACTTGGTCAGGAATTCAACACACACCTCTCTAGAAAAGGTGCTCACACTTGAAGACAACACTGAATTTAGCTGGTTCCCCATGCTCCTTGATAAATCTGTACCAAGTGGGTTTTGGGGCTTGTCCCTTTTCACTATCAAAAGCAATACTAAGTTAGAGAAGCAAAATTTCCATTCAATTTTCCATCTGATTTCTCTGTATTGGTAATGGGTTTCCCTGATAAAGGTGGGAGCAAAGTAGCTAAAAGCCTTTTCCCATCCTTTCAGCTGATAAATTCCAACAATCTGCATATCCTATTAACATGTGGCATCTCCCATACCACTGCTGTCAGCTCCCATCACCCAGGAATAACAGACTGAAGGACCTCAGCTAGAAAAAAAGGAAGTACAACTCCAGCTTTTCTTGGGCTGCAGGAGCTGTTGTTACCATCATCAGACACCTTTCTTTTTGTCTCTTACATGCAAACATCAAATAAACTAAATTCCAGCAGGAATACAGCTTTTATCTCAAACCACCGTATCCATAATGAATATGGGACAAGACTCTGAAGGACTCCTGTGAGACAAACTACCCTAAATGAATATGGTAACACAAAAGCTGATGAATGTAATCAATTCATTTCATAAGGCAGAGAAAGCGAGGATATGGGTAAAATCAGAGATCTGTGACTCCTATTATGAATGAATTTTGAAGGGGAATTAGCACCAGACTCCAGAGCAGCTAAACCAAGGTTATGCCACAAGAGAGGTCTCCTGTGCTAACAAAGAAGCTACAGAGTTGCAGAGGTGCAATCTGAAATTTCATTCAGTCAGCAAGAAAGAAATACAAAACAAAATCTCTGATTAAGAAGAGAAAATTCAAAGAACGGAACACCTCTCTGGATTTGTCATCTCCGGCAGCTGCCTCAGAGAAATATCTAAGTTGTAACTGTCAATTAGAGCAGAGAACAGATATAAAGAAATATAAAGTCTGCTTTTTTTTATTTTGTGCTTTTCTTCTGCAGTATTTTTCAGCTTCTTAAAAAAGAATGCATCCTTTTTCTCTATTACAATTTAAAAATAAACCACTTATTTTTTAAGTTTTTCTTCCACCAACACCTGACACACAGGAAGGTCTTTTGTTAATTCCTCAAAGATTAACCCAAAGCAATGCTGCAGGCACATTCTTTGCTACTAATGCAAGAAAAGATGGAAATCCCAACACATGATTTTTTTACCAAGACTCAGATTTCAACACCACAGGAAGGGGAGACCTCTGCCATGGCCAGTGGTCTTCTGGAAAGAGCAGATGGAAGGCAGGACTACAATGACAGGCAAAATACATAAACTACAAGCACACATTTGGAAACTTTAGAATAAACTGTGATTACATGAAGAATTATTTAAATAACTTTTCCCCCCTCATGCATATTTAATAAGCTTGGATGTTCCTTTATAGCATTTATGCACATCTGCAAATTTCCTGTCTTGGATATGTGCATAAGAGGAGATGGAAGTTGTGAATCACTCAGGAAAAGCAGTCCATAGAATACACAAAAAACAGGCATGGAGATGTATGGAAGAGTCAACAGGAAGATGAGGCAAGCAACCTTGCCAAAACAAAGTTGGGTCTTCCTGCTAAAAATACAGATAAGTGGAAAACCAAACCAGACAAAGATTAAAGCCTTTAAACTATGAACTTTCTTAGCATCAAAATTAAAACTTATATGAATTAACAGAATTTTGGAGCATGTGCAATTTAGTGCCTGGAATTTATTTTCAGGCTAGGTTTTTTTAATCTGTGAACTCAAACACCCAGCAAATTAACAACAAATTGGAACCAGGACTGTTCATTGAAATAATTCTACAGCAAACATACTCAGAAGATGACACTATTAAAAAACTCATTAAATATCCCTGAAAGAATGTCCTGCCTTACCCATATTTTATATAGATACACATACAGTCCTGATTTAATTGGTCCAAACAAACAGAATTTCCACCAGATGAACATTTATATATTTATAACTCACCAAATCCTGATCTAAGGCACTAGGTACAGATTTGCTTCTTATGCTCAGGGTATCCTCGTTTCCTTCAGAGAAAGATTCACTCAAATCCATCTCAGATCGGCTACGGTCTGGGAAAAAAAACAATTTAAATGTTTTCTATAGTTTGTACAGAAATATTCCATTTCATCTTCCATACAAGTATTGTCCCAACCCCAATGGTTTTTTAACAACAAAAAAAAAATTAAAACAATATTTCAGTTATCTGTCAAATCTATGGCAACTGAACACCACTATGATAAATGGAGAAATATGCTTTCTGATGCTGCTCATCCTTCTGGGCAATAATTTTACCCCTGTACTATTTGTCTACTGGGATTGTCTTCTGTGGATGATACCATAGATCATCAAGATTCTGACTTTCTCTGGTAGGCCTGCTAGCCTGGAATGTTGCAAAACTCACTGTCCAAGTGTCCAGTGATTGTCACATCTACCACCACCACTAAAATCTCCCCAGCATCTGCATCAGGATCAAGCAGATGGGATACAGAGGGATGTAGAAAGTACTTCTGTCATTAACAGTGTTCCTGCTGCAGAAATTAGGAGGAAACAGTCTCAAGAGCTCCAGAAGTTTCTCTCAGTCCAACAGGTCTCTCATCCACTCTATAGCATAAAACATAGAAAATCTTTCTCCAAGACCACTTCGTCCTCCCCATATAAGTCTTTTGTGTGACTGTTTCAATATATTTAGAGAGAAAAGAGGGGGAAGAGATTACGTTTAGATCCTGCAGGTAGGAATCTGAAAGGTTTTTAAATGTTCATCTTCTACTAGCTCTATAGCTGATGTGGCAGGAGAGGTCACTCTCCTGAGCTTAGTGTCCTTTGAGTTTTGCCAAAAAGACAAATGCAGAGTCTGAGGCCTATTCCCAAGTTTCCTGTAGTTTTGCTCAGCATCCACCTGCTTTGGTAACATGAGGTCAGCTCTTATCTACCAGGAAAGCTTTTATTTTGCAAGGTAGCAGGAACAGGAGAATTTTTACTTCCTAAATAAGTAGCCGTCTGTAACATCTGAAATGTCTGAGGTAAAGAGCATTGCCTCCTTGGATTAACTCTGTGGGATACACCTCTAGGTTTCTGCTTTGGGCTAAATCCAGCTACAATAAAGTGAGTCCTGCTGTGTTTCAGAGAGGAGCCTGTAAAGCCAAACCACTCCATCAGCCCTGCAGGAAGCCAGCTGAGTGCCTGGGGGAAGCAGAAGAGTGCAGGATGCTCCTGCCTCCCATTTCAGAGAGGAAAAGGAGGATCTCCATCCACTACTGCCAAGTGGCTGTGACAGCACCTTCCTGTGGAAGCCCTTTCTACCTACCAGTCTCCAATGAAATGACGTAAATTACAGATGGATTGACTCATTCAAAGTATCACATATAAAAATGAACACACAAGAAGTCTGTGAGAGGCTTGTTTTCTGACCACACATTGTCTCCCAAATTTTCTTCTGGGAAAAGTGTGTGTGAAAAGTAATGGCAGCAGCAGAGTAATATTATATACTTTCATATTCATAGTAGTATTTCATAAAATAGGCCACACAGGGAATGATGGAGCAACATGCAGTTGTGAATGTAACTTGTATTGTGAATGACTTGTAACAACTCTAAGAGCATGTGATTTACCTAACAATAATGTTGTACCAATGTTTCTGGGGTAAGGATTACCATTTTTTAATGTAAAACTTGTGAAGAGGTATGAACTTGATTAGTAAAAGGAAAGTGTTTTCAGAATGAACAAATTTATGAAACTAACATTTGATCTTTCAACATGTTTTAAGAGCAAAAGGAGCAGAGTCACAAGAATGGGGAAAATCCTCTGATAATAAAGGCTGTCAGAAAGAAGAAAAAGACTTAATACTTGCCTGATGACAAAGATATCCTAGAAACTGCAATGGAAGGTGTTCCAGATGGTTTCCTGCAGTGCTTCTTTACTAAATCTTCAGGTACACTTTCACTTGCTGGAATAATCATGCCATTTTCCAAGCCAGTGTCCTGCCCAAGAGGAGAAATCCACATGCCATAAATACAAAACCCAAGTTAATTCACTATTGGTTTATAAAAGCATAATTTCTATTAGATTGCAGAACTCCAAAGCTCCTTTAACATCCAGTCTGTTACTGAATATATTTAGATTCCAGTCTAATCTGCTTTGCTTAGCACTGATGATGCATAAAATTTGCACAAAGATGCAATTCTTGCTTACATTCTGAGTTTACAGCTGAAGAATCAAAGTAAAGTATCAGGGAAAAGAAACATTCAAATCTATTAGAAGCTCACTCAGCTCAGAAATCAGAAAAAAAAAAGAGAAAAGACAAAACTTATGCGTTTTGTACTAGCGTAATGATTTCAGCTGGGGCAAAAGCAAAATGCACTTGAATTAATTAAATTATGCCAGTATAACCCCTTAAATAAAGCTCATATCCTTGGTATCATTATGACCTCTTGCCTGCCTGTAAAAAAAAAGGTAATAACATAACTCCATCTAAATTAAATGGATTTTTCTAACAAATCTAATGCACTTGAAAACAAGTCTGTCTATGCACTGACAAGAATATAAATAAACTAGTAAATAGTAAATAGTAAACTATTCATTTATTTACAGCTCCCAAAACTACTCTTCATATACACTAACTTATTTTTTTTATTAGGAAAGACAACATATTAGACCAAGTATCTGGAAGTTAGAAAGAAAATTAATGTGTTCAGTAGGGCTCTGAGCTAAACACTCATCTACCCTTTTTCCAAACTTTAATGGTAAATACCTCCCAAGTGGCCTAACAGCATGTGAGAGGAATTGTTCTGCTAAGGTGTTTATCACACATTTTGTGTTATGGAATAATTTATGAAGAGCCCAGTGTCCAAATCCAGAAAAAACTAAAATCAGTTTGGCCTGAATTTCTGAAAGTGCTGGACTTGCAAAGTTCCCCTTAGAAGTCAGTGGGAGAATGCTAGATTGTGCATGCTTGAAGGTCCCATCCTTATTTTACAGCACTTACTCGAGGCTCTAAAGTGCCAAAAAATGCTTATTCCCATCCCTTGTGCCTCCCAGTTCAGAATCTGTAACTCATTATCTAATGCTGGACATCCACAGCAATTTTCAGACAAATGAGAAATTTTGCCAAACCAAAACCCGCATCACTGGTGTCTGTTTGGTTTTGTTTCCTTTGCATTGACAGTGGGAAAGAAATGGTTTGGTGGGGGGAGATGTGTCCTGAGGACTTTTGTTTTGGGTTGGTTTTTTCTTTTCTTTTTAGTTATTCTTAATAAACTTTCTTTATGTTTGCTTGAAGTTTGAGCCTGCTTTGCCTTTCTCCTGATTCTATCTCACAGCAGAAGATGAGTGAACTGGCAATCTGCCAGCACTGAGCCCACCACACTCAGTGGCTCATTGATTGGAAATATTCTAAATTTGGGAAATTCTAGATTGGCGAACTCAAACCACTACGACTGGTAAGAGCACGACGAGCTCTGCTCTAGCAGAGATCTCCATGGCAGAAATGAGGAGAAATCAGGTTTTCTCTGTCAGGCTGCTCCTCGCTGTGCCCCAAACCGCTGTGCCAGGGCAGATGCCAGCGCAGTGTCCCCGTTGGGTGCCAGCTGTGCCCAGCCCAGCGCTGGCCTTACCCCGCTGCCATCCGTGGTCCTGCTGCGAGCCCAGGGAGCCTTGGCTGCACCGCACCTGCCCCGTGCATGTCCTGCAGCAGCCCCTGCACCGCTGCTGCCCAGGGAGAGCGTGCTGCCCCTGCGGTAGAGACAGGAGGAGGGAAGGGTTATTGCTCTGAGCTTGTTCAACTCCTTCAGCAAACCCTGCGAGGAAAGGGCTGTGCTAACTTTGCATGGAATAACAGAGCCCTGGTGGGCTGGGGGATCACCTGGGGAGGAAAAACACGGGCAAAGATGAGTTACAATTGCTTTACACATACAATTGCTTTACACATAGCAGTCACACAGGTATTGTCAGCGCTCCTACCAGAACTGCAGAGGGCCCAAATGGGCAGCTCTTGTCCAGGCTGCAGGAGCTGAACCCTCTTCAATCCACACTGCGTTCACATCCAGCAGCAGGAGAACTCATGCAACCATTCCTACCAGGCTGTTCCATCATTTTCCAGCTTCTTAATAGAACATCCTTTTTCTTTATTACAGTTTAAAAATAAACCACTTATTTTTTAAGTTTTTCTTCCACCAACACCTGACACACAGGAAGGTCTTTTGTTAATTCCTCAAAGATTAACCCAAAGCAATGCTGCAGGCACGTTCTCTTACTGCTAATGCAAGAAAAGATGGAAATCCCAGCACGTGCTTTTCCACCAAGACTCAAATTTCAACACCACAGGAAGGGGAGACCTCAGCCGTGGCCAATGCTCTTCTGTAAAGAGCAGATGGCTGTTCCATTGGTGTAAAAGGAAACTGCAGTAACATGACACTTCTGGACACTTCTACAGCCAATTTAATGCCAGCACTATCTCCAGAAGCTCTAAAATCCTTGTGTATCTGTCTCCATCTATCTACCCATCTATCTCCAGAAAAACACCCACTTATTCACTGTCCTGTTTATGTTGCAATTATTACTCTAGACCAAAACCAGCTGATTCTTTCAACCAATGTAGAAATTTAGGAAGGTTGGACAGGCCTTCTTGGAGGTTTCACATTAGTAAAAGTGACAAAAAATAATCTGTAGCCAGCACACCAGACCCCAGTTGCTGCCTAACATCACCAGAGGTAAAAATTTTTCCATGGAACATTTTCTGTTAGAAAATACTGGTAAACCCATGTGAACAGTGAGGGTTAGAAAGGGTAATCTGTTGGACTTTTTAAACATTTTTGAACAATGAAAATGATTTAAAAATGTGTGCTTAGTTCTTACATCAGTCTGCTATTAGAGAGAGATTTGACACATATTATACATGATAAGTAGACAACAGAAAAACGGTGTTGTGACTATGCCAGGCTTCTCATGGTGGTGGAGTGCCTGTGTAAAAGATTCCTGAAATTCCCACACTATTTCTCCTATAAGTATCCTGACCTGATGCAGCCTCCCAGTGCTGCTTCATTCAGCAGCAAAAACATTTACAGCATTCAGCAGTAAACATTTTTGCTGGAGTAGAAATAAACCAGTAGAAGAGGTGAATTCATGGCCTGGGTTTCCCTGTTCCCAGCTCAATTCTTCTTCTCTTTAACAGAAATATTTAAAAGAATAAGAATTCTCTCTTGATTTCCCTGCTGGTAGGTGAAATACTACCAATTTTGACAATGTTACTCTGGACTTTGGCACAGGACACCAATTTCACCAGGTCAGAATGACATGACAAGTAGAGAAGAAGTTGTCATAATGACTCAATACCCCTAATTTAACAAGTCTTGCTCTCTGGCTCTGGGAAACAGCTAGAAAATGATTATTTATGTGAAAGTGAAGCAAGGCAATCAAACATAAAAGCTGTCTTTATAGCCTACTTCCCTCTTAAATCTTTACAGACAGTTTATCAGCTGCTGAATTCCACCACCCAAACAAAACTATTTTGCTTCATTTATGGTTAACTGCATGATAACTTTCTTGTAGTCTGGCACACAAAAAGAGCTGCACAGACCTCTCACAAGTATCCCTTTGTCCTTATTCTGGTAAAATCTCAGAGAAAGCTACTAATATTGCATAACCTCAGTATTAAGCAGCATGGACACCTGATTCCTGAGGTTTTGTCTCTTAGATCCTTCACTCATCTCTACACTATTCAATGAAAATGCAGAAAACCAGTAAAAATTCTACTTCTGGTCTCATAGAAGTCAGGTATGAGTCTGGTGAGATATAGAAGGCTTAACAAGCTTAGTAGAAAAAAAAAGTGAACTGGAAGGGTTAAAAAAAGCAGCTATCTTGAAAGCTGGATTGGCTGGTAGGTGCTGCAGCACCCAGTGGAAAAATCCAATTATCAACTGTCAAGAAGATTGCCACCATCAGCTTTAGATATATTACAGAACATCTAGAAATTGGGATTTGAATTGTAGGTAACAAAGAGAAGCAAGTTCCTGCTTGAACAAGCAGGTTTATCTGTATGCATATTAAACTCCATGATGTTCTTTTCACCTGTTATCCTTTGCTCCTGCATATCTCTTTGGAGTCTCCCAGAAACACTAGTTTAGAGACAGGAAATTTCTATTAGAACTTACAGAAAATTGTTAATATTTTTTCAATCCAAATTGTAAAATGTCTAGGTGTGTGCACCTGAGCAAAGAATGTGGGTCTATATCCAGTGTAGGCTATCCAACTGAACAAGGGAAAAGTGAGCTGCTTTTTGGCTTCATTTTGAAGGTAAGACATGACAGGAATGTTGCTCTTGGAATTTTATAATGCCATCAGAGGCACTAGCAGAGACTTCTTAAGCCCAGAAAAATGATAAAATAACTGGGACAATAGTCATGGAAAGAGAAGGGCAAACAGCCTTTGAAGAAGGAAACATAAATTATAATCAACTAACATTTCACTAGTAAAGAAAAACAAAGACCTTTAGTTCTGTAACATGAACACAACTCATCAATTGGAAGCCAGAAAACAAAAACAACATACTGACACTGGTCACCAGCTGAACATGAGGAGAGCAAAATAACGTGAGTGGAGATAATTTTTTGGTGTTTCTTGTTTGTTTTATGAACATAAGCTCTGTTTCTCAGACAGCATTTATGCTGAGCACCCAAAGAGACAGAAAGCAGCCCAGGGCACTGGCAGACACCCCCAGGCTGGTCCCAGCAGGAGCTGCCCCAGACCCTGGCTCACCTCTCGGAGCACGGAGCTGATTTGCCACCACACAGATTTGAGCTCTCAGCCTCTGACCCTGGGCTCCTTTCACCTTCATCTTTTCCATATGTAATTTCTCCTTTGGTAACTGCCCTGATAACCTTCCTGTTGAAAACAGGGAATAAAAGATTTTCAAAGTTGTGATGTGCACAGTCCATTAATTTCACCTAACCTATGGATAATTCTGGATGTAAAGGCCAACAGAGCACCAAATCTGGTTATGAAACTGGTTCCTGGGGAGAAAAACATTGTATTTACTACAAACTGCATTTTAAGGCACCAAAACACTAAAATATTCCTTCTATTCAAGCTCAGAACCAAAACTGCCTTTTGTGAAAATTCATCTCTTTTTTGAGGGGGAGTTTATAGTTAGCAAAGTATTTTTGACTAAGTGTGTGTATTTTCCTCTAGAAAATTATGCTATATGTATCTTCTCTTTAGATATTTCTAGAATTATATGCATCAAATACCCCAAACCTGCCATTCCTAAAAAACATAGCGTCACCCCCTTACCTTGCAAAACATGGCCTAATGGGACAGAAATGAATGAAATAAAATTTCACAAAGTAATAGTATTCCTCATGACATTACAAACCACAATAGACTGATAAGTTATCCCACTACACTGTTAGTAGCAGCTGGCCCCAAAAGAGCCTTGCTAAAAGAAATAGACTTACAAGATACATGAATGTGAAACATGAGGGAGGAAGAAGCAAGCCAGGAAGAGGAAAAATAATTAAATATTTCTAAAATATGCCACCAAATATACTAGGAAAAGCAAGCCAAAATCTTGTAGGATTAAATTTCTGTTATGGGGAATGTCACCACCAAGAACATTTCTGTCCACAAACAGAAACAGCAACATTGAAATAAAGAACAAAATTATAAAAAAAATTGTTTATTGTCAATCATTTCCTTGTAAGGGAATATGACTAATTGGTTTGCTTAAAGGATTTAAATGGAAGGAGGATTAGAAAAGTAAACTTTAATGCCCTCTTACAATAACTATCACTTAGCATGACTCAGAGCAAAATCTATGGTCTCTTATAGAGGATTCCCTAGGCTGGTTCTTTTTTCACCATAATTTGAGAGGCCAGAGGCATTCTGATGCTCTTTTTCCCTATAACAAAGAGAGGTAAATCACTGGTGTTAATTTCTGGAGTCCCTGGAGCAGGTAAATCCATGCTCATCTCTCCTTAGAAGTAAAAAACCCGTGGAAAGCATCCACATGCCCTATCTTTAGGATCCCTGATAAAAATGTGTTCTTCCTTTCAACAGAAACAAAGTTTTCCAAATGCCATTGAGGCTCCAGCCATGATATGAACTTCCATCCAGGTTTTCTTCCCATTCACTCAAGCTAGGTCCAGACACCACTTGTGCAACCCCACAGTCAATGCATCTGCCTGTGTCCTGAGAGTGCATGCCCCTCAAAGGGCACAGCCAAACTGGGGTTAAACCCTGCAGGATGAGCAGCAGCAGCTCTGTTTATTCACTGTCACATAAACACTCTTAGGCTGTACTTGCACAGCTGGAAGCTCCAAGGAAAACTTGTCTTGTGAGCCAAACTGACCAGTATACATCAGAACCAGGTCCTACAAATACTGTTTTTTGCATTTGTTTCTCCAGCAAGTCTGCCTTTAAGGACACTCTGTGACTTCTGAGTAGAAACAAGAAAAATCCAAAAGTAACATTGACTTTTTTTCTGCTACCGTTATAGCTGAAGGATAATTACTGCTGCATTTCCCAGGAAACAGCAATCTAGTTATGGTAAGTATGCCTTTAAATAAAGGCAGTTTCTAGTCCCAGGAAGTTTGAGGCTGATGTGGAAGACTGGAAAAACTCAAAAGAAAATCTATCCAACCATATACGGCTGGTTTTAGATTTATCCAAAAAAAAAAACCAAAAAAACAAAACAAAACCCAACAACAACCAAACAAAAGGATTTACCCAATTTTTCTAGGTCTGCTAAAGACAGATTTGTGCCCATTTGTGGAGCAGACTGGTACATCTGGCTTTTTTTCTTCATTCTCTTGGGGTTGATCTTTGAATGTTCTTTCATCATCTGTATTGGAAACTGTGTCTGCAGTGGAGGGAGAAAGAAAATAAAAAGTGACCTTCTGCACAAAAACCACAGCACATGTCAAACAACCTACAAAAACAGATAATGAAAAAACTGTGGGGGATCTTTGTAATAAAGTAAAACTTTAGCTTGAGATGTTCCTCATTATCAGCTCTTGTCTTGAGCTACACTTCCAGATTTATCAGTGACAATATTTAATAACAAAAGGACCTGAAATTTAATTTTGAAATGTACAGTATCTTCTGAATAAAAGAATGTTTTCATAATTAAAATGTTTGTTCAACTAGGAGCAAGGTATGGGAGAAATGGCTTAAATATATTTTTCAATATATCTATCAAGTAGCAAATCATGAATCACCCAATCTGACCACTGACATAAAATCAAGAACTTACACACTTGCAAGTTTTATGGCTTTTGAACACAGTGGTATTGGCAAGGTCTGTATTTTCCAAGGAGCATGTTTGCACCATGTATTTTTTCCAGTGGCAGTAAACCAGTCCCTCTCCTTACAAGCCAGGGGATAAAACTGGGCATAAATGCTACATCTGAAACAGACTACCTGTCAGCTTCTGTGTTCAGAGTGAAGGAATTAAATGAGTACAAACCACCCCATTCAGGAAAAGCTATTTCTTCCACCAGTGGTCCTGTGGTACCCTGCAAGGTACCAGAGCAGCTCACACACACCAGGCTGTGCTTGGCCAAGACAGGCAGACAATTTACTGCACCTAAAAGGGCAGGTGCAGCTTGTTTGAGATACCTGGGCAAAAGGAAAGTCTGAATACCAGGTAGCCTGGATATAGCACATGATCCAGCAGACAGCACAGGAGCTCACATTTCTTCTTCAGAGTTGAAAAAGAAAATTTGAGTGATTTTTACACACCACTATCACAACTAAGAGAGCCAAAGGCAGAAAATGACCGGGCTGAGAGCCCTCCATGCAGCCAAACTTCCTGGCAGGAACTGAGAATGAACTTTCAGAGTCTCTGCTGGGCTTTGCAGCTGAATAACACTGTCCACCTGTTTGGGCAGTGAGTTTTTCAGCAGTTCCCTATCTCCACAGAGATATTTCTTTCATATAGGCCTTACCTTTCCTGAATATTAATCATTCATAGATCACTGTATAGGCACAAATAAAAAATTAAGATTAAAATACTGATTATACTTCGGTCAGGAATAAAATAGAAGTCAAACACTCAACAAACAAGGTTTTTAACACACAAAGCACAAGCAAATCTCCCTCTTGAGGTCCCTACCTGGGAATTTGTGAAGGATTGACTGTCTGACAACATCAATTCCAAGATCTGATTGTTTGAAGCGCTTTGCTCTCTCTTCAAAAAACCATTCTCCTGTCACTATCCGAAGCTCTCTGTAAGAGGAAAATATAAAAAGCCAGAGACACATACACATTAACAAACTTTGCCAACCAAAGCTACTGCAGTTCATCAATCAACTGCCACGCTCACAAATTCTGGACAACATTTGCAGAGTTCAAAATAAAGTGTAAATAGACTGATTGTAGAGCTTGGAATAATAGAACAGCAGAAAAATATCACCTTACTTTGTGAATGGAAAGAAAATTTTAGCAGATGGAAATTTATTTTGCAAAAAGGTGTTTCAACCATGTTTACAAGACTTCTGTAAAATACACAGAACACTCTGTCATCCTAGTCTGTTGTGAACTACTCAGTGTCACAGTCTTCAGTGTCTCCAAAATGACAAGAAACACAGAAACAGCAACAGAGGATTGAGGGAGAAAATCCCTCACCAAAGCTCCTGCTAGCTGAGTCAGCAGTTCATGGGCCCTATGTGGTTATAGACAGGTTGCTGCAAGTCCATATATATTTTTCATTTCTAGTTTTATATGTTGACACTATATGTAGTTTCTTCACATGGCAGTGCTGCTATGGATTAGCTGTGTGTCAGCAGTTCAGAGCAATGAAAATTTGTCTTTGCTGCTGTTCTGGATAATGCTGCCTTTTCTGGGTTCAAATTCTTTTACCTATACTATCAATTAAGAAAACCTGTACTGGCATTGCTGGTTGTTTTTTTTTCTGGGTATATTTTTATGCTGGTTGTTAGCCTTTTCTTGAATTAGTTTCATTATGGCACAGTATCACCATTTCTGCTGCCTCACTACACACAATTAATGGCAAAAAGCTACTACTAATGAATGCTCTAATAAAAAGCAAATAAACAAACTAATAACCCCCAAACATTAAAAACTGATTTAGTTCCAGACATGTTCCTGCTTACTGTTCAATAAGAAAACTTTCAAACCTCTACTGGAAAGGAAATCATCCAGTCTCTTGGGCATGAAAATTACTAAAGATGGATTTAGAGCACTGATCAATATCTTCACTATTAAGTTATTTCTGAGTCATGTCTGAATGCAGTTTTACTTGAGAAAATACTAAAAATTACAGAATAAAATCCTGACATTGGTGAAAAGATCTAATATTATCAGTTTGTCCTAACGTGTTAATGAATCATGCATCTTTCATGACTCACTAAAAGAAAATTAGAAAAATCAAAATCCCAAGTACATGTCCACAAGCATACAAATAGATTATGGCCTTATCTTGTTGTTGCAGACTCCTAGTGAAAAATCCCTCCATAATTCATCATCACGATCACTCAGTCATTATGCAAGGTATTAAATAAAATCTTTATGCTTCAACTGGGAATTTTTAAATTACTTCTGTTGGTTCCAAACACAGAAAACTAGAAACTATGAAAAATTAGAAACTATGCCTGGCTTGGCTGGTGTGAAAAATGTTTTTTTCTCAGAATGTATATTTTCACAATTCCCTAACAGAACACACTTGTACTCTGTGCAGTTATTTTATTCTGAGACTTATGGCATGTTTAATGTTTTATATCAAACCATAATCCTTCCAGACCTTTCACTACACCACCAAATCCCATTGCAATGTGACATCACATTGCAGTATGATCTATATAGTTAATTCGGTTTTTTCCTCAGTTACTACCAAGTTTGACCACACAACTTCACAAGTGCTGCTTTCCCTTTGGATGGAGATTTCACCCATCCCTGATGTCTTACCAGAAATACCTCACTTGATCAAGGTCAGACAGAGCACTGCTCACATCCTTATCCAGAGAAGCATCTTCACCCTTCTGCAAGCTCTGACAACCTAAAGGAGCTGTGACCTTCACCCAGGGTTTTGGCAGAGTTGGAGGAAGCTGCACACAAAGCTCCAGGTTTTTACAACCAAACCCTGCAATTATTCTCACACACAGCCCTGACAGTGACACCCACCTGGGTTGCTGTGGCTCATGGAGGGGCAGCTCTGTCACTCTCACTTTTCAGCCTTCTGATGTTTTCATTCTTGTGATGGAGTTTCTCACACTGCTTTTGTAAACATGCACATGTTTTTCTAACTGTCTTTATGTTTTTCATTCCTTCTCCTGAGAGGAGAAAGGTTTGATGAACTTTGTCACTGACCAGTGTGGTTGGAGAAGTGGTAACTTCACCTTCCAATCAATGGTCGTTTTCAAAACTCTATATAATGTGAAAACCAAAATAAAGTCTCTCTCTTTTTTGCCTTCTGTCGGGTGTAGCTGCGTTTGTCTCTGAGTTTCGTGTTGCTCAATAAAGTGACACAGCTCTTTGCTACAGAGCCCCTGGAGAGCCATCCCCTACATTTTCTGGCCAGATATGAACAGTGATGAGGGAGATAAAACCTCTGGTGCCTCCTGCATCACAGACACCCAGGGGCTTTCAGCCTGGGTGGAAGCGTGGCTGAGACCAGAGTGTCTGCTTGTTTGTCTCCAGTAGTTTTGTGATCTGACATGGAGATTTGACCCTGCAATAGCAGGACCAAGAGCTCAGGGAGAGTCATAGGGGCTGGAGACAAGTGAAGGGTGTTTGGGGCAGCTGTGGAAGGAGACTGGGAAGGAAGCAGATGGAGGACTTCTGGGCTGTGCAAGGAAGGATCAACAGTGGTGCTGCTGGTGGAGTCAGGTTCTCCCTCATCTTCTATCCCTGGGAGAGGGCCCTCCTCTCCTCCACTGTGGTATGGGACCTTAGAGCTCACCATCAGCGTCCCTCTCTGTGTCCCCACTCCATCCCACGTCATCTGAACAACCTCTGCTGCTTCCCTCTCTGGTAGTAGAGCAGCCTACAAGATGGGAAAGGTTGGCACCAGGCTGGCAGTGAGGAAGGAGAACTTTACAGAAGGACTTTCCCTTCCTCTTGCCATCCCTGTGTAACTACTGATCCAATACTCATCTTCCTCAAAACATAAGCTTTGCAGGGAAGGGACAGATTAGTTTATTTGGGCAACAACAGTTGATCCCTTTATCTTCTGGCAAAGGATAACTAAGTGATCTACTTCTCTTAATAACCTCTCTCTACTATCTGTACCCTGCCACTATAAAAAAACCCCAAATTACACAGCTTGTGCCCTCTTGCTTAGCCAAGGATGTTCCTGGACGTTGCTGGCAAACACAAATTGGGCCCCAAGGAAAGAGGAGGGTGAAAATCCCTTTTTCAGGGAGGCAAAGAAGTGTGACAGTCACTACACTGGCAGAGCTGAAGCATGTGCCCATGCAGGTAATGACCCCAAACTAAACTGCCCACCTTCTTCATTAGACTGATGTTATTATTATCCACATTTGCAATGAGGTGCCAGCTCCTCTTCAGGGATACTCTGAAGAGGCTCACACCCATTCTGCTCTGGCTTCACCAGAAGAATAAGGTCTGAGGCAAAACACACACAACTCCCTCAGCTGAGGCACAAAACATGGCATATAGAGGGAGAATTGCCTTGCTTTAGTCAGGTGCTTCACCCCTCTGGCCAGCCCTGTTTATCCACAGTGAAAGGGAAAAAGCACCAGGCATCCAGCCATTGCGAGTGCTGCATGAAACAAGAGGCCTCAACCCTCATTCAGACCTTCATCCTTATTTCCATCACTGTTGCTGTCTGTCTCGGGATCCTGACTTCAGCTGGCAGACCTTTTTTTGCAAAACGTGTCCTTACCCAACAGATCATCTCCACAAAAATATCACTTTCTAATGAAATAAAGGGCAAATCCCCAAGCTTTGCAGGTTTGAATTTCTAGTGCACTAGTATTGGATGTATTTTCCGTGTGTGTTGAACAATTCACACAAAGACTAGCGTTCATGTTATCTTTATCACTCCTACATGTCAGGAGCACCTATCAAAAGAATTTTTGTTCTACACATAAATGGAAATTACTTCAGATCAAATGATTGCCTAAGTCTCTGACTTGAAGTTTGAATTTAATAATTGCATTTGACATTCTGAATCAGAAAATTGAAGAGCAAGACCTAGAGTCCTAGAATAATAAAGTTATTTTCATGCTATTGTGACAAGGGGAGTCTCTCTCCTACTGAGATAGAAGAAAGATGCACTATTTCAGATACAGGATTTAAATGAACCGTTTCTGTCTAAAGAACTGTTTCAGGTGAAAAGAAACAAGGGCTTTACTCGATAGCACATTGAATCAGTGCTTGCAGGTTTGGCTTTGTTGTTTGCAAAAAGGGCCCAAGGTCCATGCTGACTGCAGATCATGGTATGTGCATGCATTTCCTTTACTTTCTCAGTTAGATTTAGCTCATGGTGTAAACAACATGTATAATTTCTACGAAAACAGGATTTAGACTGGCCTTCCAAGGTGTTCAACAAATGCTGAAGTCAGTAGCTTTAGAAAAAACGGCAACAGCGTTATAAATTGTAATAACAGCAATTTTTGCATGATTGCTCTTTCCTAGGCTCAGAACAGCTAGGAAAATTAATATTCAAGCAGTTAAGCTGAGTTCCAAATACATGAGGTATCTGCTAAAGTCCTTCTGCTTTAATTACTGATCCACCCACTCACATCATCATTTGAGAGGGAGCAGATTATGGTTCTGTGCTTCTTCCCCCTCTGTGATCTCCTACTAAACAAATTAATGACACACTGCTCAGTTTAAAAACAGAACACAACCTATGGCCTGCCCCTGTCAAAAACTCAGATTTTCCACTTTTTGCAAGGCATTTCATGGTTAAATGTCCCAGTTAATAATAAAAAAAATCTATTTCAGATGGAAAGTCCCAATTTCAATTATTTCTTTAGGGCAAAGCCCCACATTGGTAAAACAGTTTAATCTCCATTTGATCCTCTTGTCTAACTCACATCCACAGCAGATGCAAGAGATTCAGCCTACCTTCCTTTCCATCCCCTGTTCCTCAAGTTATTTTACTTCCTCCTCAGGAAGAAAATGCGGGAAAAAAGTCAAAACCAAGGCTGGATAAAATGCAGCCCATGTTTCAATGTACCAAAGCCCTTATTATATACCCTAACATACCCTCATCTTTGTATGTATTCAATTCCACAGAGTATTTTCTCCAACATAAATTAATTCTACTGTAAGTTTTATTATGCTGTGAGGCTATTAAACAGAATTTTTTGACCTGGTGAAAAGAAGGCAAACTTGCCTAGAAGTTACTAAAATAAAATTATAAGAAATTTGAAAAGCATTTGCATACTAAAACATTGGAAATGCCTCTATTTTTAGGCTCCTAATGGGAATAAATGTTACTAAGAGATACTGACGAATTTTCATGACATGTTAAGACAGCATAATTATTTCAGAGATTAAGATAAATTTTCCATTACTGTTTTGTTCTGCTGTAACAACTTGGGCTAACTAGACATTTGATATATAAAGGTGGTGCTCTCAGATACCTAGACACACTTGCAATGAGAAGTACAGACAGCATCAAGGTGTGAAATATGCCTTTCAGAAGACAGCTGGAAGAACTTTATTTCCCTCAATCTACTGATCATTTTATCTGCCAAATTTAAAATGCAAAGTGATCATAATTTAAGAAAATGCAGGGGGGAAAGAAGAGATTTTAATGGAAAGTTTCTCTTTTAACAGCCATGTTTGAAAGCTCCTGATGACCTCAGTTCCTTGTATTCAGGGAATGGAGCAGAAAGATTCCTCTTTCAAGTGCATCACTACATACAGGCTTGATTTACCTCATTAAATGGTGCAACAACATGGCTATCAAACAAAATCACATGGATAAGGAGATAACTGTCTTGTTCTCTGACCTTAGCTGGAGAACTAAGAGTTTGGCTGAAGACTTGGCTCTAATCCTTCTTGACCGGTAAATTCTTTGTCTTTAGTCTTTATATTTTACCTGGTAATAACATCCGTAAGGGGCAAAATCCAACTGAGTAATATTCCCTTTACGGACACCCAAGGGAGATATCCTTTGACAGTCTGTAAACTGTAAGACAACTTACATATAAACCTGTTTGTTATACTCAAAAATACTGATGAACCTCTCTCACTATTCACATTCAAACATTTTTCCTCAAATTCACTAAATCTCTTTTTTTGAAAGCTTTTCAGAAGGTAATTAATGTATTGTAATGACCTTCCCTATCACCATAAGCTGTTTTTCAGGCAAGTCTGTCTTTGGAGAAATAGCAAATGAAATGCTCTAAATATTACTTTATAGAAGTCAGATTCTCTTGCTGCCGGATGATTGACAGATGAGCAAAGAGACTGTATTATTAAATACACTGGTATATCACCCCTACAGCCACCATCGTGTGACTGTGTTGTGCTTGGGGTTTTTTAATTTGTTCAGATAATAATATTGTTTTACCACATACTCATAAAATAGCATCTTGAAGTTACTGCTCTTCAAATCAAGGTAAGCATGCTTGCAGTTTGCCACCTTTTTTTTTTTTTCCTTTTTTTTGGTAGCTGGACATAAATCCACCATAATATCTTGCCCATAATCTTAAAGCAATAACAAAATATGATCCCGGGCCACATGACAAAATGTCTTTTCCCTGTACTGAAAATATCCCAAATTTTAGGATTGGACAAGCAGGACTGAAAAAGCTCATAAGGAAAGAAATCCCAAAATGTACTAAATAAAGAAGCAGGCAGAAGTTGGCTGATATTTCCTACATTCTTTTTATTGACACAAGTTATTTGTTTCTGCAGCCACTTTGGGTTATCTGTGTGATTCAGGGTATTTCTGCAGTAATTTGTGCAGCAGTTCTCTCTTTGAGTGAACACACTCCTCACCCAGTGCCAGACCTTCTTCTCTGACACCAAATGTACTAATTAGGTTTTCCAACAGTTCTGAAAAACTTCTGGACATACTCCTGCAGTTGTAATTCATGACTATGAAGAGGGCTTGTACAAGCCACTGCTATAACCATCACCTTAAACAGCCCTTAAAAGACAGCCTGGAGCACAATTTGGGGAGCACAGCCATGAACTAGTACAGCACCAAAACTGTTAAGGGTTCACAAAGGCCCTAAACCTTCTCCCTGACTTTAAGGGTCTCACAGTCTGTATGAAAACAGACATCACATCACAGCAACAGATTCACCTGGCTCTGCTAATGGAACAGCTCAGCAGGGGCTAGAGTCTATACAGATCTCAACAGAATCAAGGCTGCTAAAAGAGGGACAAAGGAGAGGGACAAATATAAAAGTTTTCCACTTTGCAACACTCTTTGGAAAGCATGGTAAATCAGTCCAATTTGATAGACACAAACACTGTATGTAGGTCAATGCTACAGAGCTAGAAGATTTTTGTCCTGTTCCTGCCTTCTGTTTGCTACTTGTAGAGCACAAATATCTCTTAATACTGTATTATTTTCCTTGCCTTCTGCCTTTGCATCTTGTCAAAGGCCCTATTAACTTAATCAGCTCCTCCATCAACTGTAATTAAAAAAGCCTAAAAATCCTGATTCCCCCTGCATTTCTCACTTGGTAGAAAAGCAAAACTGAAATAATTTAAACAAGAACTGTGCACAATGATGTAACTGAAATGCCTTTCCCAAACTTCCATCTCCACACTGCCCACACAGAAGATTATCTCTCTGTGTACTCCCAGCAATGTAAAAGACATTTTACATATCATTAACTGTCATGAAGTCTTGCAGAAACACTGCATATGAACAAAAAGAAAGGGGAGAGAGAGCTTTCAATTTAATGAACGTTAGCACTTGAAAAGTTTAGCACTTTGGAAGCAAATGGTGTACCATGGTTTGTAACAACACAAAAGCAGGCTTCAACCAGAATTAATTGTCAAGGTGATTGCTAAGACCACTGCTTGGCACACAGAACTGCAGCACAATCAGGAGAAGCAGAGGTCACATATGTTTTGAGAAATTGCCTCACTCATCTCTCAGCCCCAGAACAGGACCATCTTCACTGATGTCATCATCCCAAGAGGGGTTTATTCAACCTGTTGTAAAACATTCTGCAGCCCTTCAAAGTTAAGTCAGTGTTCATACCATCTAAATTACATCCTTTCACTGCAATTTAAGTATCACATTACTTTTCTTACCCAAAGAGGGGTCTTGGAACAGCCTGTAAGCCACATTCTGTAGGTTTAAAACTCAGGCATTTTCAGTCTTCTCTTGCCTAGGCTGAACACTTGCGACTCCTTCTATTGCTCTGGACATCCTGTATGCTAAGTTTCATAATTTTCTGCTGAACTTTCTCCAGGTGGCCAATATGAATTCTGATGCACAGAAATGGGCAGGTACTCTACATAAAATAGGACTTTCTCATGTATTTTACAGGCCGTAGTTTGGCTTGTACATCATTGTGTGATGCTCAATTTTTCTGCAGTGGAAAATTCTGTTGATTCATGTTCAGCTTTTTTCCAGTACAATACCCAGATCCTTTCCTAAGGAACAGCTGCAGAAGCTGTTTTTATTCTCATTTTGTGTTCCTGTAGCTGCATTTTTACCCAAATCTAGCACTTCCACATGCCCATAGGGAGCCATCACTTGCTTTACCTTTAAACCACTTCTCTAAATCCTAAGCATCACTTTGAAACCCAATCCTGTCCTTTAGCATGCCTGGAACACCTCTCAGTTTTATGTCTCCTGCAGGTGTAACTGGCAAATTCATCTGCTGCATCAAAGTCCTTAACCAAAATATTTAACAGCAATAAACCAGGAAATATTCTGCACTGTATCACTGGGGTTTTTAAGAAAGGTGGGGTTTTTTTGTATGTGTGGCGCTTTTTTGGGGTTTTTGTTTGTTTGGGGTTTTTTGGGCTTTGTTTTCTTGAGTTTTTTTGACAGCGAAATGTCCATAACCATGCTGAGAACAGAACTTTACAATTTTCCAGGCAGGTCTGCAATCACACTGGCAGAATTTATTCCAGGGCACAGCTACCCTAATTTGTCAGCCCATTAGAAAGGAACAAGAGAGAGTATCAAAAGGTTAACTTCAGCCAAGTTATAAGACAGCAACAGATCCTCCTCTGTCACCTATCAAAGGTGGAAATTAAATTGGTTTTGACATTTTTGTTCTTGAGCCAGCTCTTACTCCTCATCCTGTCACCTCGTCTCTGCTTTCAAACAACACAGCTACCATTTGTTTCAGAGTTTTTAGAGAAATTAGAGATAGTGTGGCAGGGTCAACACTTTTTCTTCTCTTCATTTATGAAAAGTAGCACTGTGTTTGCTGTTCTCCATGCTGTCACCTCACTTGCACCCCATCACTTCTGAAAGGCACAGCATTGACATTATCTCAGGAACTGCCTGAGGCAAAATACAAGGAGCTCAGCCAGGCCCCTACCAATTTAAAATAGTTTCACAAATCAAACACTTAAACATTTTTCATCTTAAAAGGTAAGACATTGTCCTTTGGATGTGCCCCACTGGATGCAGAGGAGGTTAAGGCATCTACTTAAAAATAGATTCAACCTTCTAGAGCTAGTTTGAAGACAAAACCCTAAACTCTATTCCCTGCTTTGTTAATTTTTCACTAACAATCTGGGTTGCCAAAGTCTTGACAGAACTAGTGATTTGGGTTCACTTCCTGAAACAATTTACAGAAAGCCTTCCCTTTCTGATTCCGTTAGTTTAAAGGTCTGTTAAAAAAAACCCTCCAATTCTTTTTTTATCGAGTCTCTTTCTTGCATCGTCCACTCCTTACCTCAGGATACATAACTGAGTTTTGTTGTCCAGCACATTTCTCCTTTCCTTCATGGTTATCTTACCAAGTCAGGCTAAAAAATCCCATATTACCAAACTAATCACATTTTCAGCTAATCAAGAATTATTCTTCCAAGTCTTTGGAAAACAAGCTAGTTGAAACTGGCTTGGAATTGGGAAAAGAGATAGTGCAGCAAATAAAACCCCCAGATAAGTCTCTCCTCTTATGTATTCCCTGTGCACATTCTCTTGTGCTAAGGGGATGTACAATGGTAGCACCAGCACAAAATCCCTGCCAGAGCTGTAACCTCCAAATGAAAATGGAGTGGGTATAAAAACTGCCCAACTTACGCAATCTTGGCACACACTGAGCACTTCCACTGCCCATCAGCTCCCAGCACACGACACGTGCTGCAGACCCGGAGCCTGCAGCTCTGGCACAGCTCTCCCCTGTCAAAGATGAAGCCCAGGCTTTTCTGGCAGCGAACACAGACCCTGCTGTTGTCCTGTTGGGAGTGGCAGTTCCCGCCTTTCCTTCTCACTTCCAGAAGCTCATGTTTCAATTTCCTAGAGGTAAAAAAAAAAAAAATCTTTTAATTTGGATATTTGACTCAATGACCTGTAAGAACTTATTAACAGATTAAGAATTTATGCTAAAAAATACAAGACATGAGTAAGTGTGGGTTTTTTGGTTCTATTTGCTGTATTTCTTGACACACACATGACACAGAATAAATCTATCCTCCAGCTGTCAGACATGCAGTCAAGAGGAAAATCTGGTAGATCACTAGTAGTAACTGCAGATAGCTGAGCAGTTCTGGACAACTAATAAGCCATCTTTGTTTGTCCTTCATCAATAATTCAAGTCATGCTGAGCCCAGTTGACAGCAACTCAGAACTGAGACTATCCAGTGCATGCACAGAAGGAAAAGAAGAAAATATTTTCTGCAATTAGTGTGCATTTAATAATATGCCAGTGCAGAGTTAGGAGTACATATGGAGTTCTGCACCAGTTATTCAAAGCCTTTAAAGAGCCCAAACCAAAAGATCTAAATAGGTAGTGGTGTTACACTGTGATGCCACAATCAAAATAAGAAAGGAGAATACAAGTTTAAATAGTGTGACCTGCAGATCTTACCAGTTCTACCACTGACTCTACAGAATAAAAATATTCGTGTTAAAGACTAAATTGTGAAGTCTGCAGTTTCAATGGCCAATGAGTTGGGTCCTTAACAAGAAAACAACTGTGAGATGTAATTAAGCTCAGTGGCTGCTAAATTCTTTCAGTTTTTCATGCCTGCCTGTTGCTGTGCCCCCATTACCCCACCCTTCCCTATGCTGTCTTTCATGCCCATCATCAGCCAGGAGCCCCTGAAGTCCCTCAGTCACAAAGCACTCCAGCTCACTGAAACCATTATCCCTGTACACACAAAAATGCTTAAGGGGGAATTTAAAAACCTGCTGCCACCTTCACCTAAAGATCAGTAAAAATGTGTCAGAAGAAAACCACACGGAAGATAAAACCCATAAAAGATTGCAGGTTGCAGCCCAGCAAAGGAGGCCAGGAGCATTGCTTGGGCCACCAGGGAGTCAGCTCTGACAGAATTAGCTTATTTGTGGATACACTGCCTTGCTGAAAGATTGGCCAGCATTTTGCTTCCCACTGGGATCCCATGAACAACAGCTGCTCTGCAGCCACCTGACCTGTGGATGTTCAGCCTCTGACAGCTTTAGAAAAGGGCATGTCCCATCCCTCCAGGCAGCAACTGCAAATCCCTGTCAAGGGTTTTCCTCTGCTGGCCTCTATCCAAAAGTGAGTGCTTCATGCAGCTTTAGACCCTTCTCCCACATCCAATCCAAACAGCCTGTCCAGGCTTCATGTGCTTTCTTGGTACCTTGCTAACTGTTCTTGCAGTTTATTGATTGCATCTTACATCTCCCCACTTCCTGCAGAGCTGCTTTTGGTTCCAGGCATGTGTCCATTTCCTTCTGTGAGTCAGCTCCAAATGCAGACAGGTGATTTGTGCTGTGAAAGCTGCCAGTGGTGCTGGTGTTGCCACTGTGCACAGAGAAGGGAGATGATCCCTATTTTTGCCAGCCCCACCCTTGGATCTACCTTCCAAACATCAAAAGAGAACTCTTCTGCTTCCTCTGGACTGAGAACTAAAGGCAACCCACCACCACCCCCCACCAGAGTGCTTGTGACCACACCATTTTCCAAAGAGACACCACATCTATCCACCTGAATAACAAATACACCTTTAGGTGCTTGTGAAGGCATTTAATTACCACTGAGTTTATGGTCACTCACATCTCACAAAACATCAAACAACATTCACAAATGCTTAACGATTTACTGCCACCCTTCCAGCAATGTGAAGCTGTCAGAGATAAAGTGCTGTGCTACATGGCCACTTGGAGCACCAGCTGACCTTAGGGAAATGTGGTAAGATTGGTTGTGCTTTCATACAGTGAGAGCTATTGCAGCACTTTCCAGGTTCAAATTCACCTTGCCCCCAGACTTCTGGAATTCCACTCAGGAGCTGGAATTCCCCAAGATCTGTCTGACCTGTAATGACTGAAGCCAAGAAGATGTTGTGCACATTGGCTTTTCCACATGCTTTGTCACCTCTATGCCACCCAGCAGCAGTCCCACAGCTTTCCTTGCCTTCCTTTAGCCTCCATTTCTTCAATTACAATGTTCTCCTGTTAATCTCACCTAATCTGATTGCCAAACTGGACCACCACTTCTTTACCTGATCATTGGTCATTTTTTCTCTATCTTATCTTTTTTGTGGTCTCCTACAAAAACTGTGACTCTTCAGCAGAACTGCTGAGGAATATTCAACAGAGAGTCTTTGAGAGACAACTGTATTTTTACTTTTTATTCAGGTTTGTAAAGACTTGGTCAATCACGTACCAAAGAATTAAAGAGGAACAAATAATTCGGTTCCAGTTTCTTTTGGCACTTGAGTATCTGCATGCAAACCAAGCACCTGATCTTTACCCAGGTGTCAGAGTAACTCACAAGACAAATGTTGTTAATCCTCAAATCTCAAAAGGGTTAGAATACTATGCACAAGCAAAGGCTTATTTTTTCATAACAGATTTATTTCCAGTGGCTTATTTTTACTGAAAAAAAATTAAATTAATCATGACCCGTTGTATTTCAGGAACTTGACGTGCAGTTATTGGCAGTTGCTATCTTTTTGGCAATAATCACTGTGTCCTGTGCACTGCATTCAGGTGAAAGGTGAAACAGAATCTCCACTGAACTCCTTCCACTCCAGCCTTCTCCCTCCCCACTGCAACTTTCAGGCCCTTTTGTGCTTAGTTAGAAGTAGTACTGGGCACAAAATCTGCTTTAAATTGTTCCAATTTAAAATCAGGAAATGTCTACAGGCCCAAAACAATAAACAGAGCATTTTTTTAATAGTTTGCTTAGAGATCAACATGCTGAAAAATTATCAATGTTCTTGTGACACTAAAAGGACATTATTCCTACAATTCAGTAGTGGTGATTGTAACAGTATTTCCCAATGATTATATGAAACATAATTTAAAATTTTTATCAAGTGATAGCTGATCTGCTAACAGTGTAAATTCTGAGGAGTGTTTGTTTTTTATTTTTGAATATAAATTGCCTTTGATGACTTCCAGGGAACTGAGAGAAAATAAATCAACCCACAGTTTCTCCACTCAATTAAAGAAAAATCAAAAAAAAAGAAGCAAAGAGTGCATGGACAGATGCACTGGATATTGACATTCATTTGAGATTCCCTATATTATTTGTTGAGCTGAACTCCCGATTGACTGCAACAAATATATTCATATCTTAAGAAAAAAAAATGAACTGTCTCGAGGGCCAGGAAGAGCAGGAGGAGGTGGGTGAGTCATTTGAAAAAAATCCATCATCATAACAGTCCCTAAACAAGCACAGCTGAGCTGCTCTGCTTTCACTGTACTGAAAAGGGATAACAAGTGCAGCCTGTAGCTGCACTGACTTACCACTACATTTATTTCCCAGGGCAGGAACCAGCTGGATTATAAACACCCAATTTCCTTGTGCCAGTCCAAAATTTGCACTCTCCATAATTTTAAAGGAATACTTTTAAAGATGGAGTTAGATATTTTTAATCACAAATATTAAACAAGAATTAATCTTTATCAATCTTCTCTTAGTAATATGAAAGGGAAAATAAAACTCAGCAGAAGCCAATTTAATAGGCTTCTGGAGAAAAAGAATCCTATCATTCATTGAAGTTTCTAAACCTTCTATTGCAATGGCTATTTGATGAAAGATAGCTATTAAAAATAAATTTGATTCTGCCAAGTATAACAGAATATGTAGCCATTTTTCTAAACTATGAATTTATATTAAGATCCCTCTACTGTGTGAGAAAATATGTTAAGCACATTGGAGAAGAGTTCTGTTGGAACCAGCATTCCAGGCAACGCTGAATGTCCCAACCTGAGCCTTTCCACAGGTGGCCTAAAAGGCCCATGCAAAATACAGCACAGGAGACAAAACAAAACAAAACAAAAACCAAATAAACTGACTCCATATTTCATAGCTCTTGGCACAGTTCTCCACCAGCTACCAGAGGCACAGGAATCCCTAAAGAAGTCAGGTCCTTCCCTATGGATGCTGAAAGCAACGAGGCAAAGGTCCTTGTTCCTTCACAAGTGCAGCCTCAAGAGATGAAATATTCTCAAACCCCTGTAATACTGCAAAGAGGAAGCCATGAGAAGCCTTAAGAGATTCTTTTTTTATTAAGGTAAGCTTTACCCTAGAGAAAATTTATCCCCCAAAAGTAAAATAGCTATACTGCTGCAAGAGGCAAGACATTCTTTGCCCAAGCCATTCACTTAAATGAATGCCATAATTTCCTTTAACTCTGTAAGCATTATCCACTTGCTTTAAGTTAAGTAACTTTTTATTTTAATACCACACTGACTGGTTTGGATGGTTTTCTTCTATTTCAGTAGGATTTTAGAAAACTTTTTATTTTGAACTTTTTTTCTCCATCATATCCTCTCCATTAAAAAAAAATAAACCAAACAAACTATCAAATGTAATAGCATACATAATTCCTGAATTTGGTTTTCAAATTTCTCCTGGATCTTCTTTCTCCCCATTTCAAAACTCTTTTTCCTCTGGAGATGTAGAGCAGCATAATCCAACTATACCTAATTTTATTTTGCCATTCTAAATTTCCAGAGTTCAAAGAGTCATAAAAAATTGAATTAAAAATAAAAAAGGTCAACCCTCTCCCTCCCTCCCTCCCTCAGTCAATTATAATTAAAGAGTTTGGCAGGAAAAAAATTTGAATTGCTTTTGCACAGATGAATAGAAACATCCTTGTTCTGAATCTGTGCAGCTGCTAACTTAGATACTAGAGAATTTTTCTGTGCAGGAACTGGCATCAACATACTTGAGTATGAGGAAGAAAGGCAATTTCTCTCCTGATTTTCAGACTCATTTTCAGTATATTCTCCAAATTTAGCCAGATTCCCTTTACTGTCTGAAGTGAATATAGCAGTAAATACTATTGAGAGTTCAGAAAAAGAACTGGTCTACTACCAACTTCCATTGAGATCTCCTTGGATTGTAAAATATGAGTACCTGAAGTATTTTTTATACTTATTTAATAAGCACAGGTTTTCACATTTTGTTTATGTAGCAGATCAATGTGATCAAAACTGTGTTAAGAATACCCAAGTATTAATGACAACACAAGGAAACAAGCAAAGAATGAATTTACAAAGAAAAAGAGATCTGGCATAAGGAATGGCAGAACAGAGCCCAGTGAAAAGAAGGAAAGGAGGCATGGGAACTGAAATTATACTGGATATCATAATGATGACAAACTTCCATAGATGAAACTTTTTCTGGGTAACTCACTCACTCAACCTCTCAAATAAAATGGTTACTAAGATTGAAAAAAACCAAAAAAACCCAAACAAAACCAAAAAGACAATATAGATCCCCTTTTGGTTTCTTGCTAGTCCTCAAAAAAACAAATTGCACCCAGCATATGAAAATCAGACACCATGAGAAATTCTTTCACCACTGCAGGATCGTGGTTCTCAAAGAACACAGGGCAGCAAAACAGGCACCTCTACCCTTGGAGTACTGGCAATAGTAACTACCCTTGATGGAAAAGTCTCTGATTCAAAAAATAACAATGTGTTAAACTGTGTTAAATACACCTCACAAATGACTGAGCTACCAGACAGGAACTTTGCACCTTCCAGGTACAGATGGCCAACGTGCTTTAACACAAGAGCTCCCTCCTTCAAATATTTGTAAGCAGTTTTACAGTAACACAGGCCATGAACCATATTCCATATGTTATCCATATCCACAACCATTTTGTGCTTATATACAGGTCCAAATGCATACTCAGCAGATAAGTCACTTCCCCTTCCCAGTCCTCAAACTTCTGCTTTTCTAAAGTACTCGCCTGTAGCTACCACATGGTGGTATCCATGCTAACCATTTCTCCTATATTATAATGAAGTTAATACCCTAAATTGCTTCCATGGATCTCTTTGGACTGATAAGAAGATGCCATTTTAGTCACATGAAAAGACAGGAATGTTAACTCTCCTTGTCAATACAGATCTGGGGCTGGTGCAATTCTTACACAACTTCTGGCAACGTAAATGCTGAGGGACAGGTTGAAGCAACAACCCATTAAAGCCTTTTTCTTGGACAAAACTGGAAAGTTCCTTCTTTGCTTTCTCAGCACAGCAATTATTACTCTATCTCCTCTAAAAGCATGGCATTCGTAGCTGTGCTCCACAAAGAATGGAAAGGAACTTTGTATTTTAAACCCTAAGAAAATAGTTAAGGTAAGAATTAATGATTTTACTCAAATAATCTTAGCAATTGAAAAAAACATGATGGTAATTCAACTGACATTAAAAACATCATAAAGCAATGTTTAGAACCCTGCAGACTATTTTTACAACTAATCTATTAACAGCTTCAAATCAATATTCAAAGAAAACTTCCAGTCATGCAAGATGCACACTTAGAGTTAAGAACATAAATCATAATCTTTATTAAGGAGGTTGATTATTTGTATTACCAAAACTAGATCTCAGAAAAAGAACTTGATGCCTTCTGTGTTTCTCTCTTATGTGGGTGAAATAATTGTGCATCAAACAAAAATACAAGAAGAGCCACCTGCACTCCAGAAAACGAGTACAAGCAGCAATACTAAAAACAATCCTTAAAAATTTCATTATTAGAATATCCTCCCACATTTACCATTGCTTTCATAATGAATAGAAAGGTCTTTTTAAGTTACAAGGGCTTTTGAATACTAATAGGAAGAGAAAAAAACAATTATGAAGGTAGGTTCAGAAAGAGTGGAACAGGATAATAAGAATTCTTCAGTACAATGTACAAGTAAGCATATTCCCAGAGTGGAAAATGCCTTGAAAATAAATCAAAAGGGACTTGCTCTTTTGCAAAGTACTTCAATAAAGTATATAACAGATTGTACCAAGTGGAATTTTAAAGACAACAAATATTCCTCTGAAGTATGCTTATAAGCCATGATTATAGATCCTTGCCAAGCTGTACTGAGAAAGAAAAACTAAAAAGTCTCCTAGGATGCAGTTAACCAAATTCTTTATCATTTTTATATTCTGGAAATCTTTTATAGACCACATTCCACTGTTATCAGGCAAAGTATGGTCTAGTGACAATAAATATGAAGCCAATTTGTTCAAACACAGATGCTAGAAGTATGCATAAACCCCACAGTGCATCATTAGTTATTCTAATAAGCATTTTATTTCAGATTAACTTGATTTTGAGTATTTTCTAAGGGTGTTTCTTCCATTTTTACCAAAATACTGATAGCCCAATACCACCTGCAACTTCACTGAACTGTGCTGAACTCTATCCTCCAGGGTTGCTGCAAGTTCCCAGACTTAGTGGATTTGGCAGAGTGAATTCCAGCAATGCCATAAAAAAGGAGAAAATTTGGGGAATTAAGACATCATATTAAAAAAAAAAAAAGAAAAAACAACAACAAAAAAGAAAACAGCAAGAAAAGAAACCCCAAATTAACCAAATGAAACAAAACAAAAAACCCCACAAAACCTCAGGAGTTTCAAATTTCCATTTGAGATTAGGAAATGGCAATAGTAGAAAAAAGCTTCCAGGGGCTTTAGGAATCCAGGGATCTGAACCACTCCACACTGATGCCTTGGACAGATAATTATTGGCACATCCCACATTTCCAAGGCCATCACCTCAGGAAACAAAAATTATTTGTTTTAAATTTTTATTTTCTTACTAAACAGAGCAGAATGCCTGGAACAAACAGTGCTCCATCTGTTTTCTTTTTCATCTCACAAACCATTAAGGAGACAAAATGATTAATTTGCCCACACCACCTTAAAGAAACACCTTTCCTTCCAGTCTGGCAGCAGCAGAAGCAGTCAGTTTTCACCCCCTCCTCTTAGATGAGCCACTGTGCTCCCCCAGGTGAATGGGCTGCACACCAACAGGGGCATTGCACTTAGGCTGGGTTCAGTTGAAGGAGAAAAGCTTTCAAAACCTGTGGCTAACTCTGCATAGATTTCCAAATAATGGTTTTACACAGTAAAAGCTTCGGCAGGTGCTGAACATACACCTTTGCAACGTCTAAAATGTCCTTGCACCATGTCCAAAATGTTTTTAGAAAATCAAATGGAAGCACAATGCAGTCTGGCCTTGGGATTCACGGACAGAAACCAGCAAAGGCTGGAAATTTTCCCTCTGTCATTCCTTATATTCAGCAGCCTCACCAACACCAAATGCTGCATCCAACCACACTAAGCCTCTTTCTCAGAACCAACACTGTATGGAACTTCAAAAGGGCAGTGGGGGGAAGTGAAATGAAGCAGCAAAACCATCCTTGAAAAGCATAGGGACCTTTCCAGAACTAATACTTAGCTGAACTAACTCAAACTGACCTTTTTAAACCCGCTGACTCAGCCTGCCTCCTCACATTGTTCTCTGAACTTTGGTTTTTACTTTTTGAATAGAAAAAGAACACACGGACTCAATACTCAAGTAGAGTAGAGGAGACTCTACTTCGTCAAGATTGGACTTTTGCAATAAATACATGAGATTTTAAATTTTATTTATTAGTAAATCTAAGTAATTTGAAAAATGAAGTGTCCCCCCTCCCTGTTCTGTAAGCACCACAACAGAAAGAAGGACACCATCATGCATCTGTCCCATGCTGTAGGAAGTCCTGAACAGAGACAGATGCCAACTTTCTGTCCCTCTGACACCTTCCAAACTTCTGGCCCTCAGTCAGCTCTGAAGGCAGACTCTGTGCAGCTCCTCTCAGAGGAAGAGCCTAAGTAAAACTTCCCATTTATAGGGGGAAATTCAGCTAAACCAGCCTAAATCTATGCAATCTGAAATTTAAAAAACACTGCTGCATATTTCTGCACTTGTTACCTTTCTTTTACTTTTGTCTTGAAGCAATGGACATGATTTTTGTTTACTGAGAACCATACTAGCAAGCAATTTTCTTTTTAACACACTTTACGAACTTGCAATTAACTATGTCACCTCTCAGCACTCATCCTTGTATGAGGCATATAGAAAACCTTCACTGAGTACCACAAAAACATCTCCCAACCATACATTTAAAAGCAATAACAAAAAGGGTTACCTTATTCTTTTATCTTCAACCTTTTTCAAGTACTCATCTCTCTTCAATACTCCCAATATTGTTTCCCTTTCATGTTCCAACAAAAATGACAGATTGATGATCTCCAGGTGCTTCGTCATGATCCTCCCACAGTCACTCTCTCAATGGCCACTTTGCCCAATCAATACTCCAATGATTTATTTGCACAAGTCCAAAGGCACGTTTGTGTCAGAGCTACAAGATCCGCACAGCCAAGAGGTATTTTGAAAAATGCTTCTTTAGATTATCTGGCTGTCAAGATTGTATTGCTTTTCCTTAAATGTACACAAGAAATAAAGGTTTCTCCTTTGTTTCTTCCTTGGGAAAGGTAGTCATTTTCCTGGCTATTGGAGGCCCTTGGGTCCTGGCCAATGCTCACTGCAAGACTTCGGGTTGCATCCACCACAGCTGCAGAATCAGCTTCCTGAATAACTGGAGTTTGGAACCACCAAATCACAAGGTCTATTTATATCAAAATATCTGAAAGTAAAAAAAAAAAAAAAATGTGTGGGTGATTTTGAAATTCTATCAGAGTCTGATTTGACAAAAGCTAAATCTAGTAATGGTTTGGGAGCCACTGAAGAATGGCCTACAGACTTACAAGGTTGTCTCAGGGGCTACTTATACACAACTGGCATAAAGGTTTGGTGTTTCCTCCTAAGAAAAGAGTAAAAAATATCATTGTTTCTTCAATACAGATCTAACTATCAGGTCACTTTCATCACGTAAGAAAATGGGACAGGAAAGTGATACACAAACTGTAGCACGCAACAAGTCAATACAAGGCAGAAATACAAGTCAGGAGTGCCAGTTTTGAGCTTCTTATCACTGACAATTGGGAAACAAGCAAACCATTGACAAATATTTTTGTTAGATTGCTGTCTTAGGCATACAACAGTTAAATAATAAAAACACACATAAAATAAAATCATGGAAAAAATAGTTTCTTCTCTGCATTTATTTTAATAGGAAA